>OY748289.1:3705571-3819956 GCA_963556515.1 Nudaria mundana | reverse complement strand
GACGGCTCCGCGAAGTATCTGCTGGACGCTCTCGACGCTATGCAGCGACGGGCTATACGTATTTTAACGATTGTCCGGAGGTAACGGGAAGCCTTGAGCTGCTAGCTCAGCGCCGAACAATAGCTTCCTTGGCCGCATTCTACCGTATTTACCACGGCGAGTGTTCCGAAGAGCTCTTCAATCTGATACCACCCTCTTCCTTCCGATCCCGAACAACGCGTGCCGGGCAGAAATGCCACTCCCACACAGTGGATAGCATGTTCGCGAGAATCGAACTTTTTTAAACGTTCGTTTCTCTGCCGAGCGATAGTGGCCTGGAACGCCCTGCCTGTGCACGTGTTTCCTCCCCACATATACCCTGGGTTCTTTAAGCGGAGCGTGAAGAGGCACATCAGTAGGTCGTCAAGTTGAGGGCCACTCTCTATAGTATTGTGTGCTGTGAGAGTGGCCCACAATCGCTAGACGTCGTCACGACTTACCCACCAGGCGGGCGGCGTCAATTTGGCGAACCCAATATAAAAAAACAAGAGATATCCAAACCTAAAAGAAATAACAACTGTAACAGTTCCTTAGATTAGCGGGTTAAAAATTTAAAATAGCGAAACATACGCTTGCCCATATTATTATTTTAATAGGTAAGGTACTCGTAGTATCCTGTTAGTCCTGTGTAGATCCTCAGTCGTGTCAGATACCTGTTATCGTTTATAGTCTGTGGGACCACAAAAAACCAGGCAATATCAGATATATTATGTTAAGTTACACACCCGTTTGGTGCAAAACAATAGTTCCTATTTAATGAAGTGATTTATTTTTCTTTCTTTCTAATGCACGTCTGCTTACCTTCTGAGAGATATAGGCGGAATATATAGGATACAATACAGTAAATTATACATATAAATTTACAGACAGCATTTATCATCACCTAGAGTGAACTCAAGTGAATGGAACCGGTGTAACACTTTTGATGTCAATTGGACAGAAGTGCTGGACACGTTGATGCCACCTCCTCTAGGAACACCCCTGGTGAAGTGTCAGCACGGTTGGGAGTTCGACTTCAAGGATATACCATATGAAACTATTACCACACAGGTTAGTTATATCACTGGTAGTCTATCAGGAACAATTTTTTGGGCCTGTCGTGTTAGTTGAATTATTTTAAACTATGTGGCGTTACGGGTAATGGTTCATAATATTTAAACAATATCTTTCGTTTTAGTCAGGAATTCCATTCTAGGATAATATATCTATATTTTAAAAGTTTTTCTACGATTAAATAAGTAGTTTTCGGGTCTTTAAAACTCCAATTTAAGTTTTTTTAATAAAAGGTCAGCACAGCGCCACAGTACACGTGTCGGCTAGAATAAGTACTGCTATAAATTTAGCTGGCGATGGTTTTTCATCAATAACTCTTGCTAAAGCACAGATAGATGTCGCTGATATTAATATTGAATAAGCCCTCTGGTTACGTAATTTTTGCACAATAGGATAATATTATTATAATATAGATATACATTTTCACCTATTGATACCTATTTATATTTATTTTGAAGCAACTTAATAATAAAAACATTAATGAAATACCTACATACTTGTCTTGAATAAAAAAAATAACAAGAAAAAACTGGCCAATAAATACAAAAAACTATACAGTCAAATTGAGAACCTCCTCCTTTTTAGAAGTCAGTTGAGAATATAAAGAATTTGTGAACAAAAACAAAAACTAATTTCCTAGGATTTGAACCCGGATCATCTTTGATGTTTGCAGTATGTTAAATATTATATCCAGTGTCATGCACCTACGCTATTTATGGAATTTAATCTAATGGTGAAATACTGTTGCCTCTTTCATCGCTCCAGTGTGACTGCTATATTATTATAATTATATAGAGGTAGCCTGTTTTCAACCTACTTCCAAAAAAGGAGGAGATAAGGTGTTTGTTACCTCATATCTTTGGACTGGGTGAACGGATTTTGAAAATTATTTTTTTAATTGAAAGGGACTAATTTCCGAATGGTCCTATTTCAATTTGGTCCCATTCTGACAATTATTTGGTCCCATTTCGGTAATTTGAAGTCGGTCGAGTTGTTGAGTCAATTTTTGACGTGCTTTATTTTTCCAAGGGCGTAAGCAGAGATATTTTATATGCCCAGTTTTCGCCATATACTACACCAATTTTGAAGGTTTACAAACATGTAACTACTTAGCCTAGGTAGGTTAGGTAGCTAAAGTAAAAGTAGCTAGGGGTAGCTCTCAGGGAAAGTACCTACTTTCCAAACCAACCTCATCTACCGCAAGACCGATCAACAGACGTGGCTCTTCTAACAAACATAAAAGTTCGTGGAAATTACTGGCTAGGTAGGTAGCTACCTAATTTGTCCGTGTCGGTGTCGACCGTGTCGAGCGCGTGCCACTGCCGAGTAACTAGAGGCCGAGTTTGAGTTGTTCGCGCGTTGTGCGTTTCGTTTATGTACTTTTTTGGTTGACTTACATACTAAGTGACGCTCTCGGCTCTGCCCGCGTGGAATGACTTATTGATTGACGATGTTCTTTTCGTTTTAGCCGATTTAGAGGAAACAAAGTCAATTTTCACACATACATACAAACAGGGTAAGCAGAGGTGCATTATACACCCACAAATTGTCAGTAATTTGTTGATCCCACGTACCTAATAAGGGCAAGCCTATTGCCGTTGCCGGGTACTATAGAAAATCCATACCTACTCTGTAATTTAAACCATATATCCAAAGCCAGGACAGATGTTACATACATACATACCTACAACTAATAACAATCTTAGCAGTTCGAGCTTAGTGTCCTTATTCTGTCTGTAAAAACTGCAAGAATAGACTAGTATAGACAGATAAAAAGGCAGACATAAGTAATAAATAAAAATACATTGCCCTGTTTTATTCATTATTAATTTTATTTATCGCCTACTCTTAATTTTACCTCGCTGCGTCATTCATTCCTAATTAGTCTCATCACTTACCGGCTTAATTTGCTTAAATGTATAGACACGATTTGTACTTAACATTTTATTAATTACTAGTAGTCACTCGCGACTTCGTCCGCGTGGTAATTTGGATTTTTTCCTAAGAAAATAAAAATTCTATCTCACACGTCCAGCCCAGGAATCATTTTTTTTTTGACTGCCTCGGTGGCTCAGTGGTATGAGTATGCGACTGCCGACCCTGAGGTCTCAGGTTCGATTCCGGGTCGATTCAAATTATTTGTGTGATCCACAAATGTTTGTTTCGGAGTTTGGGTATTTTCTATGTATAATATGTATGTATTTAGAAATATATAAGTATGTTTATCAGTCGTCTAGATCCCATAACACAAGCTTATATTAGCTTAATTTGGGCTAGATGACGTTGTGTGAGAATGTCCAAAAATATTTATAAAAAAATATAAAAAAAAAAAAAAATTATATTTTAGTTGCCTGTTACTAATGCATTACATGTAATGCACGGACGTCACAGCTAGATCAAAAATGCATTATATATAATGCACGGACAGTCAACGTGGATACAATATCGCTCAACAGCTGTCTTCTATACTTATAATAAATCTGTAGAAGTGAAAGTTCTGTACATTGAAAATATCAAAAATATAAATGGCAGGGGGTGTTACTAGACCGACATCGAACCCAAAAATGTGATTAAAAACAATTTTTGTCTGTCTGTCTGTTTGTTCAGGCATCACGCAAAAGCTACCGGTTCGATTACGATGAAACTTGGTATTATTATTCTTTAATATCCTGGGCACCACGCTGGGTACTTATTATCCCGGAAATGTATATCCAATAAAAAACAAACTTAATTTTGCGGTTCGATCCCTAGACCCGATTACTGTAATAAGTTTGTCGTAGGTTACGTCACCCGCAGTGGAGTTCACTTAGGGGCGCTGCACATGGCTAAGAGACTATAATATTTTATTTGATACAATATCGCTCAACAGCTATCTATATCTATATCTATACTTATAATAAATCTGTAGAAGTGAAAATTCTGTACATTGAAAATATCAAAAAAATAAATGGCAGGCGGTGTTACTAGACCGACACCGAACCCAAAAATGTGATTAATAACAATTTTTATCCGTCTGTCTGTTTGTTCAAGCATCACGCAAAAGCTACCGGTTCGATTACGATGAAACTTAGTATATTACGTTAGTATATATACGATAAACTTAATTTTGCGGTTCGATCCCTAGACCCGATAATAAGTTTATCGTAGGTTACGTCACCCGCAGTGGAGTTCACTTAGGGGCGCTGCACACTAAGATACTACTAGGTATGCAATGCATGCTGCTGCTGCAAAAAACTGAGCGAAGTGTTAAATTTTCGAACGACAACGATTTCTGAGATTTTTTTTGTTATGTCCGATTTTCAATTTTTATGTTCTAAACCACCATCACGCCACACGTTATCACTGTGGTAAGTTTGAAGGAGATCGGTTCAGGCGTTTAGGAGGAGTATGCGGAGATACGACATACATGAGTCGCCTAAGATTGAGCTTCGCTCAATAATATTTTATCTTAAGATACAATATCGCTCAACAGCTATACATAATAAATCAGTAACTGGTGATCAAGAAAGCTATAACACGCAGGCGGAGCTGCGGGCAACAGCTAGTATACAATAAATCAGTACCTGGTGATCGAGAAAGCTATAACACGCAGGCGGAGCTGCGGGCAACAGCTAGTTATTAAATAAGATTTTAATGAATGATGATGATATTATTATGCTAAGCGAATACTGATACGAGAATACACAACCGTAGTATACCTACCTATTTACAACATATTTATAGGTAAGTACCTACTTATATGTTTAAATAAGAAAATCAACAAGCTCAGACACGATGGGTTTATCATAAAATTATTGAATCTCCTCCACCTTCTATTATGTAAGTAGGTACTTATTACCATTTTATTTTATCAAGACAAAGGAAAAGTCCAAATGTGGGTAATAATAACTAATAATAATCTCCTCTCCAATGAACTCTGATAAGAAGTTAAAATACTACCATCTATTAGGAAATAATCGGGACAATAGAAACTGTTCATTCATGGGGTATTATAACGTAAAATACTGCCATCTATTGTGTATTTTTCGCACACATAATATACCGCCATCTATTACGTATTTTTCGCACACAATATACTGCCATCTATTAGGAATTTATCGAAAATTATTTAGCTAGCCCTAAAGACGCCTTTATTACGTCCCCAATTCCTTCTATGAGATGGTTCATCTGTACTAGTATAGTATTCTTATATCTGTGGTTATATGCTAAACGAACGGACGCACTCCGAATTGTTTTATATGGTTTACAATTCCCGCGGGAATACATTCCTGGGATGAAAATTTGCCTTAAACCTTCCTCAAGAATCAGTCTATCCATTGGTGAAAACAGCATGAAAATCGGTGCAGGAGTTAATTGCAAACAGACAGACGCGGTGGAGGACTTTGTTTTAAAATAATTAGCAAGGAGTCAACATCTCCGGAGTCAAAGTCAGGATGACTTTGACACCCGCTCACCCGCACGTGGACGATAGGCTCTGGCAAATATATGCAAAATGCCTGGCAATAGGCAATAAGCTCGCCCCCAATTATATGGATATGTATATGGATCCAACAACTTGGAAAATTTCCTATGCCTTTGGTGACAGAGAAGTGATTCTGTTTTGTGTTATGTGTACCCAATACCCAAGTTATCCTTTGACAACTTGCATGGTCCGGTAGTTAGTAACACTGCCTTTGACTACCTTACCCTACCTATCGGCTATAACCCATCAGGACAGCTCTACTGCACGCCATGCAACCGCATTTTTAAAACCAAGTTTGGCTTAGCAAGTCACACTCGAGCACAATCCATTATCGTGACGAAGTCGCTGTCACCGAGCACGACGAGGAGGACTACATGTAATACATTATCACGATTTTGCACTTTTATTCCACTGTTTTATCAATTCTAAAAAAATGCTCAGGTTTAATTTATATGGTGTATGTCTCTCTATGTTTTACAGAGAGAATGGGTTTGTGATCGCGCCAGCAACATACCGATGGCACAGTCATTGTTCTTCACTGGATCAGTTGCTGGTGGTTTCCTGTTCGGATGGATAGCTGACCGATACGGCAGAGTACCCGCATTGGTTGGTGCGTCACTCGATGTTGATTGATTTGGTTGACCACTCGAAAAATTAAATGGGATACTAAGACAATGAACAGACACTGGTTCGACTTCTGCCTACAGCCTGAATCCTTTTGATATTTCTTTTTTAATCAAGCTGACGCAAGTTTTTAACGTGGAATAGGAACAAACATTCAAACACCTAATCACCATCTGTGAAAGAAACACAGACACTAAATGATATGGAAAGAAAGACTCTGGTTCTATCGTATTATTTTTGATTTCAGGCACGAATTTAATTGGTGGTGTCGGCGGTATAGCAACAATTTATACGACAGATTTTTGGGATTTTATTCTGTGTCGAGTTCTCGTTGGCATGTCGTTTGACAACTGTTTTATGATCATCTACATTCTGGGTAAGGATTACACTAAACAATTTTGCAATATGAATCGCAGTATTTAACGATAGTCTTGGCTCAGATTCGAACTAGCGCCAGTTCCCTTACGACTTTTTACTTACAGACTTACGAAATTTGCGATCACAATACGAATTTAAGGCTCAGTTTAATTGCTTGATAATTCAGTCGTTTCTTCGTATTGGGGCTTACGACCAATCACATGAAATTACGTCAGTCGGTAAGTCGGTAGATATCAGCATGCTACCTGGAACTACCTACCCCCTCCGGCCACATTGGCAACTGAGATTCGCAACCAGTTGTTAAAAAAGAAGAAATAATATTGCTACGCAACTAGTTGCTCAAAAATAATATCTATTCCTGTTTGGAAACCAGCGTAGATGAGATTTTAGTTTCGCAACCAGTTACCAAAAAATAAATAAATATCTTTGTTTACATGGGGTCTACTCTGAAAACAAATTTTAAACAAATTTACTTAACAAAACAAAGTTACCAAATAAGATTCTTAATTCTCGTTTCACAGCTACCATTGCGACACCACGTGACACCTATAATTTCGTAAAATCAAACGTACTTTTTAAATGATACTTATAGTTACATAAACCTTCTTGTTACTTTTATTACTCTTAACTTCTTATTTGACATCTGTATATTTTATATATTCATCATCTTTTGGTTCATGGATTATATAATATTCATCATAGAGGAAAAATAATATACGTAGGTCACACTATAAGTGTTGCGTAACTTAAAACAAACAACATGTTAAAACCAAAATATTATGTTTAATGCATAAACTTATATGTAGAATACATATAAGTTTATGGTTTATTGCTTTTCAAAATATTCTTCTTTACATTTTAAAAATTTTTCCATGCGATCGAACCATTGTTTAAAACAGGAGGACCACAGATCTGAAGGCATGTTTTCTACGTGCTGGTTGAACGCTATCACTGCCTCTTCGGAATTGGTAAATGTGAAACTTCTCATCAAATCTTTGATTTTGGGGAACATACAGAAATGACAGGATGCTAGGTCGGGGCTATGCGCAGGATGGGTGACGAGTTGTACTTTTTCGGAAGCTAAAAATGATTTTGTTTTGTTGATCGTGTGTGAAGAAGCGGTGTCATGATGTAGGAGAACGCGGCTTTTGGGTCGTCAAACAAATGGGTAAACAAATGGTATAATACCACTCCGCATTAACACTCTTTTGATCTTCAAGTGGAATTGTACAGATGGGACCCGTAGCTGAGAAAAAAAAGCGATCCTTTTTTTACCAACGTTTCTCGCCTACCTCACTTTTGTTGGCTTGTTCTCATTTTCAAACACCCATTCACAAGATTGCTGTTTTTTTTTCGGGTTCAAAACAATAAATCCACGTTTCGTCTCCTGTGACAATGTCATAAATAGCATTAGAATGTCAGTGGTCGTACTTCAGTAGCATCTGTGAGCACCATTCCATGCGAGCCCGCTTCTGCTCCGCTGTCAGTTCATGAGGGATCCAACGACAACAAAGTTTCCAAACTTTCAATTCTTCGTGTAAAATTTTCTGGATTTGACTCATACCAATCCGCAATAGCCCTCGAATTGTCTCATAGGAAATCCGCGGGTTTTCTGCAATTAACCGCTTAACAGTAGCCACATTATTTTCGTTGACGGCAGTTGAAGGCCGCCCTTCACGAAATTCGTCATCTAAAGAAACTCGACCTCTCTCAAATTCAGCAAACCATCGCCTCACGGTGATTAAACAAGGTGCTTCTCTCCCAAAAGCATTTTAAAGACGAGTGACACAGTCTTGCGGAAAGAGAGAACTTTTAAAATCATTAAAAATCATCGCTCTAAAATCTTTTGGACTTAACTCCATTTTCGTTGCATACGTAAAACTTTGATGTGTGACAAATGATTTCCCGTCAATTGTTTTTTTTTATTACTAAGAAGGTTGCAACGTTTAAAAAAATATATCATTCGAAATTCAAACAGATCCGATTAGCTAGAAGTGCAAAACTTTTAGTGTGCCCCATGTACAGGAAAATATTCATGCTACACTGACATTGATTCACATAAGGTGATCTGGATTCATTATGTCTACGAGTAATATTCAATTCATCGGTACCAATGTACTAAAAGGGGTGAAGTGTCAATATTGTACAATGACCAGCAATTTCACCGTAAAAAAAATTATGTAAATGCATTGTGTAAATGGGAATTCCTTCTGGAAATGTATCACCACAAAAGGGTGCAAAGGAAATATTACCTTAAATTGTCGTAATGAAATAATGAAACAAAGTGCACATGATCCAGAATGTTTGGGTGATTGCGGACAAAATAAAATAATAATAAAAAAAATTGGATGATCTCAAACGGAAAACCAGCAGTAATTTTGACTCAATTCCAAAACAATATAATGACATGAGGTCTATAACCTTAAAAATGACGGATTTCATTTAAGGGCCCAGATCGTGAAAATCACCGAAAAGAGTGTTATTTTTTTTCATATTTAACCTATTTACATATGATTAATAACAACGATAATTTGTATATATTAAAATGAAAGACCAAAAATTATGTTAATGCTAATTTTAACTCTTAAAACCCTGTAGTTGTTATATAATAAACGTCAACAAACGCACAAAATTGAGAAAAAATGCGAAAACGTGCCTTAGTATTTTTCAGATTTAACCCAATAAATCAACACAAATTGATAAAAAGAAACACTTTTTGAACACTGAAAAAACCAATAAATATAACCATGTACTTTTTATTATACCTTTACAAACAAAGACTTCCCCTTTTAAAGCCCTAAAATCTAGATATGTTTTACGTAAATTCTCCATAGAAAAATGTATCAAAAATCAAGCGCATCCCGATAGTACAATCGTCGCCACTAATCGCCAGTGCGCCATAGAATTTCAAAGCGACACCACGCGTGTCGGATGCTCCAGCAAAATTACGTGTGTGAATTTGTGTTTTTTGTGAAAAACTGTAAGTACAATATTTTTATAACTAATTTACTTTCAGTAAGTAGAAAGTATGGAACTAGATACAAATCGTAAGAAATACAAAATTATTTACTTTGTTGAGTAGGTCATTTTATGAACCTTGTAAAGTAGGTATCAATTCAGGCTTGAAACAATCAAAGCCCTGCCCACTTTATTTTCTCGTGATATGAACTGGCGGGGTATGACTGGGTATGACTTTCAATCATCTTCTAGTTCTCTGCACGACATACATAGATTTTTCAACATGATAAAGGCAATAGGTATCATAAACGTAATTGGTAATCGAGGGTTTCTTTTCGCAGGATAATTTGCTGAGTGCCATGCCAGCGAAAAGAAAATTTAGTACGCATTATAAAAACGTGAAAGCCAAAAGATCTCGGAATAAAATGTAAGTTCCTCCCTACTTATTTATTTATCTGCCTACTTGACTACGTCTTGTCCTAAATACCTAGAAAAAATTTACGAGATTTGTGTTAGTGTCAAGTAAAAATCCTAGTTTTATTACTTTTATTTGTGTGTATGCTTATCATGTCTTAGTAGTAATAATAATATAATCTATTTGCATTTTGAACAGGGTAGGTACATTACAAAGCTAATAGGTACAATGATTTAGATCGCCTGATTCAGACATATACCTACAATAGCATGTAAATATTGATTTGACAAGTAATTAGATAGGTACACCATTAGGTATGTCAGTCTAAGAAGAAAAATTACAATGTCCAGTAGGGTAGGTAATAATTACGTAATTTCAATATCTCTATAAGTAATAAAGTCAATTTCTATAGGAACAATTTTCATAATAATAAATTTTATTACATAATATAGTATTAGTTTTCATGTTCATCATGTCTAAATATGTGGAAGTGGAAGTAGGTATCTTTCCTATCAGAAATTGCACGGGCGCGCGCGCGGCTTTGTCGACATACTTACCGCCAAAGAGGCGCGGCGTACTGAAAATGAAGTACTTTCCAGTACTGAAAATGAAGAAAACCTTCAGGCCGAGACTCCGAGCAACACTGCTACGCGCTGTATAGAGGTAAGTTGTTATACGTAATTCTTGTAGACTTGTTACATAAATAAACAAACTAGTTAGTGATGGGCGAAGACAAAATCTCAGTACCTACAGTTTTTTTTTGCAATATTTATTATTTTCATTGAGAGACAAACACCTTAGTACCTTATTACTTCTCAATTACTTTCTCAAAAGAAAATACACGTACAAATCTCGTATTTTACCAAAATCAAGAATTTTTTTTTATAAAATATTATCTTTTACGCGACTGGTGTACATATGTATGTATGTATACTAAGTAATATATATTTGTGGCTATAGATAGTGGATAAGTTCAAAATTATTGAACCGATTTTAATGTTTTTAGTATTATTACAATTGTCTTCTAAGCCCGAGTGACATAGAATAAGTGACGCCAAAAAAAACCAATACGTATAGCGTAAAGAAAATTTATAATTTCTGTTCATCACGAACATAATATTGTATGAATTCTTTTGCACTTTTATAATTTGTCTTCGTCAGTTATGAATATAAATAAATAAACAATAAAAATGTTAAGACCCTGTCGGGTCTTAAAATTAAAAAATGAAAACATGTAATTAAAATATTTTAATAAAAATAAATAACAACACCATTGTATTATAGCGTATTTAGCAGTCGGGGCCTATTTCTAAAGAAATATTTAGCCAGTCAGGAATATCTTCGAGCCTGTGAGGATTTCAATGGGTCCCGACTGTTGAATTCGATTTATTACAATAGTGTTCTTATTTATTTTTATGTAACATAATTCAAGACCGTAGACTTGTTTTCTTTTTACCTTTTGAGTTTTTATGCATATAGTCGGATTTATTAAATTTATGACGTGATAACGTCTTATAAATCGATGAACACCGGCAACACGCACAAAAAAGTGTCACATTATGTCACGCTAAGGTCAAGCGAGAGCGCAGTACAAGCGATGGAGAATAATATTATGACGTTATCCGGTAAAATTATCGTCCTAAACCGACTTTACAAGCAACCAGTTTTTTATTATGTTTATTTATTCATTTTCATAATTGACGAAGACTGATAAAAACGTTCAAGATTTTGATCTAGTGTTATATGTTTCAAAGAAGTATTCTAAGGGAGTTCTTAGCTATGTTTGAAGAAATTTGGCCTATACCTTTTGAATTATTTTTTATAAAAAAAATCAAGCCATTATCTTTCTTCACAGGAACTAGTTAATTGACAACCGTCAAGAGCGAAAGGTGGATGAAGTGGAATTTGGGCGTAGAGTGGTGGATATTTCTTTTTTTTTTAAAAGCTCTACAGGCCATAGGGGACCACGGTCCAATGAATTGTAAGTTAAGTTACCTCAGTATAATAGGTGAAGTAAAAGTTGGTCTGGACTCAAAACTCATCATAAAATGTAGTATGTATGTATGAAATGTATGGTGTGTTTGGTTGAAAAGAAAGAAGATAGCATGGAAGTGAATCATCAAATTGTGTCTGGTATCATATCATCTGGTGGGAGCTACTCTCAGTTAAAAACATTAAGTGCCGCAGTAGCCCTACCAATCATGTCACCTTCATTGTACAATGAAATTAATAATACGGTTTGCGATTGGTGGGAAAAGACAGCAGCACATTCCATGAAAGAAGCTGTCAAGGAAGAAGCGGAGTACGCAGTGTCTATAGGTAGTGTTGATAAAAATGGTACACCATTAATATCTGTTGCTGTTGACGGTTGTTGGAGCAAGAGATCTTATGGTAAGAATTTTTCCGCCTTATCCGGCGCAGCTGCGATAATTGGCATTAAAACTAATAAAGTATTGTTTTTTGGAGTTAAAAATAAATACTGCGTAGTCTGTGCACGAGCCGCAAAGAACAACAGTCAGCCCCCGGAACACCATTGTTTCAAGAATTATTCAGGATCATCTACCGGGATGGAATCGACCATAATAGTTGAGGGGTTTAAACGTTCCTTTGTTGATCACGGTGTAATTTATAATAAATTTGTAGGAGAGAAAAAAATATTAGATTCGCGTCCGTACGATAATTTAATAGTAGAGAAAATTGAATGCAAAAATCATCTTTTACGAAACTACTGCAATAGCTTGGAGAAATTGTCGAAAGACACTAAGTATCCTTGCGAATTGCGGAAATTCCTAAAAGAAAGGTATTTGCGTTTAAGAACGGGTGTAAAATGCGCGATTAAATATTGGGGGGATCAAAATCAGTCACTCGAAGAAAAAATAAAAAATCTTAGTGAAGATATCCTAAATGGTCCACAACACGTATTTGGTAATCACCAACATTGCAAGGAGTATTTTTGTAGACCTGACACTCGTCGAATAGAACCTGTTGGGTTACTTCCAGCAATTTTTGGATGCGGATTAATGGACGCGGTAGAAATTTTAAGTAAAAGACTGTCATATCATTCTAGAAGTTTAATTCATAATTGCACAAGTAATATAGTTGAAAGTTTTAACGGAGTAATTGCCAAATTAGTTGGGGGTAAGCGTGTAAATTATTCTTCCCGTGGTTCTTATGCGGGCCGATGCGCAGCTGCTGTTGTGTCTTTTAATACGGGATCGATTCATAGTAAAACTTATGAAGTCATATTTAAATCTAGTCCTAATTCTTTGATCGCGAAAGTGGAAAATAGTAATCGTAGAAACCGTTTCATTGCTAAACCTAAATTAAGATTGAAAAAAAGCCACAGCGCTGTATCGAAAGACGCTCACTATGGACCAAACTGCGAAAAACCTGATCTGAGTCCAGAATTATATGAGAAAGCCAAGTCATCTTTTTTAGTTGATTTAAAGTTGTCTTGTGCTGAAAGAGAGGAGCTTGAAAGGTCGGCCCATTTGCAAAGAAGTAGTGCTGAGTGGATGAGTACAAGGAGAAAATTACTAACCTCATCATCGTTCGGGGAAGTTTGTTAAAAACGAGAGAGCACAAGTTGTGCTGCTCTTGTTTGTAAAATCGTTTATGGTAGTAATATCTCCAGTTTGCCTGCTGTACGGTACGGTATCGAAAACGAAGAAACTGCAATTAGACAGTTAGAAATTCAAGAGAATATTAGTATACAATGTTGCGGTTTGTTCGTCGACGATCAATATGAATTTCTTGGTACTACACCAGATGGCATTTATGCAAACGGTTTAATTGAAATTAAGTGCCCACATTCTTTAGCTGGCATGACTCTTGATGAAGCAATGGCCAAACATACCTTTTGGGTTAAGGACAAGGCTTCCAAGGGTTATGTCATAAATAAAAATCATTACTGGTATTTCCAAATTCAGGGACAGCTACTGTAATGTTTATAATTTTTGATGTTAGGATGTCAAGGATAAATAAAGTATTCATTTAAGCCACTATATTTTTATTGCAAGAACCTTCTAAGATAATATAGGGGAACTGAGGGTTCCCCACGGCAAGGATTTAATGTACTTTTAGCCTAGGATACAATTTAGGTCTATTCTAGGTGCTATGTTATTCAGTAATACAGGGTATATGGTTGGTGCGCTTGGTCAGTAACGATAGAGTATCTTTATGAAGATACTGTGGTAATTAAGGGTAATAGGTTAAGGGATTTTATAGGATACTTTCCCGGTGAAATACGCCACTCCTGCAAGCCGGCAGACACCATCTCTGTTCCGGTCTCTGCCTACTCCAGGCAGAAGGAAACTGGGTTCTCACCCAGGTAGTATGGTAGTACCGTAAGCCTCCTGTAACAGGAGTTAAAGACTTATTCCATGCATTATGGCCACTGTTATTATCTAAGCGCCTACCACGTCGTACATATTATGTGTACATACCTTTCAGAGGCGAATATCCAAGCTTCACCCGATTAAATTCGGCTAACACATGCAGAGCATGCATGCGTATCGTGTAAGTCGGTCTCCAGCCAATCCTGGCCAGATCAGGCAAAGATTCCTGTTTAAATTTAGTGAGACAACTCCAGACGCAACACGTGTGCGTTCAAACTCAAACCTGTAAGGAACGAGATTCCACTGTCAAATTATACAGTACATACGCTAACCCGCGCCACCACAACAACATTTTATCTAAAACTTACCAAACTTCGAAATAAATTACAATAAATTAAATTGTAATATAAATATGTGATGCGGGCGTAGCTCGCTTGTATAAAATGGCTGTTACACAAGTCACGTGGTCCAGCGTCCAATCAGGAGAAAGCCAGTGTTGCTGCTATATTATGCAAATTTCAACCAACTAAAATGGAATAATGCCACTACAAAAATTACAACATTACACTACATATAACTAAAAGAAACGTTTGCATGCTTGGCATCTGGTTTGGTGCTACTGTACCTATGAAAGTTTATATTATAGTAAAGGACGACAAATTTTGGAAGGAGAAAATGGAGATGAAATTAGTTACATTTTATTACGATTGCCTCCTTCCAGAATTAGTTGATCCTCGGCAGTCACGAAGCATGCCTATTTGTGACCCGCCCAATGTCATAGAGGCTATGAAAGAGAGGAAAGAAAGAGCTTTACGTGTTTTGAAAGAGAAGAACGCCTAATGATTTTGAAAAAGACTGAGGTAACTTAACTACCCAGCCGGTCGATTCACGTAAACACGCCAGTCCAAAAGTCGTTTTAACTTAGAAACTTAGAATACGCCTTTTGGTTTTCTGTTTTTAACGCACTTGGGTGCAAATGGGCCCTTCTGGGTGCAAAGGGGCCCTTCTTACATCTATCGGGCCCCAGCGACCTCACCTGCTAGTGGCGCACCTGCTGATTAACGGACGAGGTTCGTATATTACGGTACCCATGTGGTGGCTTTGGCCCCTACGTGGATACCAGGTGGTACAACAGAGTTGGTCCGGGGGGGTACCACCGTGCAGCTGTGCTAAAGCCCCCCAAGTAACCCAGCCCAGGCTGGGTTTCGTTAGGGGTTCAGCAGCTGCACTGCCGGGCCCGGGGCGGTGTATGGTGCGGCAGGCAGGGGACCAGTGGGGGCAAAGCGGAATCTAGTGTGGGTGGTGTGGGTCGATTCGCCGGCCAGGGAGACCCTTAGCAACGGCGTTGCCACGGCCGCCCGCAACATAGTCATGGGGCCCGCCTGGGACCAACCACCCCAGTAGGCTGCCCCACATGTTGCGCATAATCCTGTTGTGGGGTCGCCGCTCCGGGTGGTAACCGGTGTGGGGTAGCGGCGGCCTTGCATCAGGGGGGTTTGGGAGCCCTTCCGTCAGGCGGGTCGGCTCCGACCTAACCACACGGTTCTAGACGAAGCTAGCCTCTGCACTTTGTCACTTACTGCCGCACCAAATATCGCCCTGTCTTCACGCTTCCCCATATTTCACAATGACAGTACAACAAGATAATAGACGGTACACAGCGGCCCCTAGAAACCCCACAAAGTTGACTTCGTTTGAGGTGGAGTTCGCGAAAATCCGCGGACTCCATGCAAACCTCGATACCGTCCACCATCACCTGGAGACGGCACGGCCTTCTGTGATGTTCCTAACGGAGACACAGATACGCCGCCCTGACGACACGTCGTACCTCTGTTACCCGGGCTATATCATTGAGGAACAATTCCGCGATAAAGCCGGGGTGTGCGTGTTCGTTAGGGCGGATGTTTGCTGCCGCCGGTTGCGCTGTCTGGAGAACCCCATCCTACTCCGTTCTTTGGCTGCACGTGGATCATGGCTCCATGAGCCAGATCTACGTGTGCGTCTACCGCTCCCACACAGGGGACACTGGGACAACAAGGCTTTTCGAATACCTCAGCGAGATGGCTGACGATGCGCAGGTGCGGTTCCCGAACGCTGATCTGGTTTTCTTGGGGGACTTTAACGGTCATCACGTTGAGTGGCTGGGGTCCCTTAGGACCGTCATGCGGGACGAACCGCCTATGCATTCGCTCTCTCCCACGGGCTGACCCAGATGGTACAGGGGATCACCCGGATACCTGACAGGGCAGACCACACGCCCGCCTTGCTGGATCTACTGCTGACGAGTCGCCCAGCCGAGTACAGTGCGTCGGTACGCGCCCCACTGGGCACTTCCGACCACTGTGTGGTGCACGCCAGCTTCCAAATGCCACCGCCTGCTCGTGCTGAACAAATGACTCGACGACTATGGCACTACTCGTCGGCAGACTGGGACGGTTTCCGCGATTACTTTGCGTCCGTCCCGTGGAGCCAGCGCTGTTTTGTAGGGAAGGCGCCTTCGGATAGCGCTGCTGCCATTGCTGGCGAGATCAGTCTAGGGATAGAATATTATATCCCTTTCACTGATGTCGCCAGCATCCGCAAAGCTCGCCCCTGGTTCGGGCGTGAATGTGCCGAGGCTGTCCAGAAAAAACAGTCGGCATATCGCGCCTGGGTCAGGGCTCGGGCGGCATGTGACCCGAACGTGAACCACCTCAAAGCAGCATACAATAGGGCCACTAGGTTCAGCAAGAGGGCCTTCAAGAGAGCGGATGCCCAGCGCGTCGCGCGGCTTGGTCAGGAGCTCACATCCCATCCCACGGGCAGCCGTGGATACTGGCAACTGGCCAAAGCCGTCAAAGTCAAATTTTTGTCAACCCTCGCTGCCCCCACTGCGTTTTCCTGATGGATCACTGGCTCACAAAGCCCAAGAGAAGGCGGACATGCTCGCAGACCTCTTTGCGGCTAATTCCCGGGTCGATGACCGTGGCCTGCAGCCCCCCGCCATAGCCAACTGTGGCCACACTATGCCTGATATTGTTATCAGGCAATGTGATGTACGGGCAGTGCTGCGGTCACTCGACACGCGGAAAGCCAGTGGCCCTGACGGCATTCCGGCGGTGGTGCTACGAAAATGTGCTGCTGAGTTGTCTCCAGTATTAACGCGTCTGTACCGCCTGTCATACTCTACAGGCCTCGTGCCGGAGGCCTGGAAGGAGGCGAACGTACAACCGATCCCCAAGAAAGGGGATCGATCCGATCCAGGCAACTATCGACCCATAGCTGTCACCTCAGTCATTTGCAAGGTGCTCGAGCTTCTTATCCATAAGCAGCTCATGCGATACCTGGAGGATCACTCGCTAATCAATGATCGGCAATATGGCTTCAGGCCAAAACGATCAACGGGTGACCTCCTGGCATTCATCACGCATGTATGGGGTGAGGCTATGGAAAAGTTCGGCGAGTCCTTGGCTATTAGCCTGGACATCGCCAAAGCTTTCGATAGGATCTGGCATGCTTCGCTCCTTTCCAAGCTTCCGGCATATGGTCTACCTCCTCAACTGTGCAGCTGGATTGCCAGTTTTTTAAACGAGCGCCGAGTGCGGGTCCTCTGCGATGGCCAGGCTTCTCGCTTCTTGCAAGTGAATGCCGGGGTACCGCAGGGGTCCGTACTGTCACCAACTCTCTTTCTTCTGCATATCAATGATATGCTTTCCCTCGGGAACATTCATTGCTATGCAGATGACAGTACATTGCACGGGAGTTACTCGGTTCATCCGACGGCGGGGCGATCTGTGATAGAGGAGGAGAGACGACATCTCGTGGGTGATCTCGACCGAAACCTCGACAGTATCTCCCAATGGGGTGCCGAGAACTTGGTCGAGTTCAATGCCCACAAAACACAGGCGTGTGCATTTACAGCGAAAAAATCCCCTTTCCTTCCCCTAACCACTCTTCAGAATGCAATATTACCAATGAAAGACAATCTAGACATCCTTGGCATAGACGTTCGTCGAGAGCTCAATAACACAAAATACATTGAGAGAAAATATATTGCAGAATAATAGAGGCCAGATAAAATTACTCTTGATTTTGAAGTAGCCGCTATAAATGCTTTTAAGAAAATATTTCCTAAAATAATATTCAAAGGCTGTTACTATCATTTTAACCGCTGTTTATGGAAAAAAGCAAAATCACTCAATCAATCAATCAATAACTACAAGGGTTATGAAAAGACACATAATATCAAGATGTATCGGGATCGCCCGTTTACCACCAAACTACATTAATGAAGGGGATATGTTATGGGAGGAAGCCCTAAAGATGATAAAATCGAGAAATTTAATAAATATATTTTCAAAATCAGTGGCTTAAAAAACATGATTTCAACAAATCTTGTTCTTGTGCAAATGAATCAGTCAGAACCAATAACAATATTGAAGGTTGGCACCGAAAAATTAACAGTTTCATTGGACGAAAGAATCCTACTTTAGCATATTTACTAGATGTGTTAGAGTCGGAAGCGGAACATTATGATTTAAAAAACTTACACCAAAAAAAAAAGAAGGAATACATGGAAATAGATCAAGAAATTGAATTGGCGTTAAACGATTTAAAAGAAAATCTTATTTCTGTTGGACTTTGCATAGAAATTATAAGCCCATTTGTCATACCTTGGTAAATCAATAGCAACCTATATAAAAGGAATTGTTAAGTTAGTTTGAGATCGATACAATTTTGTTTATTATTTAGAAATCTGCTTGTCAATGTAGGTATAGCGTTTTATAATAACATAAACAAGGTAGTTTTTCTGTTCATTTAGAATTATGTATTTTAGTTTTACTTTTTTAAATAAAATAAGCAACTTACAAACATGTGCTTGAATGTGTAAATGTCGTTATACTATAAAAAGAAGCATACAAACTAATCATAACGCGTTCTAGACCATCTTAAAACCCAGTTGCGTAACAAGATTATATAGTTCTCGTTTAACAACTGATTTTATAATGAATTCATCATTGGCAACTGGATGTGAAACAGGAATAGATATTCTTTTTGAGCAACTAGTTGTGTAGCAATATTATTTCTTCTTTTTTAACAACTGGTTGCGAATGTGGCCGGAGGGGAACTACCTTGCAACTAGGTTATTTTCCGGATATGGTTTACTGTATGATCATTAAATTTATTCTCTGTAACATTCCAGCTCTTGAGTACATCGGCCCCAAATACAGGACGTTAGTGGCCAATTTTTCTTTGGCAATATCTTTCAGTGTTGGTGCGATTATATTGCCATGGATGGCATATTTCATCGCTGACTGGAAGATACTGGTGTGGGTCACTTCTTTACCTATGCTGGTCGTGATCATTGCTCCTTGGGTTTTACCAGAAAGCACTAGGTAAGCTTCGCTAGGTAACTTGTTAGGTATATTTTTATTTATACTATGGTGCCGATAAAGGCACCTTACCCCCTTACGTGGGGACCCACAATATTATTGACAAAATCTGGGTGTGTAATTCACCTCTGCCTCCTAGGGCGTGATTGTATGTAGGTATGTTAATCTATAGCTCGATACCTACTTATATAACCTACCTACCTAATACTTAGGTCGAACTGTAGAGATACTATTGTGATATGTAATATTTGTCCTGGCTGTTAGAATTTTTGTTTGACTTGCAGAGCTGTAATGGATTAGTAGTATGTACCCAGTAGTAATGCACCTCCTGTCTACCTCTTCAGAAATAGGCGTCAGGCATTGGTATACCTTTCGTTAACATAATATATGTAATCCTAAAATGTTTTGGTACAATGAATTTGGCATACTTTTTTTGGCATACTTGGTCATAATTGATTTTTAGCAGCATATGTACTGTGGAATAATTATATTTAGGTCTAGTATATTTATGCATAGTTATAATTTGCACAATGTTTTTAGGCATAGTGTACAGTCGCCTAATAGTATATATTACTAAAATTGAATAGGAATAAATTAATGAAATTAATGAAAAATAAAAAAGTAACTTTAAACAGTATTTTACCACCCCTAAGCTGCCTCTTAATTATTTTACTTATTCTGCGTAAGATGATTATGACTCTAATCATTATAGTTTGATATGTTTATGCCTTTATAAAGCTATGCTTATAAATTTTATGCTTAAATATGATTATGCTAATTTTATTTATGATTAAGACAAATATGCTAAATTTGTTATGGATAAAAAAATTATGTATAAAGTTCATTAGTCTAAATTACCATATGCCAAAATATTTTTTTATGCAAATGGATAGTGAACCTCAGGCATTATGTATGTTCCTATGTATTTTCTTTGTTATCAACTCCAGGTGGCTAGTAAGTGTCGGTGATATCGATAGAGCGGTGAAAGTATTAAGAAGTTTCGAAGATATTAATAAAATGAAGATTCCAGACAATGTTATGGATGACTTTATTGTAAGTATTGTACTGTAGAGGCGGCATGGTGACCTCACGTATCGTGCGACGCAGATCGTTACCGGGCATGGATGCTTCGGTAGCTATCTGTTTCGCATCCATCGTCAGGTCATACCCAGGTGTCAACACTGCGAGGTTTCCGACAACGACACCGCACTCCACACGTTGGTGGAGTGTTCTGCGTGGGCGAGTCAGCGCCGGGACCTCGTAGTGGGTCTGGGCGTGGATACCCTCTCGCTGGAGACCATGCTTCAAGCCATGGTCTCCAGCATGAGTAGGTGGAACGCGGCCGTGTCCTTTTGTGAGCAAGTTATGCTCGCGAAGGAGGCGGCTGAGAGGGAGAGGGAGAGGGAGCGTACCCTCCCCGCCGAGTTCCGTAGTCAGCGGCGAGGGCGCCGCAGACTCATCTACGCCCAAGACCATCGACCTCCATGATCGGGGCCTGAGGACGGCGGGATCGCCACCCGTCGTTCTTACAGAAGCAGGCTAGAAGGGTTGCGTGCTACGGGGCCTTTGCCCCATAGCATAACCAGATTCACTCACTGACGCGGGATAAAACCCTACCCCAACGACGCGGGATTCTCATCCCGACCTAACCCCCGCAGAGACCACAGAGGTGGTCAAAGTCCGCCGGGCGCCACTGGAAATACGTTCTGCTTGTAACCAGAGACGCCCGGCAACTGACGGTAGAGCGGCCGCGGCCATGGGCCGCGGAATTAAAAAAAAAAAAAAAAAAGTATTGTACTGTACCTGTCGTACAGTACATGGGCCCACATGGGCCAATCGAGATCTGCTTGGGTAGAAAATCTGTACACATGGATAGTTTTTTTCCGTGAAGCGACTCTCATCTGACCTCCACAACCTATTGGCAATATGAAGGTTAGACCAGTCGGGCTTTTAGGGTTTCTTCAACCATATATTCGTATGTAAACCGGTACCGACGGCGTAACGTGCTCTCCTAATTTATAATTAATCCAACTTTTGTTCTTGCAGAAAACTTCATCAAAAATCAAAGAAGGGAAGCAAGAATCCCTCTGGAACCTAATGAAGAGTGCACCCATGTGTATAGCGTTCGTTGGGATGGTGATCGTCCACTTGGGTTGTAACATAGTGTATGATGGACTGGTCCGTATGTCAGACTCACTCGGACTGGACTTCTTCTTAACTTTCTGTTTGAATTCTGCTACGGAATTACCTTCGAATATTCTGCTGGCTTTCCTGCTAGATAGGTATGTAAAAGCTCAGATAAAATCATACTAATATGTCCTACTTAATTATTATAAACGCGAAGGTTTTGATTTTTGTTACCCTTTCCCGCGTAAACTATCACACGTTACAACGGTTAATAATATAGCACATAATACATCCAAAGGCTACTTTTATCCCGGCAACATGTTCAGTCTGGACAGACTACCACTAAATCTAATCTCTTCAGTACGATCAAACCACTAGACCAGTTTTGAAACTGTTTTATAATAAGGTTGCTGACTGACACCCTATTGACTATAAGTTATCGCCTGTAATTTTTTTAGACGCTAACCGCGTTACCAGAATAAAAGGTAATTTAAGAATAACAGGTCCACCGAGTGCAGGTGATGATGAAAGCGGTCCCTTACACCCTCTATAATGAGCGCGTTGGTTCCAGGTTGGGAAGAAGGACACTCACATGGACATCGATGGTGTTATCCGGAGTCTGTACAAGCATCATGCTCTTCGTGTCTAAAGGTAAAATTTCTAATAATAAACTAAAAGTAACACAGCACAACAAGATTTATCCACCATCAATAAAATAAGGAACTACCCACTATGATTCCTAACTGCTTGTAGGAAGTAACTGGTTTACAAGATGGCTCTTAAACCGACGCCATAAGTTGCATTGATATAAAAGTCTTGGGTTTGTGGGTTCAGTTAGAACATTTAATTTTCTCCTTGAAAGAGAACTATCGATGGTAAGGTTCAAACTTCAAATCCAGTCCAGGACTATCGTTTTTGTGATTCATATTGTAAAATCACTCTATTTATTTCTGAAATCTTCATTACGTAGTTTAAAAGATCTCGGCCAACTAATTATCACTATACGTAGGTCACACTATAAGTTTTGCGTAACTTAAAAAAACAACATGTTAAAACCAAAATATTATGTTTATTGCTTTTCAAAATACTCTCCTTTACATTTTAAACATTTTTTTCATGCGATCGAACCATTTTTTAAAACAGGAGTCCACAGATCTGAAGGCATGTTTTCTAAGTGCTGATTGAACGCTATCACTGCCTCTTCGGAGTTGGTAAAAGTGAAACCTCTCATCAAATCTTTGATTTTGGGGAAAATACAGAAATCACATGCTAGGTCGGGGCTATGCGCAGGATGGGTCGTCACCCATCCTGCGCATAGCAGTTGTACTTTTTCGGAATCTAAAAATGACTTTGTTTTGTTGGCCGTGTGTGAAGAAGCGTTGTCATGATGTAGGAGAACGCGGCTTTTGGGTCGTCTTTCGCGAACTTTTTCTAACACCCAGGGTAAACAAATGGTAGAATACCACTCGGCATTAACACTCTTTTGATCTTCAAGTGGAAATGTACAGATGGGACCCGTAGCTGAGAAAAAAAACGCGATCATTTTTTTACCAACGTTTCTCGCCTGCCTCACTTTTATTGGCTTAATTGTTCTCATTTTCAAACACCTATTCACAAGATTGCTGTTTTTTTTCGGGTTCAAAACAATAAATCCACGTTTCGTCGTCTCCTGTGACAATGTCATAAACAACATTAGAATGTCCGTGGTCGTACTTCAGTAGCATCTGTGAGCACCATTCCACGCGAGCCCGCTTCTGCTCCACTGTCAGTTCATGAGGGATCCAACGACAACAAAGTTTCCGAACTTTCAATTCTTCGTGTAAAATTTTCTGGATTTGACTCATACCAATCCCCAATAGTCCTCGAATTGTCTCATAGGTAATCCGCGGGTTTTCTTCAATTAACCGCTTAACAGTAGCCACATTATTTTCGTTGACGGCAGTTGAAGGGGCGGCCTTCAACTCAACTCACGAAATTCATCATGTAAAGAAACTCGACCTCTCTCAAATTCAGCAAACCATTGCTTCACGGTGCTCAAACAAGGTGCTTCTCGCTTCTTTCCCAAAAGCATTTTGAAGACGAGCGGCACAGTCTTGCGGCGAGAGAGAACTTTTAAAATGATAAAAAATCATCGCTCTAAAATCTTTTCGACTTAATTCCATTTTCGTTGCATACGTAGCACTTTGATATGTGATAAAAAACAATTGACAAATGCTGAATGAAGTCAGGCTTTACCTGGCGAAAGTCCATAATTTTTAAATAATAGCATAATTTCGCTCAAGAAGACATTCCAAACGTCGACATATGTTTCACCTCTTCACGAGGCATTCTCAATACTGTCTCAAAGAGAGAACAGCCTCGTGAAGAGGTGAAACATATGTCGACGTTTGTAATGTCTTCTTGAGCGAAATTATGCTATTATTTAAAAACTAAACATCATATTTACCATTGTTTTAATTGACAAATGAGTTCCCGCCAATTGTTTTTTTTTATTACTAAGTAGGTTACAAAAAAGTTTAAAAAAGTATAACATTCGAAATTCAAATAGTTCCGATTAGCTAGAAGTGTAAAACTTTTAGTGTGCCCCATTGTATTTAGTATTTCTTCAATCAATTAGTCCGAGACGCCCAGGACTTTAATTGGCTGTGCCATAGCGGCTAACACGTAAGATTTTCTTGCCATGAAAGGCAATAAAATCTTACGTACCACATTACATCACGTGCACGTTTCATTAAGTGCAACATTTAATCACAAGGCAACGGGTTTCCCCCCGTGACCAGGTGAAGGCTGGAGATATCTCCTTCGGCTCCACTGGTCACGGGATGACAGTCGTCCAGTGCCCCGTCGCGGCGGCACTGAAAGTGGCGGACGGACGAAGCCTCCTCGTAGGGGGCTTCCTAAAGGCGCAGGTGCACCTCCTTCGTGCCCGGGAAACCAGATGTTTCCGGTGCATGGTGGTGGGGCACTTAGGAGTGCAGTGTACAGCGGAAGTCACCGTGGGCGATCGGTGCTTCCGCTGCAGCCGGCCCGGTCACAAGGCAAGTGCCTGTGACGCCCCGCCTCGCTGCTTTAGATGCGAGGCGGAGGGCAAGACCGCGGATCACCGGGTCGGCAGCACAACCTGCGCCGCCTCGAGGCCAAAACCTCGTCCGTCCGCTGAGAGCGGTGGGGGTGCCGCCCTTGCGCGGCCAGTTGTTTCGCGGCGGGATGCGGTTATGGACGTCAATTAATGTCTGACGCCCGTATCCGTATCCTGCAAGTGAATTTGAACCACTGCCGTGCTGCTCAGGATCTTCTGTACCAGAGCATCCGGCAGTGGTCCATAAACTTGGCCGTGGTCGCCGAGCCGTACTACGTCCACCCGGGAAGCCCGGTGGACGAGGACGGCTCGGCCTGTTGTATCTTTGGGGGGTCCGCCGCAGACAACTCGCGCCTTGCGATCATTGCAAGGGGCCGCGGGTGTGTTGCGGCGGACTATGATGGGTTGGCAGTCGTGGCCACCTACATCTCGCCGAACATTGACGAGTCTCAGTTTGAGCTATGGCTCACTGAGCTCGACGTCGTCTTCGCTGCGTGCCGTCCTCGCCCTGTCCTGCTCCTGGGAGACTTCAACGCCTGGAGTGAGGCGTGGGGCTCCCGGGAAACCAGGGACAAGGGGAGGCTTCTTGAGGACTGGACCAGAACACGTGGTCTGGAGGTCCTCAACCGGGGGAATGTCGCCACCTTTTGGCGGCGGGGGGGGGAATCGATCGTGGACGTAACGTTCGCATCCCCTGACCTCGCCGCCCGTATTACAGGCTGGCGCGTGGAGGAGGGTGAGGAGACGCACTCGGATCATCGGTACATCCGGTTCGATGTCGTCCCCCCACCTGACCTCCCACAGCCGGTGGCAAATCCCCCGGATCCGCGTTGGGCACTTCACCATCTGGATCGGGAGGCTCTCCTGGAGGCATCCATCGTGCAGGCCTGGATTCCAGCGCCGGACCGGCCTGCCGATGTGGATGCCGAGGCGGAGTGGTTCAGGAGAGCCATGTCGCAAATCTGTGATGCGGCGATGCCTAGGGTTACACCCAGACCGGCCAGGAAGCAGGTGTACTGGTGGTCGCCGGAGATTGCAGAGCTGCGCGCAGCATGCATCTCCGCCCGCCGCCGGTACACCAGGTTTCGCCGGAGGCGTCGCCGCCCAGACGACGCGGCAGCCCGAGAGGCGGAGATTTTTCAGGCATACAGGGAGGCTAAAGGTAATCTCCAGGAGACGATAAAGCGGGCCAAGACGGCGGCCCGCGAGGAGCTCCTGGAGACCCTGCAGCAGAACCCATGGGGGCGCCCGTACCTACAGGTCAGGGAGAAACTCCGACCTAGGGCGCCCCCACTGACCCAGAGTCTCCAGCCGCAGCAGCTGGAGCGGGTCATGGGCTCCCTGTTTCCGACGAGCGCGGAGGAGCACGTCCCTCCGCGCATGGCTCCGTCTCTGCCCGACGCGGATAGCACCAGCGAAGACGACGTACCCGAAGTCAGGGTGGGGGAGCTAGGTGCGGCAGTACTCCGGCTTAAACGCCGGAAAATCACTGCCCCCGGACCCGACGGCATTCCTGGCCGTGCATGGGTCCTGGCCCTCGAAGAACTCGGGCCTCGACTGATGGGGCTCTTTAGCGCATGCCTCGAAAGGGGCCAGTTTCCCAAGGTGTGGAGGATGGGGAAACTGGTCCTGATCCGTAAGGCGGGGCGGCCGGTGGACTCACCGTCCGGATACCGGCCGATCGTGTTGCTCGACGAGGTGTGTAAGCTCTTTGAGCGAATTATCGCGGAACGCCTCGTCGAGCATCTCACGAGTGTGGGGCCAGACCTGGCGGATAACCAGTTCGGTTTCCGTCGGGGACGCTCCACCGTGAGCGCGATCATGCGCGTGAAGAGCCTGACGGAGGAAGCAGTCTCGCAGGGCAAGGTGGTGGTGGCGGTGTCTCTTGACATCGCCAACGCGTTCAACACCTTGCCATGGAGCTGCGTTAGGGAGGCGCTCGTGTATCACGAAACGCCTCTCTACCTCCGTCGTATTGTCGGGGCCTATCTCTCGGAGAGGGCCATAGCTTTCCCCAGCTGGCTCGGGCCAGCTCGGCGAGATGTGTCGTGCGGTGTTCCGCAGGGGTCGGTCCTGGGGCCGCTTCTGTGGAACATCGGCTACGACTGGGTGCTGCGGGGTGCGTTGCCTAGGGGTGTCGGCGTAACGTGCTACGCCGACGATACCCTCGTCACGGCGCGGGGTGCAACGTACCAGGAGGCAGCACTCAAGGTCACGACGGGTGTTGCTCGAGTCGTGGGTCGGATACGGCAGCTGGGACTGGAGGTGGCCTTGCACAAGTCCGAGGTTCTGTGTTTTCACAGACCTCGGAACGGTCCACCCGAAGGTTCCAGCATAAATGTGGGAGGCGTTAGCATCGGCATCAAGCCCTCGATGAAGTACCTAGGGATCGTACTTGATAGCCGATGGAACTTCGGACCACATTTCCGAAGTTTGGTCCCCAAGGTGACGCAGGCATCGGTCGCGCTTTCGCGACTGATGCCCAACCTAAAGGGACCCAACGCCTCCTGCAGGAGACTGTACCTGGGGATCGTGCGGAGTATGGCCCTATACGGGGCTCCCGTATGGGCGGATAGGTTGGCGGTCAAGGGGAACGTGACTCTGTTAAACAGACCACTTAGAACCTTGGCCGTCAGAACCGTACGGGGGTACCGCACGATCTCCGGAGAGGCTGCATGTCTCCTAGCCGGGACCCCTCCATGGGACCTGGAAGCGAGAGCCCTTGCGTCATTGTTCCAATGGCGCAAGGAGGCGCTGGAGCGGGACCACAGGCCTGCGTCTCGAGAAATCGAGGACCAGCGGTCCCAACTCCGCCAGGATCTCATGGAGTCATGGAGGGTGCGACTTGAGCAACCCAAGGGGGGTGCCATCTTCATCGCGGCGGTGAGACCGATCATGGACGATTGGCTGCAGAGGCAGCATGGTGACCTCACGTACCGTGCGACGCAGATGGTTGCCGGGCATGGATGCTTCGGTAGCTATCTGTTTCGCATGCATCGTGAGGTCACACCCCGGTGTCAACACTGCGAGGTTTCCGACGACGACACCGCACTCCACACGTTGGTGGAGTGCTCAGCGTGGGCGAGTCAGCGCCGGGACCTCGTAGTGGGTCTGGGCGTGGATACCCTCTCGCTGGGGACCATGCTTCAAGCCATGGTATCCAGCGGAAGTAGGTGGAACGCGGCCGTGTCCTTCTGCGAGCAAGTCATGCTCGCGAAGGAGGCGGCCGGGAGGGAGAGGGAGCGTACCCTCCCCGCCGAGTTCCGTAGTCGGCGGCCAGGCCGCCCCAGACTACGCGACTACGCCCAAGACTATCGTCCTCCATGATCGGGGCCTGAGGACGGCGGGATCGCCACCCACCGTCCTTACAGAAGCAGGCTAGAAGGGTTGCGTGCTGCGGGGCCTTTGCCCCATAGCACGCAACCAGATTCACTCACTGACGCGGGATAAAACCCGACCCCAATGACGCGGGATTCTCGTCCCGACCAAACACCCGCAGAGACCACAGGGGTGGTCAAAGTCCGCCGGGCGCCACTGGACATACCCTCTGCTAGTAACCAGGGACGCCCGGCAACGGACGTTAGAGCGGCCGCGGCCTTGGGCCGCGGAATTAAAAAAAAAAAAAAAAAAAAAAAGGCAACGGGTTTCAATTTTTTTTCAAAATTACAATATAGCAGCTACTTTTTATTAAATTCATTCAGCCCTTTTGGACTTCCCATTATATGTGTGTCCGGTGACGGCAATATTCTTGCCCCCTATTACGTGGGACTAAAAATACTGGCAAATTGTGGGTGTGTAATGCACCTCTGCCTATCCTTTCGGGGATATAGGCATGATATGTGCGTGTTAGTGTGATCTCTCTTTTCCAATGTCTAGGGATTCCTCAGGCAGGATTGGCGATAGCAGCACGATTCTTTGTGAATTTGAGTTGCTCGGTCACCATGCAGTGGTGTGTCGAGGTGTTGCCTACACCCTTCCGGGCAACTGGCTCATCTGCCCTACACCTCATTGGATACTTCGGCATTATTGTCACCCCCTTCATTATATATTCGGTAAGTTGCTCTCCCGGACGAGCACCTATAATACACGAGTACCTTGTTTAGAAGGGTGTTTGAAAGTTGCGCCAGTGAATGGAAAATTGAGAAGCAGAAGTAGGCCCATGAAAAGTTGGTTGATTAGTTGCGTCAACAGAATGAATGCCTAAAAGAGAATATGACAAGGAAGGGAGTGACTGAGCAGATGACGTCTGACAGGGATGTGTGGAATATTAAGCCATAAATTAAAAGTCTCGGCACCTAAGTAATACTTATTATCAGGAACGGTATTGGAGTCTACTACCGCTTCTAACCCTCACAATCACGGCGTACGTGTCGGGAGCAATCACGTTGGGACTACCGGAGACCATGGGCCAGCCGATGCCGCAGACGCTTGCAGACGGCGAACAGATTGTCAGGACACAGACATTGTGCTGGTAAGTTTGTTTGACCACCAATTATAAGTAATCCTGTTTAAATCCTGAAGCTTTTCCTTTACAATAGTTGGTTTTTTAAATAACGAATAAGGAAACCAGTTCTATTCAATTGTTTCGCATTCCCGAATGAAAGAATCCCCGAAAGTAATACCTAAGTATGTGTGTATCTCCCAAACTCAAACACTTAACCTCTTTATAGTTTCAGCATAGTAAGTTTATTCTAATCTATTCGATTAGAATAAACTTTATTGTACGCAAATACAAATAAATATGGGAAACATCGTATGAAAATGTACAAATGGAGACCTTATCACTAAAAGCGATCCCTTACAGGCAACCTTTGGATGGACATAAATTGTTAAAAATAAGATGTGAAAGTAGAGCCATGTTTGTCCGTTAATTAATTAATAACCATCGTCTTACTTGCGACCGACGGCGAATACCTTAGCTTTTTTGCACTGTGAGAGGTCAGTCCTATTTTAACACGCTTTTATTAGCTTCACTTGTATGTTTGCCCTACTTTGAACGATCAGATTTAATTCTAACTTTGCACACCTGTCAAAGACCGATGACAATGCAATAATTTGATTGAAAATATAAAAAAAAATGTATGTTTGTTTGTAACCGACTCTTTTGGGTTCGATTTTGCCCTACTTTGAACGATCAGATTTATTTCAAACTTTGCACACCTTTTTTTTTTTTTTTTTTTATTTTCACGGCCCAATTGGGTTTTATCCCGCGTCAGTGAGTGAATCTGGTTGCGTGCTATGGGGCAAAGGCCCCGCAGCACGCAACCCTTCTAGCCTGCTTCTGTAAGGATGACGGATGGCGATCCCGCCGTCTTCAGGCCCCGATCATGGAGGTCGATGGTCTTGGGCGTAGTAGTGTCTGCGGCGCCCTCGCTGCTGACTACGGAACTCGGCGGGGAGGGTACGCTCCCTCTCCCTCTCGGCCGCCTCCTTCGCGTTCCCATGGCTTCCCATGGCTTGAAGCATGGTCTCCAGCGAGAGGGTATCTACGCCCAGACCCACTACGAGGTCCCGGCGCTGAGTTCGCCCACGCTGAGCACTCCACCAACGTGTGGAGTGCGGTGTCGTCGTCGGAAACCTCGCAGTGTTGACACCGGGGTGTGACCTCACGACGGATGCGAAACAGATAGCTACTGAAGCATCCATGCCCGGTAACGATCTGCGTCGCACGATACGTGAGGTCACCATGCTGCCTCTGCAGCCAATCGTCCATGATCGGTCTCACCGCCGCGATGATGGTGGTACCCCACTTGGATTGCTCAAGTCGCACCCTCCATGACTCCATGAGATCCTGGCGGAGTTGGGACCGCTGGTCATCGATTTCTCGACGCAGGCCTGTGGTCCCGCTCCAGCGCCTTCTTGCGCCATTGGAACAATGACGCAAGGGCTCTCGCTTCGAGGTCCCATGGAGGGGTCCCGGCTAGGAGACATGCAGCCTCTCCGGAGATCGTGCGGTAGCCCCTTATTGTTTTGCGGCCAAGGTCCTCAACGGTCTATTAATGAGCGTTGAGTTGTTGGCCGTCAAACGCGCCGCCCATACGGGAGCCCCGTATAGGGCCATACTCCGCACGATCCCCAGGTACAGTCTCCTGCAGGAAGCGTTGGGTCGCGAAAGCGTGACCGATGCCTGTGTCACCTTGGGGACCAAACTTCGGAAATGTGGTCCGAAGTTCCATCGGCTATCAAGTATGATCCCTAGGTACTTCATCGAGGGCTTGATGCCGATGCTAACGCCTCCCACATTTATGCTGGAACCTTCAGGTGGACCGTTCCAAGGTTTGTGAAAACACAGAACCTCGGACTTGTGCAAGGCCACCTCCAGTCCCAGCCACCGTATTCGACCCACGACTTGAGCAACACCCGTCGTGACCTTGAGTGCTGCTTCCTGGTACGTTGCACCCCGCGCCGTAACGAGGGTATTGTCGACGTAGCACGTTACGCCGACGCCCTCAGGCAACGCACCCCGCAGCACCCAGTCGTAGCCGATGTTCCCCCTGTGGAACACCGCACGACACATCCCGCCGAGCTGGCCCGAGCCAGCTGGGGAAAGCTATGGCCCTCTCCGAGAGATAGGCCCGACAATACGACGGAGGTAGAGAGGCGTTTCGTGATACACGAGCGCCTCCCTGACGCAGCTCCATGGCAAGGTGTTGAACGCGTTGGCGATGTCAAGAGACACCGCCACCACCACCTTGCCCTGCGAGACTGCTTCCTCCGTCAGGCTCTTGACGCGCATGATCGCGCTCTCGGTGGAGCGTCCCCGACGGAAACCGTACTGGTTGTCCGCCAGTTCTGGCCCCACCGTCGAGAGATGCTCGACGAGGCGTTCCGCGATAATTCACTCAAAGAGCTTACACACCTCGTCGAGCAACACGATCGGCCAGTATCCGGACGGTGAGTCCACCGGCCGCCCCGCCTTACGGATCAGGACTAGTTTCCCCGTTCCCCACACCTTGGGAAACTGACCCCTTTCGAGGCATGCGCTAAAGAGCCCCATCAGTCGAGGCCCGAGTTCTTCGAGGGCCAGGACCCATGCACGGCCAGGAATGTCGTCGGGTTCGGGGGCAGTGATTTTCCGGCGTTTAAGCCGGAGTACTGCCGCACCTAGCTCCCCCACACTGACTTCGGGTACGTCGTCTTCGCTGGTGCTATCCGCGTCGGGCAGAGACGGAGCCATGCGCGGAGGGACGTGCTCCTCCGCGCTCGTCGGAAACAGGGAGCCCATGACCCGCTCCAGCTGCTGTAGCTGGAGACTCTGGGTCAGTGGGGGCGCCCTAGGTCGGAGTTTTTCCCTGACCTGTAGGTACGGGCGCCCCCATGGGTTCTGCTGCAGGGTCTCCACGAGCTCGTCGCGGGCCGCCGTCTTGGCCCGCTTTATTGTCTCCTGGAGATTACCTTTAGCCTCCCTGTAAGCCTGATAAAGCTCCGCCTCTCGGGTTGTCGCGTCGTCTGGGCGGCGATGCCTCCGACGAAACCTGGTGTACTGGTGGCGGGCGGAGATGCATTCTGCGCGCAGCTGTGCAATCTCCGGCGACCACCAGTACACCTGCTTCCTTGCCGGTCTGGGTGTAACCCTAGGCATCGCCGCATCACAGATTTGCGACATGGCTCTCCTGAACCACTCCGCCTCGGCATCCACATCGGCAGACCGGTCCGGTGCCGGAATCCAGGCTTGCACGATGTATGCCTCCAGGAGAGCCTCCCGATCCAGATGGTGAAGTGCCCAACGCGGATCCGGGGGATTTTCTACCGGCTGTGGGAGGTCAGGTGGGGTGACGACATCGAACCGGATGTACCGATGATCCGAGTGCATCTCCTCACCCTCCTCTACGTGCCAGCCAGTAATACGGGCGGCGAGGGCAGAAGTCGCGAACGATACGTCCACGACCGAGCTGGTCCCCCACCGCCAGAAGGTAGCGACATTTCCCCGGTTGAGGATCTGCAGACCACACCAGGAGCAGGACAGGGCGAGGACGGCACGCAGCGAAGACGACGTCGAGCTCAGTGAGCCATAGCTCAAACTGAGTCTCGTCCAGTGACGGCGAGATGTAGGTGGCCACGACTGCCAACCCATCATAGTCCGCCGCAACACACCCGCGGTCCCTTGCAATGATCGCAAGGCGCGAGCTGTCTGCGGCGGACCCCCCGAAGATAAAACAGGCCGAGTCGTCCTCGTCCACCGGGCTTCCCGGGTGGACGTAGTACGGCTCGGCGACCACGGCCAAGTTTATGGACCACTGCCGGATGCTCTGGTACAGAAGATCCTGAGCAGCGCGGCAGCGGTTCAAATTCACTTGCAGGATGCGGATATGGGCGTCAGACATTAATGGACGTCCATATCAGCATCCCGCCGAGAAACATCTGGCCGTGCAGTAGCGGCACCCCCACCGCTCTCAGCGGACGGACAAGGCTTTGACCTCGAGGCGGCGCAGGTTGTGCTGCCGACCCGGTGGTCCGCAGTCTTACCCTCCGCCTCGCATCTAAAGCAGCGAGGCGGGGCATCACAGGCACTTGCCTTGTGACCGGGCCGGCTGCAGCGGAAGCACCGATCGCCCACGGTTACTTCCGCTGTGCACTTCACTCCGACGTGCCCCACCACCATGCACCGGAAACATCTGGTTTCCCGGGCACGAAGGAGGTGCACCTGCGCCTTTAGGAAGCCCCCTAGGTGGAGGCTTCGTCCGTCCGCCACTTTCAGTGCCACCGCGACGGGGGACTCGTCCAGTGCCCCGTTGTCATCCCATGAGCCGTGTGCCCAGTGGAGCCGAAGGAAATGTCTCCAGCCTTCACCTGGTCACGGGGGCAGCCGCCCACCTCTACGACGGCGGAGATTATTTCCTCCGTCATGGCCGCGTCATCTAGACCCGTGATGTGCAATGCGGCCCATTTGGTGGGTGACGCGGACGGCTTCTGCGTCCAGCGCGTCCCCAAGCTGCGCTGCTAGGGCGTCAGCTTTAGGGCCGCTGGAGGCGCCGGAGACCTCGAGGAGGCGAGCTCCGGTGCGTGTCGTCTTGCACTAGAGCTCCCCCTGTATATCGAGGGCCGAGAGGTTGACTGAGGCCTTCACAGTCCTCAGTACGTCGGCGTACCCCACCCCCTTCTCCACACGTACCGTCAGGACGACGGCGGTGGAGCGAGGAGGCCGGGGCCGCTTCGGCGCCTTCGCCGCGGCGACTTTGGCCGCTTTCTTGGCGGCCTTCGTTTTCCTCTTCCTGGCTCCCACTACCTCCCATCCCTCCCGTCTGGAGGGATGTAAAGAAGCAGCGGGAGCGACGTTGGAGGAAGAGGAGGTGGCAGGCGTGCCGCTCTTCTTGCCGCGCCCCTTGGCCTTCCGCGCCTGGGCCGCGGTCTCGGCCGGCAACCGGTACGCTGAAGCGGACTGGGGCGGAGCAGGGCGGCCAACAGCGGGTGTGCCACTTGGTCCCGGAGCGGGAGAACCGCCAACAGCCGAAACTTTGCATACCTGTCAAAGACCGATGACAATGCAATAATTCGATTGAAAATTAAAAAAAAATAAAAACTAAAAAATGAAAAATAAATAATAGTATTAAAAACTAAAAAAACACGCTTTTATAGAGTATCCAACTAAAAAGTAGAAAACAAATTTTAATAAGTTTGAATTAAAAATAGTGTTAATAAGAAATAAATAAGAAATAAAAAAGCGTGAGGTGCATAGTGTCAATAGTTATAAATATTTTATTGACAGAAGAATTATCATTTTGATAATATCTTAAAATGCACCTCAAAGATTTTTTAAACTATTATTTTTCCTGTTCCTTTCCGTTTAATGGTAAGTATTCCGCGTGTAGAAACTACCTATATCTCTCACTAAACTGAATTACAAATCTAATATTATAAAAGTGTATTAGCCAGGTCAAGGTGAGGCTATATCGATTGTGAAACGAAGTCTTGGAAGACTTGGAGTCTTGGAATATTAGGAAACCTACTTACAACAACATGCTAGGGACTATAAATTACTGTTTGGCAGAACGGCAGAAACACCTGAAGGGGTATTATTTCGTCTAAGCTCGGGGTCATTAAATCAGATCCTGGATGTATGATCTCTTTATACCATAACTTTCTACTTAATCTAGTTTTTTTTTTGTTTGCAGGAAATCCAAAGAAAAGAAGGCACATAATAAAATAATTACTACTAGATTTTGATATTTTCGCTAAGAAATAAAAAGTTTTGTCTTAGCTGCTAAATTATGTCCTAAAATTCTCCGCTGAACTGAATAGATAGTGTTAATCCGACAATTAGTGTTTGAGTCTACAATACACCAAAGGATTGCTTATTTTATTACGTTGTAACGGTAGATAGCTAATATTTATAAATGTAAACCGTATTCTACTATGGATTAAGTACGTAAGTAAGCACTTAGTAAAAAGGATATTAAAAAGAGCCGACATAATGGAAGTAGATAGTAGGTATAATATTAGTAAGCTTCCATTTCTTAGCTATCAGGATTCAAACTCAGACCTACGCCGTTCTATAGAAAGTATTCTCAAGTATGTAGGTCTGTCATGCTAACACATTCTATTAGCACAGCAATAAAATGCTGCTCAGAAGTGAGTGAAGTACGTAGGTACGAAAGACTGTCCCTGTAAAAATAAAAATAAAATGTAACTATTTTTTTTAATGTTACATAAATTTTTAGAAAAATTATTATATAAGGATTGGACTTAATTGGTAACCCAGTCGCTAGGACTAAGCTGAGCTTTGGATTGTGTAAATCACTTTCACAAATGCAAAGCTCAGCTTACGCCTCGCGAACTACACTTAGGTTGAACATGAGGAGTAAGTTTTCTGTGATAAACGAGATCTGGCAAACTGAACCATCGTGAAAAACTCATGGAGCAATAAACAAATAATGCATTTTATAAATGGCTGAATGAAATTTATTTTATCCCTTCAAATTTACAAACAGCAATTGTCTTTTAAGTACCTATCGACGAAGGAAATTGTAGGAGTCCATACCAACTCGCAGGTATTCGCAATAACAATATTAATATGTTAAGACATTAGGTACTATCAAATCTCAAACTGTTCTGCTTGAACTATGAGTATCAATATTCCTAGCTGTCATACAATTATCTGGCAGTCGTTACGGGTATTTGCAGCCCTAACACAAATTCCGACTGGTCTAACTACAGAACTTTGATATCACCTATGGGTTGTGGAGGTCAGATGCCAGTCACTCACGGAATATATTCTTCTTCAGTATGAATGTGGCTTATCACCACAAACCATCACCCACATGATGTCATGTCCGGGTTGCCCAGAGCCGTGCACTTTAGATGACGTGTACGAGGCGAGGCCAAATGCGATTCGCGTCGCAGAGCACTGGGCCAAGACAATATAATCACCATAGTATTGCCCATCGACACGAGAAGAAGAAGAAGACGGAATATATTGAAGTTCAACTGCATGTACGTGGTACACCTGTGGACAGACAGACGAGACTGTCACACACACACACACACACGTCACGCCTATATCCCCGAAGGGGTAGGCAGAGGCGCATTACACATCCACAATTTGCCAGTATTTTTAGTCCCACGTACTTCACAAGCCTGTTGCCGTCACCGGGAACTCTAGAAAGTGGGTTATGTCTAAAAATGGCCGAATTAATTTAATAAAATAAGCAGCTAGGTTATAAATTTTAAAACTAAATTTGAAGCCTTGCGATAAAATGTTGATGAAAAGCAACAAAATCTTACATGCCAGCCGCTATGGCTAAGCCAATTAAAGTCCTGGGTGTCTCGGACTCAAGGATACTGACTGGCAAGGATACTAAAAACGACAATAAGCTCCCCCTTAGTAAGACGAATGGTGACGAAATATGGGTGTAACAACGTCTCTGGAAATGCACTTTTGAACATCAATAGTCTGGTATAGGTATTTGCGAATTACAATATGTCTAAAGTTTTGTTCTGACCATGGGATCGAACTGGTGACTTTGCTTCATATGACCGTTGGTATAAGCCAATTAACCATTTTTTATTTTTTTTCTACAATTTTAGAAAATAATTTATTATTTACTAATACATAAAATTAAATGTCAAGGTTTGGTGCAAAGACTGTCCATTGCCCTGGTGCAATGATTGTCCATTGCCATTCAGCGGGGCAATGCTGTCAGCATCATGGGCACCTTTGCCCCTGGAATGATGCAGGACGTGCACAGAATGACTTTTTTATTTCTGACAGATTAATTGTTTATTTTTGTATATCTATAGATACTTATAATAAATCTGGAGAAGTGAAAATTATGTACATTGAAAATATCAACAAAATAAATGGCAGGGGGTGTTACTAGACCGACACCGAACCCAAAAATGTGACTAAACGAATGTTTGTCTTTCTGTCTGTTTGTTCAGGCATCACGCTATAACTACCGGTTCAATTACGATGAAACTTGGTATGATTATTCTTTAATATCCTGGGCACCTACTGGCTTACTTTTTATCTCGGAAAAGTATATGCAATAAAAAACAAACTTAATTTTGCGGTTCCAACCGCAAATAATAAGTTTGTCGTAGGTTACTTCACCCGCAGTGGAGTTCACTAAGGGGCGCTGCACACGGCTAAGATACTATAATATTTTATCTTAAGTTACAATATCGCTCGCCATACAATTCAATGGATTATCACACACGACAAAGATAATAAATAATATTTCATATTTTCGTATCTTAAGATGAATTTGTATGGTATAATAGAGAATACGTAGGTCACACTATAAGTTTTGCATAACTTAAAAAAACAACGTGTTAAAACCAAAATATTATGTTTAGGTATTGCTTTTCAAAATTTCTTCACGAAATTCGTCATGTAAAGAAACTCGACCTCTCTCAAATTCAGCAAACCATCACCTCCCGGTGCTTCTCTCCCAAAAGCATTTTGAAGACGAGCGGCACAGTCTTGCGTAGAGAGAGACCTTTTAAAATCATAAAAAAATGATCGCTCTATAATCTTTTCGACTTAATTCCATTTTCGTTGCATACGTAGAACTTTGATGTGTGATAAAAAAAATTGACAAATGATTTCCCGCCTTTCGTTTTTATTTATTACCAAGAAGGTTATAACGAAGCAATGGTAAGTAAAATATTAAAAAAAAACACTTTAAACTTATTTTAAATTTCTTAATAGCACTATTTTTCGCAGGATTAAAAAGACACCAAAACAAAAAAACAAAAGGTTATAACGTTTAAAAAAATATAATATTCGAAATTCAAATAGTTCCGATTAGCAAGAAGTGCAAAACTTTTAGTGTGCCCCATGTATAATAGAAGACATAATAGAGAAACTGTTGTAACTGGGAATTATGAACGCAATAAAACCCAAAACAATGGGTTTTAGAACTTTTGACTGTTTGTCTGAATGTTTGAACACGCTAATCTCAGAAAGGCTTAACCGATTTGAATTTTTGATTTGAATTTGCAGTTTTCAGTAATGCGTTGTGGTTTATTCAACTTAACATTTAAGGTTTGGTTTTCAATCGGTTCATAAATAAAAAAGTTATGTAGATCTAAAGTAACACGCAGGCGGAGCTGCGGGCAACAGCTAGTATATTAATAGCTTTGTAAGCTTGACATGTGCCCAATTAAAACAATGAGTATTATTATTATTATCTACAGTATCAACAATTCTCAAGAATTTTAATCGGAACATGAAATCTCTTTGTCTCTATCTATTTTTATGATTTAGACCTAGACCTACAAACTACAACCAGAGACCAACTCGACCTACAACTAAACTTATTGACCTCTGTGAACTTAGTTAACGTTGCGATTGTCAAGTTACATGGATGTATAAATAAATTACTAGGACATTTTTACACAGCGCTATCTAGCTCAAAGTAAGCTAAAATAAGCTGGTCATATGGGATAGACAAGAATCCGCAAGATACTTAAAGATTGCGATTTTTACAGACATTGCCCTGAGCTTAACCTCAGGGCAACTTTGTTTCATTAAAATATGGCAGGAAACAAAGTTTAGTTTTTTGTTTAGTCATACAAGCTATATAGACTAGGGCTGAAGCCTTTGAAAATGGTAAAAAGTGAAAAAAATCATAGTAGGATGAAACCCATTACAAAATGACGAGAATATAACAAAAATTAAGGGAAAAAATAATTTACGGTCGATCTGAGGTCGGGAAGTGGAAAGGGGTGAGTTTTTAAGGGTAAAAACGGTTTATCTCGATTTCCGGCAAAACTACAAGTCTTATGGAAAATAAGTAAATGACAAAGTTGTAGGTAATAATGAGACCTACAACTTTTGTATTCTAACTTTTTTCACATAACCTCAAAATTAATGTGAAAAATTCAAATAATCATGTTTTTGGTTTTTTATTTTTATCTTATGCAAAACAATTTTTTTTCACGAAATTTGGTGAAAACGTACCTTTTTATGTCCCAAAGACTCTGTAATTTTTTTGTTATTTTATATTATATATAAAATAACAAAAAAATTATATTATATTTATATTTATTTTTTCACCTAATTTTGACTTAAAATCGAAAAAAACACCCTAATTTTCAATCAAAAATTCTCACGTCAAAATATCAGCTTTTTAAAAAAAGTCGGGAAGTTTTTTGTTCGTTGAAATCTCTTCTTTCTGATAATTTAAAAATGTTCTCAGAAAATGCAGACAAGAATCTCATTTACTTTTTTTCCATTGGACTTGTAGTTTTGCCGGAAATCGAGATAAACCGTTTTTACCCTTAAAAACTCACCCCTTTCCACTTCCCGACCTCAGATCAACCGTAAATTATTCTTCCCTTAATTTTTGTTATATTCTCGTCATTTTGTAATGGATTTAATTCTACTATGATTTTTTTTGGTTTCATAAATTATCGGCACTGGTCTAATAAGCCACTTGGGAGAAACTGCGGGAATTAGCTAGTATCGATAAAAAATAACTACCGACTTATTTCAACAGCGTACCTATATTCTTCCATAAATAAATAAATAAGTAGTTATACCTAAGTATGTACATACTTAGGTATAACTTTATCTACACACTACAACTTTATCTACTCGTACTTTATCCATCGATTTTCATCGATGATTTCGCCAATGTCAAGGTAATGGTTTATATTTCCCACACAGAAGAACTAATTACTCAACTAGTTCACGGTGTGGGACAAAGAAACGTTGTTCGGCATTGCAATTGAGCGTCTGGGAACCCAATTTTTGCGAAGCGCCAGAGGTAACCTAAAAAGCCACCAGCCACGCGATCAGCAAAAATCGAAAATCGTGAGGCAGAAGAAAGTTGGCTAGGGGTCCGTTGATTCTGACTGGGACGTTATTGCTTAATGCAATGTTTGTCTCTAAAGGTAAGAGTCAAGTCTTTTAAGTGCTCAGGTTCGTTCGTGCTAGTAAAGGTAAAGATAAGTACCTAATAAATAATAATAACAACATCAAAAAAGGGTTGGTTTTAAATTTAGTTGTATTTATTTGTTAGATTTGTTGCGAACGGCTCCCACCAACTTTTTAGGGTCCCATGCCAACTGTCGATCTATGGACTGAACTCCACATATTCTTGTCAGCCAATTATATCGCAGGAACTTAAAAAACTTTTGAATTTGGTCACGTGATCACAGTTTTCTGCGATATCATTGGTTGAATATCTCTGCCGACTTTAGTCGACACTACCATGCATAGGACTAATCGCAGGTAATGTATTATTTCAGGTATCCCCCAAGCAATCCTCGCAGTAGCGGCCCGTTTCTTCTTCAACATTGTCATACTGTGCATCGTTCCAGTTGGCCACAGAGATACTGCCGATCCCAATACAGGCTTCAGGGTCCTCAGCGTTGCATATGACTGGATTCATTGCAACTACACTCTCGCCATTTATTGTTTATTCGGTAAGATAATATTACGTTCATGCTTTTTGTCATTGAAGAGATCAAACTCAAGAGTCCACTTACCCTTTTTCCCAAATCAGTTGGGGTTGGATTTCAATTAGAACTGCGAATCGGCTTAACATTGATAATTTCCGTAAAGCCTTCTCACCTCCAAAACTCATCGGCGATATCGAAGTTCTGTAGTTAGACCAGTCGGATTTTTAGGACTCCGACGGAACGGCGACGTTATAATAATAACTTTTTTTATTACTCTCAAAAAGTTACATATATAATTTCAGGAGCATTATTGGTCAAAACTCCCGTTGTTGATAATGAGCGACTTATCGTTGTTTGCTGCTGGCCTCTTGTTGCCAGAAACTAACGGTCAGCAAATGCCACAAACTGTCGCTGATGGTGAGAACATTGCTAGGAGACAAACGTTTTGCGGGTAAGTTACATACGAGTGCCTATCCGTAGTGGTATATTATATATTAAATACTCCGCCGTAATCTGACCCCATATTCCAACAGTGCCTATAATCTCTGCAGTACTGTTACCACTACCAATTTTGCGGATACACTTTTCAGTTCGATCTTCACAGCGCGGTATCTTTGCGTGACATACTCGTAGTTCGAGCGGAGCTTTAAATTAAGACTAGCAAGTTGCATTTCAAGTGCGACACTTTACTCGCCACACTATTGAATTACTTATGTTATTTTTTAATTACAGAAAACCAGAAGATGATTAATAAACCAGTGCATGCAGTGTAATTGATAAGTATTAAAATAAATAAAACAGTGAAAGGCATTCGTCTTTGTTGCAAATGACGTACACTGCTAGAAAGGGACTGAGTATAAAAGTATACTTCTGCGTCGATGCTAATACGAAAGTTCAACCAAGACAAGTTCGTCCAATGTAAATCCGGCGCGAAGGACCAAAAATACGGTTGATACGAACATCGAGTATAATTACCGATTTTCTTATTGTGGAGAAGAACTGAGAAGATTTTCCTGTTGTGTCGAGGTACAACGCGCGCTTTGTGGCTTGACTGTACCAGGGGCTGGCTACGACCTGGGTTTCTAAAATTACCTACTAAAAGAGAATTTATAGTAAGTAGTAGTATGTACATTCAGAATATCGTTGGGATTCCAAGTGAAGTCTTAATGATTTAATTTATGATCCTTTCATCGATGAATGATGATTTTCTTTTATACGGTTCTTCGTCAAGATCCTCAGACTTCCTATGAACAAAGATACGACAGTTTTATTATCTATCTGCACATAAAGTTTTCGAGATGTACCTACCTAATAAAATAGCTGCGTTATACATAGACACAATCAATTCTGCTGTTTCCCCTAAGAGGTATATAAAGGCATGTTATATAGGTACTAACTTAATAGATACTTTGCCAGTTAGGTACTTTTTGGTTTCAAGTCCCACGTAATATAGTTGGCGAACCTATGTTTGGTCCTCACGTGCCTATACCACAGAATAGGGAATAGTACTTACATACAGAACTTGCACTCCGACGTTTATTAAAGCACATTCTTTTGTTTACAGAGAACATCATTCGAACGTTAGGGTTGTCCGGTAAAGTAAAATATATACCAGCATAATTTGAGAAATAATTATGACGTTAATTCCTCAATATCAACTCTATGGTCAATGCAGTGTCACAAACAAGAGACAACCCTTACTGATTTACAACTTCAAGTTGTCGCTGACATCACGTATTTTTTGCGGTTGTCAGGCGACTGACATAGGCCTGCCTATACCTACTACGTGACAACCTTAATGTTGGTCCCACGATATTGGTAAATTGGGTGGGTTGGGTTAAAAAATGAGAGAAATGTTTTTAAACGTACCTGCACAATGATTGCTGCCTAATGATCCTCTCGCTATCAGCAATAGTCTGTGGCATGGGTTGGCCATTTGTTTCAGGCAGTGTCAAGCTGATTCCACTCGCAATTAGGGAAGTAGCCACTAATATTAGTAAAGGCAATGAACTCCAAATGCGTTCCTGTAGAAAAAAAACGTCAATGATGGAACATAATTATGATGCAGAAAAATTCAGAATCATAGGACTGCTAATAAATGGCTCAATCGGTATAGGTGTACCATTATCCTTAAGAGCAATCCCAGCCTGATGATATTGGACGTTTTGGGATTGTTTTATAATGTATTTGTAAACAAGGTTTAAGCGATAGTCGATTAAGATGAAGTTACTTGCGAAAAGTGGGCATAAGTATTTCTTGATTATACTACTGCTGATCAAACTGAAACTATGATAGAGAGGTTCATTATTATAAATGGGACCTCGCCATTATTAGGCCTCTCGCGTGGCGAGCTCTAGAGAGCCTCCCTTTGTCAGGCCCCCGTAGCTTAAAAATTCAGCCTATCTGGTGGCCCGGCTAAGGCGAAGGAGAAACACCTTGGAGGTGTAGGGGTAGTCCGGTCCGTTTTCCATCTCAAGCGCCGGGTGTACCACACGAAGCCGTCCCGCTGACCCCGCAGCGGAAGGGACAAGTGCCTAAATGCATTCCCAACCACGTATAAAAACAAATAAAAACCCCGCCATTATGATGAGGACTGGTCATGCTCATGTGTTTTTAAAGCAATAAGTATGTTTACTAAATTTTTTTATTTTATTTTATAGTATTTTCACAAAAACGAAAACCCATGTATTCAGCCGTCTTGGTAGCTTAGTAAGTCAGTGTCAGAGTATACCTACCCCTTACGTAAAGGAAACTGACCTGGTTCAAACCAAGCCTACAACTTTCGTATTTGCGATTTGAATGTAGGTACCATTACTCAAGAAAATATTTTGTTATAATACCGAGTAAACAATGAAGGGCGATAATATAGTTCCAAAAAATCCAATTAAGTGTAGTGCAGCAGAACCGGTAGCTCTAAATGGAGTCGGCAACAGTTCTATACACCACTGGGTCGTGGCTGCGTAGCTCATGTTCACAAAAAACCGTGCTGATATCGCCAGACTTGACTGTGGAAGACCTGAAAAACACAAAAACAGGAATCACTAATAATTCAAAAAAAATAAAATAATAAGTGCCATCCGTGAAGACGGCATTGATATTAAAATTTTTTGGGGACAATAATGCTGATTATGGTGAAATTACAATTAAGAAGATCGTTACGTTCTAAGTTACAATCTAAGTATAACAGGGATTATCAAACGTGAGACACCTTTTCCAAAATGAACCTCGGACTTCTATTGACAAATGACTAAAATGTCACAAGTTAAGTACTACGATTAAAAATACTAATTCGATTATGAAATTTTAATGCAGTTAGACGTTTTCATAGATTGCACTCTTGTAGGTAGGTAGGTATATCGAGGATACAGGTATTTTACCTTTGTTCACAAAAATAGTGATGAATATCAAAAGTCCAGATAAAAACAATGGTCCCCAAGTGAGATTCCTTCTGCCCAACCTTAAATAAATACAAACATTTAAAACTTTCGCTTAATAGTAGACCTACCTATGTGTTAACCAGAGACGCCCGGCAACGGACGTTAAAGCGATCGCGGTCTTGGGCCGCAGCATTTAAAAAAAAAAACTTGTGTTTATTAAAAAAATGAAATCTACGTACTAATTTTTATTCAAATTTGTTCAATGGTGTGAAAAGGTTATGAAGTAACAAACCTCCAAACATGTAGGTAAACTTCTGTACAAACTTTCGTAATTATAATACGAATAAAAACACCCCGCTCCAGCTATGTAGGACCAAGTAAACCTTCCTTTTGAAGCACTCATCTTGCATTGAGGTAATAATGCACTGTTGTCGGAAACTACATAAAAATCCGTTCTGTAGTTAGAAAGATCTGAGCATACAGACAGCGGGATCGGGAATTCATCAGATAATAACAGATCACCGGTAGCTGTAAGAGTTTTATGCAAAGATCCATAATACAAACGATATCTAGCGGGAGAGACTTTGTTTTATACTATGTATGTGCGTATACAGACAGACATACATCACTCTTATATCCCCGAAGGGGTAGGCAGAGGTGCATTACACATCCACTCGTTGCCAGTAATTTTGTTGGTTCGAAGTAATAGAAGGCCGTTATCAAGCACTGTAGATAATTCTTAACCATTCTGTAAATCAAACCAAAATTCCAACTGCCAAACAGATGTAACATACCACTGAACATTGGCATATTAGTAGGATAAGTAAGGATGTAGGTACCTATCAAGGATGACAGCAACGAGTAGGATCCCAGGTATCTCTGTAGCTGATGTCAAACAGAACATCATGAAGAAGTCGGTGCCAAAGGAGTCGGACATGCGGACTAAGCCATCTATTACCATAGTACTGGCCAAGTATGCGACAACCATGCCTAGGAAAGCTTTACATAACATAGGACTTTTGAACATTGTGAAGATCGACTGTTTCTTCTCTAGTTGCGCTGATATCTGCAATAGAAATATAACGCACCTTTATATATTTAAAAAATATTACGCACACCCTCAGTCACCGACGCAAGATAAAACCCGACCGCAAAGATGCCCTGATGACACTCTGATAAGAATAACCCCAGGGCGCCGGCGGACTTTGGCGACTTATGTGGCCTCTGTCAGCTGATGGGTCGAATGTTATCCCGCATCTTTGGTCGGGTTTTATCTCGCGTCGGTGAGTGAGGGCGTGCGTCTTCATGTGTCTATTATCAACATCAGAGTCGAAGTCATCCGCAGCTGTACGCGTTGCACCTACTGGCGGATGACACTGGTAAAAATACCCAAAGGCTGAGGCCGTTTTCGGCAACCGGACCGAAAACGGATCGTCTGGATTCAGCCAATGTGCCCAGGAACGGCCATAGGGCTGTTGTATTTGCGATAGGCCGCCGCTAATTCGGGAGCGTGGTGGCGTTGTGGTTGTGATGTGGTGCGATATAGTGGATATCACTCTTGCGTTCAACGTTAAAATGTGGTCAGGGTGAACTAAAAGATTCCGTGTTTTGTGTTGTGGTGTGGTTGTGGTAAGTACTTCTGAATATATACTGTAAATGTTCTGATAAGTAATAAAAAAATACCTACGATGAAATCACTCAGTACATCATCCGGGATTTTCACTCTGTTCACTCTTTCGAACTTCCGAAGCACTTTCAACGCTTCGTTAATGCGACCAGTGCTTGCCAACCATCTGAAATGGTAAGTATATCATCATGTAAAAACTGTATCGATTTTGATGATACTTATTTGAAGTTAATACTATCAGGCGTTACTTTTCGGAAGTCCATAGTTAAATAAAATAAATCTAACTACTTTGCAATATTCCGCCACATGCAAATTACCCAACTCTCGTATTTATTCATGCACAAGTCCTCGCCTAATCCTCACACTTATGACGTTCTGCACACCTGCAACAAAGGACTGAGGCTTTCGGTTTTGGAACAATTAGAAATCTACAAACATAGATGCTTGAACCCTAATATTTAAATGATCAACTTAATTTCGCCTCTTCCCCTTTGCTGCGGGTAGGTATACGTCATTCAAACAACGGTGGTGGGTAGACATAAAATAATTTGGTATTATGGTTGTGGGTAGAAATAAAAAACCTAGGATATAAATAGGTGCGGTTTACGAGTTGTGGCTCATTCGGTCGCCGTGCACCGAGCCATCGACATCTCCTGATGATGCCCCTGGTTGGGGGCGAAACACGTGTCGAGGTTTTTTATTATTTTTGCACGATAACACAACTCTCATATTTATTCTATTTTCAAAATTATTTCTCTATTCTTTCGGCCTAAGTGGGATTGGAGGGCGGACTTGTGCATGAATAAATACGAGAGTTGGGTAATTTGCATGTGGCGGAATATTGCAAAGTAGTTAGATTTATTTTATTTGATACTTATTTGGTTTGATACGTTATTGATATGATATACCTGACACTCTCGGGTAGTATCCAAGGTGCAAATATCACAAGTAACATGTGTACCGATGTGACCCACGACAGCACGCGCCAGTCGGCAATGAGATAAGCCATCCACGGCAGTGTTGTCGCTGCAGCGCCGAAGAACACAGCTATACCAATATTGGCTACTAACGTACGGTAGTCAGGTCCCACGTACTCTAAAACTGTAATTATTGAACATAGTAGTGAGAAAGTTGACTCAAAAAAGCAAGATGGGATCCCTGGTTCACAGGTTCTACCCTTTTTTTTTTTTTTTTTTTTAATTCCGCGGCCCAAGGCCGCGGCCGCTCTAACGTCCGTTGCCGGGCGTCTCTGGTTACTAGCAGAGGGTATGTCCAGTGGCGCCCGGCGGACTTTGACCACCCCTGTGGTCTCTGCTGGTGTTGGGTCGGGACGAGAATCCCGCGTCATTGGGGTAGGGTTTTATCCCGCGTCAGTGAGTGAATCTGGTTGCGTGCTATGGAGCAAAGGCCCCGCAGCACGCAACCCTTCTAGCCTGCTTCTGTAAGGACGGTGGGTGGCGATCCCGCCATCCTCAGGCCCCGATCATGGAGGTCGATAGTCTTGGGCGTAGTCGCGTAGTCTGGGGCGGCCTGGCCGCCGACTGCGGAACTCGGCGGGGAGGGTACGCTCCCTCTCCCTCCCGGCCGCCTCCTTCGCGAGCATGACTTGCTCGCAGAAGGACACGGCCGCGTTCCACCTACTCCCGCTGGAGACCATGGCTTGAAGCATGGTCTCCAGCGAGAGGGTATCCACGCCCAGACCCACTACGAGGACCTGGCGCTGACTCGCCCACGCTGAGCACTCCACCAACGGGTGGAGTGCGGTGTCGTCGTCGGGGAAACCTCGCAGTGTTGACACCGGGGTGTGACCTCACGATGCATGCGAAACAGATAGCTACCGAAGCATCCATGCCCGGCAACGATCTGCGTCGCACGGTACGTGAGGTCACCATGCTGCCTCTGCAGCCAATCGTCCATGATCGGTCTCACCGCCGCAATGGTGGTGGTACCCCACTTGGGTTGCTCAAGTCGCACCCTCCATGACTCCATGAGATCCTGTCGGAGTTGGGACCGCCGGTCATCGATTTCTCGAGACGCAGGCCTGTGGTCCCGCTCCAGCGCCTCCTTGCGCCATTGGAACAATGACGCAAGGGCTCTCGCTTCCAGGTCCCATGGAGGGGTCCCGGCTAGGAGACATGCAGCCTCTCCGGAGATCGTGCGGTACCCCCGTATGGTTCTGACGGCCATACTCCGCACGATCCCCAGGTACAGTCTCGTGCAGGAGGCGTTGGGTCCCTTTAGGTTGGGCATCAGTCGCGAAAGCGCGACCGATGCCTGCGTCACCTTGGGGACCAAACTTCGGAAATGTGGTCCGAAGTTCCATCGGCTATCAAGTACGATCCCTAGGTACTTCATCGAGGGCTTGATGCCGATGCTAACGCCTCCCACATTTATACTGGAACCTTCGGGTGGACCGTTCCGAGGTCTGTGAAAACACAGAACCTCGGATTTGTGCAAAGCCACCTCCAGTCCCAGCTGCCGTATCCGACCCACGACTCGAGCAACACCCGTCGTGACCTTGAGTGCTGCCTCCTGGTACGTTGCACCCCGCGCCGTGACGAGGGTATCGTCGGCGTAGCACGTTACGCCGACGCCCCTAGACAACGCACCCCGCAGCACCCAGTCTTAGCCGATGTTCCACAGAAGCGGCCCCAGGACCGACCCCTGTGGAACACCGCACGACACATCTCGCCGAACTGGCCCGAGCCAGCTGGGGAAAGCTATGGCCCTCTCCGAGAGATAGGCCCCGACAATACGACGGAGGTAGAGAGGCGTTTCGTGATACACGAGCGCCTCCCTAACGCAGCTCCATGGCAAGGTGTTGAACGCGTTGGCGATGTCAAGAGACACCGCCACCACCACCTTGCCCTGCGAGACTGCTTCCTCCGTCAGGCTCTTCACGCGCATGATCGCGCTCACGGTGGAGCGTCCCCGACGGAAACCGAACTGGTTATCCGCCAGGTCTGGCCCCACACTCGTGAGATGCTCGACGAGGCGTTCCGCGATAATTCGCTCAAAGAGCTTACACACCTCGTCGAGCAACACGATCGGCCGGTATCCGGATGGTGAGTCCACCGGCCGCCCCGCCTTACGGATCAGGACCAGTTTCCCCGTCCTCCACACCTTGGGAAACTGGCCCCTTTCGAGGCATGCGCTAATGGTTCTACCCCTCGGGTATAAAATAGTAGATTGTTAACCAAGGGATAAAAGCATCCCATTGCTGACGAGATATTTTATAGACGCCAGTAGTTAGAGGCAGAAATGGGTGCTTTCACCCAAGTTACACACTCTACTTTTCATTTCGAATACGAGGAAAGCAAAAAAAGTCAAATAAAAAAATACATATATAACAACAGAGATTGATCACGTATCAAGTATTGTACTTCCCGCCTTTTTTTTTAATTTTTGTTTTTCATTCGCACTGTTTTTAGGGCAGGCAAGTCTTTTGATCATACCGCCTTGTCATTAGTTATATTTTTCCATACAAAGTAGTCTTCAGTTTTTTAAGTACATATTTTTTTGAAGCGCTATTGAGTTTTTTCATGATTTGACGCGTTACGGCGGGCGATTTAGTCAGGTTTAGTCGGAGTCTCAACCGTAACTCGACATATCTCGTCAGAAATGGGATGCTTTCATCCCTTGGTTAACAATCTACTATTTACGTGACGTTGCGGATGTCTATGCTCTTGCAACAGATATTAATTTCTGTCACTTAATCCTAGTCTGTATACTACCTTTAGGTACTTTAGGAGTACTAAAAGTGAAACTCAGGTATACAAATAAAGTATGATTTGACTTAAAAAAAGTGCGCTCACCTAAAATTATCATAATCATGAAGCAGTTGTCAAAGGACATGCCGACGAGGAATCTGCAGAAGACGAAATCCCACACATCAGTTGTGTACACGGACGCTATACTGCCAACAGCACCTATTAGATTTGTACCTGAAAGTATGTATGGAGATAATATAGGTACGTAGACATAGACATGGTGGCTCGTGGCTAAGCCTAAAGCGATTAGGTTTACACATAGCAAAGGTTAAGCACACATTGAACAAACAAGTATGGAGCACATAAAAACCCAAAAAACCTAAATAAACTTTACCAATCAAAGCGGGTATTCGGCCAAACTGGTCAGCAATCCATCCAAACAGGAACCCTCCGACGACAGATCCCAAGAAGAAAACTGACTGAGCGGTAGGTACGTAGCTAGCTTTATCACATACCCACTCCCTCTGAAATAATTTTAGTGGTTAGCTCCTTATCTGATGGCTCTGACTTGACGCCGTATGTCGCACATTGATATGACGGCAAGTTTCGAGGTCCTGGGCATGTGGTGTCATGGTCAGTCAGTTCCGACCCCAGCCACCAGACATGCCGTGATTGAGAAGTGACGTGAGTGAAGAATAATGTCAGAATTTAAATGTAAACTTACTTCTGTAGATACCGTTTCGTACGGTATATCACTGAAGTCGAACTCCCAACCATACTGGCATGGTATGGTAGGTGTCCCATCTGACGGGGGGGTTAGACTGTACAATACTTTGGTCCAGTTTGTGTCATAGGTCCTGCACCGGTCCCATTCGCCGGCAGCAGTTCCTGGGGCTGACAAGTTTCTTCTGTAATGGAATTGGCTTTGTTTATTATATTATTCATACATAATTATCACCCTATATCTCCGAGGGGTTGGAAGAGGTAGGTAGATAACACATTCACAAATTCCTCACGCATAGAGGTATTATAATGTCCCACGTAAATGGGGGACAAGCTTAGATAGAGTATACAAAAGCAACTTATTTAGCCTCTTTCAGTTCTTTCTTTTAAATTTCAATTGTTACACAACATGGAGAACATACAAAAAGGAAATATTTCACTTAAGAAGAGTACAAATGGCGGCCTTATAGCTAAAAGCTATCTCTTCCAAACAACCTTTGGATCGATAACGAGTTTAAGAAATTAAAACTTTCCTAACTACGAAGTGGTTGAACTGCGATATTGTACGTGAATCGACTGTCATATGAACTTCACAACCGAACACGATATCGAAGTTCTTCAACCAATGATATAATTTTCTATGATATTACTGATAGCAGGCGTTCTTTCTGAACCCCTGTATCCTGAACCTGCTCAATTAAACCGAGTTTGGAAGGATGTCATAGGTATATTCGTCTTTTTCGTTGTCAGTTTACGCTTATTAGGCTATTTAAAAGACAGGTAACCGGCGCCGCCACTGGACATACCCTCTGCTGCCACTGGACATACCCTCTGCTAGTAACCAGAGACGCCCGGCAACGGACGTTAGAGCGGCCGCGGCCCTGGGCCGCGGAATTAAAAAAAAAATAATAATAAAGGTAACCGGCGCCATTGCTTTGCCTGTTGATTATAAAATACCAAGCAGGCCAAGCAGCAGCCAAGAGCTTGTAGCTGGCAATAGTATCTTGTCTGTAAGTAGTCGCCGTTTTAGCTAGGATTTTTTTCTCATTTGTTAATATTTCTTAGGTTGTTTATCAGCGATATAAAATCTTACGAAGTTTTTATATTATGAAGGGTAACACGATGAATTAAAGCTAGATTAGGTGGGTGGTTGTGTAGTAAGAAAAAAAGAGTACGTACTTACCTACATATCAAGATTTATCAGTTCTGTGACCGTGAACAACGGATATATAAATACCTAACTTAAAAAAACATACCGAAATGTTTGATTTATCCTATCTTCATTATCGTAAAGTTTTAGGTATTGATATTTTTACTTCGCACATTATGTCGCTCTAACCACAGACTCACAGATGACAAATTGAAAAGACACATGGCCAGGTACTGGTAAATAATTGTGGCTATCCAATGTCGTAGCAACCTCATACTGTAACTCCTGACGAGGACCCCGAAACTAGTCTGTGAAAACCATTTTTTTTAATGTAACCCAAAACGTAACTACCGTACCTTGTGAAACAAACTCACTTTGCATGAGTGACACTTCGCGTGTCACTCTTTTGAAGCGGACTCTTTACAATCGGCTATTATGATGATCGGCTACATTCCATCATCTCCGATCATCATGAGCCATTGTGGACAATTATGCCCTCTACAGATTCCTGATCGCTATCACAGCCAATTGTATAAGTAGAGGCTGTATATGCTTAGATATAAGTACCCCCACTGTTTTTATGAGTATCAAACCTGACCGGTTTCTGCCGGCATCATCGAAAAGTGTTTTACTATAATTATGAGTTACTAGCTGATGGCCGCAGCTCCGCCCGCGTGATTTAGTTTACTCGTTCCCGTGGGAACACATTACCGAGATAAAAAGTAGCCTATGTTACTCAGGGTGAATGTAGATTTCCAATGGTGAAAGAATTTTTGAAATCGGCACAGTAGTTTTTGAGTTCATTCATTACAAACATACACACAAAAATACAAATCTTTCCTCTTTATAATAGTAGTGTAGATACTCGTAGTATAGATAGGTACCTATAGATAGCAGTTCTCTACAAGTTTTAAATTTATTATCAAAAACAGCTGTGCTATGTATAAAACTATAAAATCCGGCCAAGTGCGTGTCGGACTCGCGCACAAAGAGTTCTGTATCAAAACGGCAAAATAATCACGTTTGTTATATGAGAGGGAGCCCCCTTAAAAAGTTATTATATTCTGTTTTTTTAGTATTTGTTGTTATAGTGGCAACAGAAATACATCATCTGTGAAATTTTCAACTTTCTAACCATCATGGTTCACGAGATACAGCCTGGCGGGCGACAGACGGACGGACAGCGGAGGCGGAGACTTAATAATGGGATTCCCGTTTTACCCTTTGGTTACAGACCTCTAAAAATTGGGCGTTGGGTAACCTTGAGTTATTATAGGCAATAAGTTGAATAACAAGTTTCATTCAATAAAAAAATTAAACTTGAAGGGCAATTTATCGGACATAATCGGTTTATCAACATTAGTCCGGTCAATTTAGACATTCGAAGGTGCATAAAGTCCCAGCAAGTTGAAAATCAGTAAAATTGTTCAGAACATAATTATAAATAAAATTTAAAAGTTCCCCATCATTCCCGTGTGTGGAAAATTTTTTATTCGAGGTCAAAGGTCCAAAAAATGACTTCTCCGCAATTTTCAGCAAAACGGTAAGTTTTATCATAAAACCCTAAACAAATATTGTAGATCTTAAAATTATCTATAAAAATGTATCAATACTTTTTTCCTACGAGCCACCGTTTCTGAGATATCTCTGAGATATATAGATAGCCCTCGATCTGGAGGCAAGCCAAAAATAGAAAATTTTACCTAGCCCTAAGTGGTCCAAAGTTATAGGCCAAATAGATATGAGAATGTCCCTCTTAGATCTCGAGAACTGCTTATGCTACAATGATGGTTGACCCCTCTATGGAAAGCCCTCTTTCTGGAGACAAGCCAAAAAGTAGAAATTTGACCTAGTCTTAAGGGGTCCAAAGTTATAAATTTTATTTATAGTTATGTTCTGAACAATTTTACTGATTTTCAGCTTGCTGGGACTTTATGCATCTTCACTCTCATTTTTTGGTCTAAATTGACCGCACTACATATAGGTACTACTAATATTATAAAGGGGAAAGTTTGTGTGGATGTTTGGATATTTGTTCCTCCTATGAACGACATTACATAACGGATTTTAATGAAACTCGACAATAATGTCGTTCATTTATCAGAATAACACATAGGATATTATATAATTTTTGAAGACATCGAATAAATTGGCAAAAATATGATAATAAATATCTTATCATGTCGGCAAAAAATCGGCTGTTTGCGAGTCTTTGGAAAGTAAATATGACACTTGGTTTTTTTTGTTTTTTTATAGGTATTACATAAGATGTAACAAACTCCTTTGAGTAGTTCTAATTAGGATTCATTTCTTTAGATTTTTTTTTTATATTTTACTTGAACCCAGGAATTAACACCTTATTAGCCAAAAAAGGAGGAGTTTTTTTGTTTGTTACCTCATATCATTGGACTGGGTGAACAGATTTTGAAATAGAATATAATAGAAAGAAGAAGAAAAGAAGAAAGAAAAGACGTTTATTTCACATACACAGAGGTGACGTAAACAAGATTCACATTACAACAAAGTAAAATAAAACCCATGTATAAGAAGGTCGTCGGTGCATGCTAGTGCTCGCCGCATCTGTGTGGAAATTGGTCTCCTCTCAGCATATGCTGACGTGAGCGGTGCCACATTGACCAGCGGTGATTTTCAGAGGAGGCCAGTGTGTACACTGAAAATGGCGTGCCCATCCCATCATAACTCGCAAGTGAAACAAATAACAGATAACAATGAAATGTGGATATTATCTATATATACTTATAATAAATCTGTAGAAGTGAAAATTCTGTACATTGAAAATATCAAAAAAAAATTATGGCAGGGTGTTACTAGACGGTCACCGAACCCAAAAATGTGATTAAAAAATTTTTTGTCTGTCTGTCTGTTTGTTCAGGCATCACGCAAGAACTACCGCTTCGATTACGATGAAATTTGGTATAATTATTCTTTAATATCCTGGGCACCACGCTGGGTCCTTTTAATCCCGGAAAAGTATATAACAATAAAAAACAAACTTAATTTTGCGGTTCGATCCCTAGAACCGATTACTGTACCAACCGCAAATAATAAGTTTGTCGTAGGTTACGTCATCCGTAGTAGAGTTCACTAAGGGGCGCTGCACACGGCTAAGATACTATAATATTTTATCTTAATATACAATATCGCTCAACAGCTATACATAATAAATCAGTATCTGGTGATCAAGAAAGCTATAACACGCAGGCGGAGCTGCGGGCAACAGCTAGTATATCAATAAATATATAAATAAACTAAATAAAAAAAAATTATAAATATTTAGGAGACATAACTTAAAGACCAAAAGGCTAAAAGCGATCTCTTCCAGACAACCTTTGGATGAATAGCGAGTTAAAGAAATTAAAAGGGTAGTGTACATCTACATACAATTCATGAAAGAGAAAAGAAAAAAATTGCCTAACTTTTCAACCAGGTTACACCGGCCGTGGTCACAAGTTGACATTTAACAAAAAAATAAAGTACGAGTAGAGAACTATGTCCGTTATACTAGCGTAGGTATTATAACCTCTATCTTTTATATGTTATTCCACCACCACCATAGGTTTACTCCGTGTATCGATTACGCGCTCACACCTAATTCGCAGAACTGATAAATTTTGGTTTAAGCATAAATAGAGGTACTAGAAGTACTACAGTAACCTTCCGCAGACAAAGTCGTGGGCGTCCACTAGTCTACCATATTCTTCGACTCCACCCGTGTGATATAGTTTTCTCTATCCCAATTCCCACGGGCACAAGCTTCCAGGATAAAAACTAGCCTATAGCATTCAGAGATTATACAGCTATTTAATAGTGAAAGACTTGTTTACATCGGTTCAGTAGATCCTAAATATAAAGGTTGTGTGTGTTGTAAGAGGTAATTTTTGGTTGCGCGTTCGGTTGCAACCATTTAAACATACAAATTTTACATCATCGTTCACTGGAGCCTTTTCCTAACTCAGTTGGGGGTCGGCTTTCCAGTCTATCTGTGATATTTTCCGTGAAGCGACTGCCATCTGACCTCCACAACCCATGGGAGATATCGAAGTTCTGTAGTTAGACCGGTCGGATTTTTGATTTAGGGCTCCAACTACCCCTAACGACTGCCATAGATGTTCGTACGACAACCGGGACCGACGGCTTAACGTGCTCTCCGAGGCACGGAAAACATACAAATTTTACCTTTTTATAGTATTAGTATAGAGCTGATTACGGCAGATCTATTTGGATAATTGGGAGCGCTTTAGTCAGCTATTTCATAGAGCTGTTTCAAAGATCTAACGAAGTGTGGAACTATGTAGAGGAGGGACTCCTCAAGAGGAAATCAGGTTAAAGCAAGTGGCTTTTTCAAGCAAGTACAATTTTTAGAAACAGTTGAATGAACACACACATAGGTACCAAAAGTAGATAACTTCGTCGTAACATTATTTAGGTATTTGCTTCCCATAACCCCCCAATCACGACGAAAGCAAAATGTCCAGTTTCGTTTGATTTAACTAGGTAAAGTTTTATCTATATCGCTTGAGATAAAGTTTTATCTACTCTACTTGAAATTCTCAATAGATGTGCTAAATAAATAATGGTCTTTCGAGACAGCACTTGTTCACATATTTATCTACATTGGGATCTAATTATTTATCAACCACGATACCTACTTTAATTTCCATTTTGACGAACTCAAACATACTTGTACATTTATCCCACTGATTTATTACACAAATATTATTTATCAATAGACCTGTCCGGTTTCCCCCTACGGCATTACCAGGTGCCGAGAATCGAAAGTATAACTATAAAAATACATTTTTAATGTCCCGGTGGACACCCAGAGCCTATAGCACAGCTCCTTACCTTAACTCCGTACTGAGATTAGCCAGCTCCGGAATCCTACACCAATAGTTCTGCGGGGCTACAGTTATAAATATCTGCACGAAGTAAGTGTAAGCAAAGCTGAAGGCAAAGGGCATCATAGCCACAAACAGCAGCTTCTGGTAACGTCCCATCCCTCCCAAATGGGACAGCAGGGTCTCCAATTTATCACCATCGTTAACAAATTTTGTATTGTTAATTTTCTCTTGCACACTTTGAGTATCGGAATTCATTTTATCTACTAACTGTTCAACAAAACGTATCTGTGTACTAAAATTTGTGACTCTTTTGTAAATTTTCGTTTATTATTCCGTGCACGCGTTTAACATAACGAAACCGCACATGTTTAAGAACTCATACTGAATGGCAGATAACATTGTAACTGATAGTAAATAACAAATGAGGACGGGAACATAATACACAGCTGTCACTAAATATATTGACTGCTCTGAAGTTCGAGCCACTTATTATGCAATAAAAGAAATAAGTAGTTATACCTAAGTATGTACATAGTTAGGTATAACTACTTATTTATATATTTATGGAAGAATATAGGTACGCTGTTGAAATAAGTCGGTAGTTAATTTATATCGATACTAGCTAATGCCCGCAGCTTCTCTCAAGTGGCTTATAGCTTGTATGACTAATCAAAAAAACTAAACTTTGTTTCCTGCTATATTTTAATGAAACAAAATTGCCCTGAGGTTAAGCTCAGGGCAATGTCTGTAAAAATCGCAATCTTTAAGTATCTTGCGGATTCTTGTCTATATCCCACATGACCAGCTTATTTTAGCTTACTTTGAGCTAGATAGCGCTATGTAAAAAATGTCCTAGTAATTTATTTATACATCCATGTAACTTGACAATCGCAACGTTAACTAAGTTCACAGAGGTCAATAAGTTTAGTTGTAGGTCAAGTTGGTATCTGGTTGTAGTTGTAGGTCTAGGTCTAAATCATAAAAATAGATAGAGACAAAGAGATTTCATGTTCAGATTAAACTTCTTGAGAATTGTTGATATCCTAGATAATAATAATAATACGCATTGTTTTAATTGGGCACATGTCAAGCTTACAAAGTTATAAATATCCTAGCTGTTGCCCGCAGCTCCGCCTGCGTGTTACTTTAGATCCACATAACTTTTTTATTTATGAACCGATTGAAAACCAAACCTTAAATGTTAAATTGAATAAACCACAACGCATTACTGAAATCCGCAAATTCAAATCAAAAATTCAAATCGGTAAAGCCGTTTCTGAGATTAGTTTCGTTTGATTTAACTAGGTAAAGTTTTATCTATATCGCTTGAGATAAAGTTTTATCTACTCTACTTGAAATTCTCAATAGATGTGCTAAATAAATAATGGTCTTTCGAGACAGCACTTGTTCACATATTTATCTACATTGGGATCTAATTATTTATCAACCACGATACCTACTTTAATTTCCATTTTGACGAACTCAAACATACTTGTACATTTATCCCACTGATTTATTACACAAATATTATTTATCAATAGACCTGTCCGGTTTCCCCCTACGGCATTACCAGGTGCCGAGAATCGAAAGTATAACTATAAAAATACATTTTTAATGTCCCGGTGGACACCCAGAGCCTATAGCACAGCTCCTTACCTTAACTCCGTACTGAGATTAGCCAGCTCCGGAATCCTACACCAATAGTTCTGCGGGGCTACAGTTATAAATATCTGCACGAAGTAAGTGTAAGCAAAGCTGAAGGCAAAGGGCATCATAGCCACAAACAGCAGCTTCTGGTAACGTCCCATCCCTCCCAAATGGGACAGCAGGGTCTCCAATTTATCACCATCGTTAACAAATTTTGTATTGTTAATTTTCTCTTGCACACTTTGAGTATCGGAATTCATTTTATCTACTAACTGTTCAACAAAACGTATCTGTGTACTAAAATTTGTGACTCTTTTGTAAATTTTCGTTTATTATTCCGTGCACGCGTTTAACATAACGAAACCGCACATGTTTAAGAACTCATACTGAATGGCAGATAACATTGTAACTGATAGTAAATAACAAATGAGGACGGGAACATAATACACAGCTGTCACTAAATATATTGACTGCTCTGAAGTTCGAGCCACTTATTATGCAATAAAAGAAATAAGTAGTTATACCTAAGTATGTACATACTTAGGTATAACTACTTATTTATATATTTATGGAAGAATATAGGTACGCTGTTGAAATAAGTCGGTAGTTAATTTATATCGATACTAGCTAATGCCCGCAGCTTCTCTCAAGTGGCTTATAGCTTGTATGACTAATCAAAAAAACTAAACTTTGTTTCCTGCTATATTTTAATGAAACAAAATTGCCCTGAGGTTAAGCTCAGAGCAATGTCTGTAAAAATCGCAATCTTTAAGTATCTTGCGGATTCTTGTCTATATCCCACATGACCAGCTTATTTTAGCTTACTTTGAGCTAGATAGCGCTATGTAAAAAATGTCCTAGTAATTTATTTATACATCCATGTAACTTGACAATCGCAACGTTAACTAAGTTCACAGAGGTCAATAAGTTTAGTTGTAGGTCAAGTTGGTATCTGGTTGTAGTTGTAGGTCTAGGTCTAAATCATAAAAATAGATAGAGACAAAGAGATTTCATGTTCAGATTAAACTTCTTGAGAATTGTTGATATCCTAGATAATAATAATAATACGCATTGTTTTAATTGGGCACATGTCAAGCTTACAAAGTTATAAATATCCTAGCTGTTGCCCGCAGCTCCGCCTGCGTGTTACTTTAGATCCACATAACTTTTTTATTTATGAACCGATTGAAAACCAAACCTTAAATGTTAAATTGAATAAACCACAACGCATTACTGAAATCCACAAATTCAAATCAAAAATTCAAATCGGTAAAGCCGTTTCTGAGATTAGCGTGTTCAAACATTCAGACAAACAGACAAAAGTTCTAAAAACCATTGTTTTGGGTTTTATTGCGTTCAAAAAGCCTACAACACTTTCTCTTTTATATCTTCTATTATATTCTCTATTATACCATACAAATTCATTTTAGGATATGAAAATATTAAATATTATTTATTATCTTCGTCGTGTGATAGTGCATTGAATTGTATGGCGAGCGATATTGTAACTTAAGATACAATATTATAGTATCTTAGCCGTGTGCAGCGCCCCTTAGTGAACTCCACTGCGGGTGAAGTAACCTACGACAAACTTATTATTTGCGGTTGGTACAGTAATCGGGTCCAGGGATCGAACCGCAAAATTAAGTTTGTTTTTTATTGTATATACTTTTCCGAGATAAAAAGTAAGCCAGTAGGTGCCCAGGATATTAAAGAATAATCATACCAAGTTTCATCGTAATTGAACCGGTAGTTATAGCGTGATGCCTGAACAAACAGGAAGAAAGACAGACAGACAAAAATTTGTTTAGTCACATTTTTGGGTTCAGTGTCGGTCTAGTAACACCCCCATTTGCCATTTATTTTTTTGATATTTTCAATGTACAGAATTTTCACTTCTACCGATTTATTATAAGTATATATCTATATATAGATACACAAAAATAAACAATTAATCTGTCAGAAATTAAAAATGTCATAAATCACTATATACGTCCTGCATCGTTCCAGGGGCAAAGGTGTCCAGGATGCTGGCAGCATTGCCCCGCTGAATGGCAATGGACCATCTTTGCACCAGGGCAATGGACAGTCTTTGCACCAAACCTTGACATTTAATTTTATGTATTAGTAAATATAAATTATTTTCTAAAATTGTAGAAAAAGTTTAAAAAATCGTTAATTGGCTTATACGAGTACCAACGGTCATATGAAGCAAAGTCACCAGTTCAATCCCATGGTCGGAACAAAACTTTAGACATATTGTAATTCGCAAATACCTATACCAGATTATTGATGTTCAAAAGTGCATTTCCAGAGACGTTTGTTACACCCACATTTCGACACCATTCGTCTTACTAAGGGGGAGTTTATTGTCGTTTTTAGTATCCTTGCCAGTCAGTATCCTTGAGTCCGAGACACCCAGGACTTTAATTGGCTGTGCCATAGCGTCTGGCATGTAAGATTTTGTTGCTTTTCATCAACATTTCATCGCAAGGCTTCAAATTTAGTTTTCAAATTTATAATCTAGCTGCTTATTTTATTAAATTAATTCGGCCATTTTAGACATAACCCACTTTCTATAGTTCCCGGTGACAGCAACAGGCTTGTGAATTACGTGGGACTAAAAATACTGGCAAATTGTGGCTGTGTAATGCGCTTCTGCCTACCCCTTCGGGGATATATGGCGTGATGTGTGAGTGTGTGTCAGGTCAGTCTCGTCTGTCTGTCCACAGGTGTACCACGTACTGGTGAGGATGGCTTTTGGGGATCATCATCATCCATTGACCCTTTTTCCAAATTACTTAGTTGTTGTCGACTTTCCAGCCGAACTGCGATGCAGTTGAACTTCAATATATTCCGTCTTCTTCTTCTTCTCGTGTCGACGGGCAATACTATGGTGATTATATTGTCTTGGCCCAGTGCTCTGCGACGCGAATCGCATTTGGTCTCCTCGTACAGGTCATCTAAAATGCACGACTCTGGGCAACCCGGACATGACATCATGTGGGTGATGGTTTGTGGTGATAAGCCACATTATTAAATAGTGTGCGTCAGAATGGCTGGTTGTATGTGGCGTTGGTCTATGAGAGTTGATTCGAAAATTGCTACATAATTGCTTCTATTTGCTTCATATAACAAATAATTGCTACATTGGATATATACTTAGAAATATTTTTTTTTTGACCAGCCATCCTGACTTTTGATTGGCTGGTCACCCCCTAGTTTAGAGTCAAGCATGCAGAGTTTCCCGAAATTTATTGCGTCAATAATTGCTTCATAATTACTTCATTTATCCAATTTAGTTGTAACTTCAAACATATGCTCGTATGTTAAATAAAGGATGTAGCCATTTTTTTAATTATCTCAAGAACAAGTGCCCGATGAAATAATAAAGGCAAATACTTAGTTATGTAGGCGTCGGTTTTATTCGTTAAGGCTCTGGTACCCGGGTAATTTAAATAATGGCTACATCCTTTATTTAACATACGAGCATAGGTATGTTTGAAGTTAAAACTAAATTGTATAAATGAAGTAATTATGAAGCAATTATTGACGCAATAAATTTCGGGAAACTCTGCATGAATGACTCTAAACTAGGGGGTGACCAGCCAACCAAACGTCAGGATGGTTGGTCAAAAAAAAAATTAATTTCTAAGTATATATCCAATGTAGCAATTATTTATTATATGAAGCAAATAGAAGCAATTATGTAGCAATTTTCGAATCAACTATCATAGACCAACGCCTCAGACAACCAGCCATTCTGACGCACACTATTAAATATATTATTGAATATATTCCGTGGAGTGACTGGCATCTGACCTCCACAACCCATAGGTGATATCAAAGTTCTGTAGTTAGACCAGTCGGAATTTGTGTTAGGGCTACAAATACCCGTAACGACAAGCATAGATAGTTGTATGACAGCTAGGAATATTGATAGTTCTGCTTAGTTTGAGATTTGATAGTACCTAATGTTTTAACATATTAATATAGTTATTGCGAATATCAGCGAGTTTGTATGGACTCTTACAACTTCCTTCGTCGATAGGTACTCAAAAGACAATTGCTGTTTGTAAATTTGAAGGGATAAAATAAAAGTCATTCAGCCATTTATAAAATACGTTATTTGTTTATTGCTCCATGAGTTTTTCACGGTGGTTCAGTTTGCCAGATCTCGTGTATCACAGAAAACTTACTCCGCATGTTCAACCTAAGTGTAGTTCGCGAGGCGTAAGCTGAGCTTTGCATTTTTGAGAGTGATTTACACAATGCAAAGCTCAGCTTAGGCCTAGCGACTGGGTTACCAATTAAGTCCCATCTTTATATAATCATTTTTTCTAAAAATGAATGTAACATTAAAAAAAATAGTTACATTTTATTTTTATTTTTACAGGGACAGTCACTCGTACCTACGTACTTCACTCACTTCTAAGCAGCATTTTATTGCTGTGCTAATAGAATGTGTTAGTATGACAGACCTACATACTTGAGAATACTTTCTATAGAACGGCGTAGGTCTGAGTTTGAATCCTGATAGCTAAGAAATGGAAGCTTACTAATATTATACCTACCTATCTACTTCCATTATGTCAGATCTTTTTAATATCCTTTTTACTAAGTACTTACTTACGTTATTAATCTATAGTAGAATACGGTTTACAATTATAAATATTAGCTATCTACCGTTACAACCTATAGTAATAAAATAAGCTATCCTTTGGTGTAGTGTAGACTCAAACACTAATCGTCGGATTAACACTAATCTATTCAGTTCAGCGGAGAATTTTAGGACATAATTTAGCAGCTAAGACAAAATTTCTTATTTCTTAGCGAAAATATTAAAATCTAGTAGTAATTATTTTATTATGTGCCGTCTTTTCTTTGGATTTCCTGCAAACAAAAAAAAACTAGATTAAGTAGAAAGTTATGGTTTAAAGAGATCATACATCTTAGGATCTGATTTAATGACCTTTCAGCTTAGACAAAATAATACCCTTTCAGGTGTTACTGCCGTTCTGCCAAACAGTAATTTATAGTCCCTAGCATGTTGTTGTAAGTAGGTTTCCTAATACTCCAAGCCTCCGAGTCTTCCAAGTCTTCCAAGACTTCATTTCACAATCGTTATAGCCTCACCTGGCTAATAAAAAAAGACTTTTATAATATTAGATTTGTAATTCAGTTTAGTGAGATATATAGGTAGTTTCTACTCGCGGAATACTTACCATTAAACGGAAAGGAACAGGAAACATAATAGTTTAAAAAAGCTAAAAAAACACGCTTTTATAGAGAATCCAACTAAAAAGTAAAAAATAAGTGAAATTTTAATACTTAAGTTTGAATTAAGAATAGTGTAAATAAGAAATAAATGTATATCTATTATTGTAAAAAAAAGCGTGAGGTGCATAGTGTCAATAGTTATAAATATTTTATTGACAGATATGAGTAGAAGAATTATCATTTTGATAATATCTTAAAATGAATCTTAAAATTTATTTTCTACTTTTTAGTTGGATTCTCTATAAAAGCGTGTTTTTTTAAACTATTATTTATTTTTCATTTTTTAGTTTCTATTTTAATTTTTTTTTTAATTTTCAATCGAATTACTGCATTGTCTGTCATCGGTCTTTGGCAGGTGTGCAAAGTTTGAATTAAATCTGATCGTTCAAAGTAGGGCAAAATCGAACCCAAAAGAGTTGGCTACAAACAAAAAAAAACAATTATTGTAAAGGAAAAGATTCAGGATTTAAACAGGATTACTTATAATTGGTTGTCAGACAAACTTACCAGCACAATGTCTGTGTCCTGACAATCTGTTCGCCGTCTGCAAGCGTCTGCGGCATCGGCTGGCCCATGGTCTCCGGTAGTCCCAACGTGATTGCTCCCGACACGTATGCCGTGATTGTGAGGGTTAGAAGCGGTAGTAGACTCCAATACCGTTCCTGATAATAAGTATTACTTAGGTGCCGAGACTTTTAATTTATGGCTTAATATTCCACACATCCCTGTCAGACGTCATCTGCTCTATCACTCCCTTTCTTGTCATATTCTCTTTCAGGCATACCTTCTGTTGACGCAACTAATCAACCAACTTTTCTTGGGCCTACTTCTGCTTCTCAATTTTCCATTCACTGGCGCAACTTTCAAACAGGGTGCTCGTCCGGGAGAGGAACTTACCGAGTATATAATGAAGGGTGTGACAATAATGCCGAAGTATCCAATCAGGTGTAGGGCAGATGAGCCAGTTGCCCGGAAGGGTGTAGGCAACACCTCAACACACCACTGCATGGTGACCGAGAAACTCAAGTTCACAAAGAATCGTGCTGCTATCGCCAATCCTGCCTGAGGAATCCCTGGACATTCGAAAAGAGAGATCACACTAACACACACATATCACGCCTATATCCCCGAAAGGATAGGCAGAGGTGCATTACACACCCACAATTTGCCAGTATTTTTAGTCCCACGTAATAGGGGACAAGACTATTGCCGTCACCAGGCACACATATAATGGGATGTCCAAAATGGCTGAATGGATTTAATAAAAAAGTAGCAGCTATATTGTAATTTTGAAAACAAATTGAAACCCGTTGCCTTGCGATGAAATGATGCAAGTAATGAAACGTGACACGCTATGGCACAGCCAATTAAAGTCCTGGGCGTCTCGGACTAATTGATTGAAGAAATACTAAATATAGTGATAATTAGTTCGCTGAGATCTTTTAAACTACGTAATTAAGATTTCAGAAATAAATAGAGTGATTTTACAATATGAATCACAAAAACGATAGTCCTGGACTGGATTTGAAGTTTGAACCTTACCATCGATAGTCCTCTTTCAAGGAGAAAATGAAATGTTCTAACTGAACCCACAAACCCAAGACTTTTATATCAATGCAACTTATGGCGTCGGTTTAAGAGCCATCTTGTAAAGCAGTTACTTCCTACAAGCATCTAGGAATCATAGTGGGTAGTTCCTTAATTGCTGGTAGATAAATCTTGTTGTGCTGTGTTACTTTAGTTTATTATTAGAAATTTTACCTTTAGACATGAAGAGCATGATGCTTGTACAGACTCCGGATAACACCATCGACGTCCATGTGAGTTTCCTTCTTCCCAACCTGGAACCAACGCGCTCATTATATTATAGAGGGTGTAAGGGACCGCTTTCATCATCACCTGCACTCGGTGGACCTGTTATTCTTAAACTACCGGTAAGGCGATAACTGTCCTTATAGTCGGTAGGGTGTCAGCCAGCAACCTTGGTCCAGTGGTTTGATCGTAGGTACTGAAGAGATTAGATTTAGTGGTATGTAATATCTGTCCAAATTGAACATATTGCCGGGATAAAAGTAGCCTTTGGATGTATTATGTGCTATGTTATTACCCATTGTAACGTGTGATAGTTTACGCGGGAAAGGGTAACAAAAATTCAAACCTTCGCGTTTATAATAATAAAAAAAAGTAGGACTTATTAGTATGATTTTGTCTGAGCTTTTACATACCTATCCAGCAGGAAAGCCAGCAGAATATTCGAAGGTAATTCCGTAGCAGAATTCAAACAGAAAGTTAAGAAGAAGTCCAGTCCGAGTGAGTCTGACATACGGACCAGTCCATCGAACACTATGTTACAACCCAAGTGGACGATCACCAGCCCAACGAACGCTATACACATGGGTGCACTCTTCATTAGGTTCCAGAGGGATTCTTGCTTCCCTTCTTTGATTTTTGTTGAAGTTTTCTGCAAGAACAAAAGTTGGATTAATTATAAATTGGGAGAGCACGTTACGCCGTTGGTACCGGTTCCCATACGAATATATGGTTAAAGAAACCCTAAAAGCCCGACTGGTCTAACCTTGATATCGCCAATAGGCTGTGGAGGCCATAAGATGTATGAGAGTCGCTTCACGGAAAAAACTAACCATGTGTACAGGTTCTCTGCCCAAGCAGATCTCGATTGGCCTATGTGGGCCCATGTACTGTACGACAGGTACAGTACAATACTTACAATAAAGTCATCCATAACATTGTCTGGAATCTTCGTTTTATTCATATCTTCGAAACTTCTTAATACTTTCACCGCTCTATCGATATCACCGACACTTACTAGCCACCTGGAGTTGATAACAAAGAAAATACATAGGAACATACATAATGCCTGACACCTATTTCTGAAGAGGTAGACAGAAGGTGCATTACACACCCGCCTATTACCATTACTCGATACTGGGTACATACTACTAATCCATTACAGCTCTGTAAGTCAAACAAAAATTCTAACAGCCAGGACAAATATTAAATATCCCAATAGTACAGTTCGACCTAAGTATTAGGTAGGTAGGTTATATAAGTAGGTATCGAGCTATAGTTTAACATACCTACATACAATCACGCCCTAGGAGCCAGAGGTGAATTACACACCCACATTTTGTCAATAATATTGTGGGTCCCCACGTTAGGGGGTAAGGTGCCTCAATCGACACTATAGTATAAATAAAAATATACCTAAGTTACCTAGCGAAGCTTACCTAGTGCTTTCTGGTAAAACCCAAAGAGCAATGATCGCGATCAGCATAGGTAAAGAAGTGACCCACACCAGTATCTTCCAGTCAGCGATGAAATATGCCATCCATGGCAATATCATCGCACCAACACCAAAAGATATTGCGAAAGAAAAATTGGCCACTAACGTCCTGTATTTGGGGCCGATGTACTCAAGAGCTGGAATGTTACAGAGAATAAATCTTAATGATCATGCAGTAAACCATATCCGGAAAATAACCTAGTTGCAAGGTAGTTCCAGGTAGCATGCTGATATCTCCCGGCTTGACGACTGACGTAATTTCATTGGTCTTTACTCTCGAACGCGTGGTCGTGATTTGATGTAAGCCCCCTTATATGAGTAAACGACTGAATTATCAAGCAATTAAACTGAGCCTTAAAATCGTATTGTAATGGCAAATTTCGTAAGTCTTGAGCTAACGCGTAGGTCTTGGTTAGTTGGCAGAACATTCCCCTGGAAAGAGAACTGGCGCTAGTTCGAATCTGAGCCAAGACTATCGTTAAATACTGCGATTCATATTGCAAAATTGTTTAGTATAATCCTTACCCAGAATGTAGATGATCATAAAACAGTTGTCAAACGACATGCCAACGAGAACTCGACACAGAACAAAATCCCAAAAATCTGTCGTATAAATTGTTGCTATACCGCCGACACCACCAATTAGATTCGTGCCTGAAATCAAAAATAATAGGATAGAATATTTCGGTATTTGCTGGACGCTCTCGACGCTATGCAGCGACGCGCTAGTCGCATTGTAGACGGCGGTAACGGGAAGCCTTGAGCCGCTAGCTCAGCGCCGAACAATCGCTTCTTTGGCCGCGTTCTACTGTATTTACCACGGTGAGTGTTCAGAAGAGCTCTTCAACCTGATCCCACCCTCTCCCTTCCGATCCCGAACAACGCGTGCCGGGCAGAGATGTCACTCTCATACCGTGGAAACCGTCTTCGCGAGAACCGAACGTTTTAAACGTTCGTTTCTCGCGTTAAAGGTGTTTGAATGTTTGTTCCTATTCCACGTTAAAAACTTGCGTCAGCTTGATTAAAAAAGAAATTACAAAAGGATTTAGGAGTCGAACCAGTGTCTGTTCATTGTCTTAGTATCCCATTTATTTTTTCGAGTGGTCAACCAAATCAATCAACATGAGTGACGCACCTACCAATGCGGGTACTCTGCCGTATCGGTCAGCTATCCACCCGAACAGGAAACCACCAGCAACTGAGCCAGAGAAGAACAATGACTGTGCCATCGGTATGTTGCTAGCGCGATCACAAACCCATTCTCTCTGTAAAACATAGAGAGAGACATACACCATATAAATTAAATCTGACCATTTTTTGTGAAATTGATATAACAGTGGAATAAAAGTGCAAGTTCGTGATAATGTATTACATATAGTCCTCCTCCTGGGTATTGGGTACACATAACACAAAACAGAATCACTTCTCTGTCACCAAAGACATAGGACAGAGGTGGTTAATACACCCATATTTTCCCAGTTTTTGGATCCATATACATATTATTATATAATTGGGGGAGAGCTTATTGCCTATTGCCAGGCATTTTGGATATATTTGCCAGATCCTATCGTCCACGTGCGGGTGAGCGGTGTCAAAGTCATCCTGACTGACTCCGGAGATGTTGACTCCTCACTAATTATTATAAAACAAAGTCCTCCACCGCGTCTGTCTGTTCGCAATTAACTCCTGCACCGATTTTCATGCTGTTTTCACCAATGGACAGACGGATTCTTGAAGAAGGTTTAAGGCAAATGTTTCATCCAAGGAATTTATTCCCGCGGGAATCGGGAACCATATAAAATAATTCGGAATGCGTCCGTTCTTTTAGAATATATAACTAACCTGTGTGGTAATAGTTTCATATGGTATATCCTTGAAGTCGAACTCCCAACCGTGCTGACACTTCACCAGGGGTGTTCCTAGAGGAGGTGGCATCAACGTGTCCAGCACTTCTGTCCAATTGACATCAAAAGTGTTACACCGGTCCCATTCACTTGAGTTCACTCTAGGTGATGATAAATGCTGTCTGTAAATTTATATGTATAATTTACTGTATTGTATCCTATATACTCGGCCTATATCTCTCAGTAGGTAGGCAGACGTGCGTTAGAAAGAAAGACAAATAAATCACTTTACTAAATAGGAACTATTGTTTTGCAAAAAACGGGTGTTAACTTAACATATATATTATAACATATAGATATTGCCTGGTTTTTTTGTGGTCTTACACTGGTCCCACAGACTATAACCGATAACAGGTATCACAATAACTATTCTAAATTCGAGCAATATCGATACTACGAGTAGGTACCTTATCTACCTTTAAAATAAAAATATGGGTAAGCGTATGTTTTGCTATTTTAATTTTTTAACCCGCTAATCTAAGGAACTGTTACAGTTGTTATTTCTTTTAGGTTTGGATATCTCATATCTCTATCGTCATATTGAAGTGTGTATAATCTCCTTAAGCTTAGATATTAGGTATGTTCCTTTAGTATATAATATTGCTGATACAGTTACAATGCGCATTACCTTTATACTGTATTTATTTTATAAGGTTATTCAATAAACATCTTTACTACTAAAAGGTTGTGTTGTCCTTGATTCTCCTCTGAGATTCTACATGTAAACTCCCAACATTTCATGGCGACCCTGCCGAAAAAGTTTGCCTGTAACGGCGGGTAAACTGTCGAAAATAGTCAATTTATTTTTGCGTATATATTAGCAAAATAGTGCATGTGTACCTCAAAAATTGAGAAGGATGAAGTGTTCCTGACTCAAAATGCAGCTGGTGGAAACAATGTTGCGACTCTCAGGGACATCGGAGCACATGTGGAGCGACTGGGAACAGTGACCATCATCATTCTGGCTGTGATGTCAATTCTCATTATATATTTTGCGCTGAAACTTTACCGAAATTGCCATCGTCAAATGATCCAGGAACAAATTGGCCTAAACACCTTACAGCGCATACGAGCTTCGTTTAGAGGTCGTTTGCAGCAACCAGAAAACGGTTCCAGCTACAATTAAATCGTGAGTGACAAAATTTGTGTTCCATGTACTTGCATACAAGTGTACCTAAACTTTTTATTTTATATGTGACAATGGTGTAGAACTCTATTACTGCAAAAATAAATCTTCAAGAATCGTGCACATACACTCAGTGAATATGATACCGGACGAGTAAAAATGCAACGCTATGCTTTCTGTGGGACTAGTTAGTAATAATTTTACCTGATACTATTGTTTTATCTATAGATACTCATGAAGCAAATTACTATGTTTTACATTATGTTAGTTAAGAATTATGATTGATATTTTAACACTTAACTTGATTGAGCTGATAGTAATTCGCAAGTATTTAATAAGAAAGGGACCATCGAGATATAGAGGTAATGTAATTCAAACTAAGTTAGACGAGTCTAAACGCATTTATGATAGTTGTTCCGAAAATTTATTAGTATTAGACAAATAACAAGGACGTTGCCTTAGCATCAGCTATAGAGGTGTTTCAGACCATTCAGAAATTATACGACGAAATAATTATTTTATGTACATTCTCTGACATAAATCATAAGACAGAGTTTACCAAAATGGAGTTTGACCTTAAAGTGGCGTGTAGTTTACTTCCAGTAGTAGCCCAGACATTACTAAGCGGCTAATAGATTCTGCAGAAATGTGTGGAAATATGCTTAACGATTAACGATACAGGTAAGACATTATTAATTACATTTATTTTGAAAAGTAGACTATATGAAAATTGACGAGTTGATTAACGACTTAAGACGACATTTATTGCCTAAAAAGTATTTCGTGGCTATTCAAACCCAATTACAAAATATTCAACAAGGTTCTTACTCAATCGACACCTTTGGTACTGACATAGACAACTTTTCAGCGAGTTGACCTTGACGCAAGCAGATGGTAACTCAACTATGTTTGAAGTGTTAAAACAGTTAAATGAAAAAATGGCAATAAAACGTTTTTCAGATGGTCTCCGCAGCTCAAGGCTGGGTACGATCATCTCTGCCCGAAATTACAGCAGCTTGACGGATGCTATCCAAGCAGCCAAGGACGAGGAGACAGCGTCGCATCAGACATCAGGTAACATATGTATAACAATGGAAGTGGTTCTTTCTCTAAACGCAATAATACCAATTATCGTAGAGGTCAACATAATAATTCTCGAGGTCATTATAATAACAATTACAATCGTACACTACTACTTTGCAATATTCCGCCACATGCAAATTACCTAAGTCTCGTATTTATTCATGCACAAGACCGCCCTCCAAACCCACTTAGGCCGAAAGAATAGGGAAATAATTTTGAAAATAGAATAAATATGTGTTTTCGTGCAAAAAATAATAAAAAACAATAAAAAACCTCGACACGTGTTTCGCCCCCAACCAGGGGCATCATCAGGAGATGTCGATGGCTCGGCGCACGGCGACCGAATGAGCCACAACTCGTAAACCGCACCTATTTATATCCTAGGTTTTTTATTTCTACCCACAACCATTACGCTGCGGAATAAAAAAAAAAAAAAAAAAAAAAAAAAAAAAAAAAAAAAAAAAAAAAAAAAACCCACAACCATTACAACAAATTATTTTATGTCTACCCACCACCGTTGTTTGAATGACATATACCTACCCGCAGCAAAGGGGAAGAGGCGAAATTAAGTTGATCATTTAAAATATTAGGGTTCTAGCGTCAATGTTTGTAGATTTCTAATTGTTCCAAAACCGAAAGCCTCAGTCCTTTGTTGCAACGTCATAAGTGTGAGGATTAGGTAGGGAGTGACCGGAGTCCAACAAATGTTTTGCGAAATGAGACCGTTCTGGGCGATTATTTCTAAAAGCTGATATATGTTCTTTATACCGCGTCGCGAAGCTACGGCCGGTTTCGCCAAATTTAAACACCCTCACAATCCCCACACCTAAGCCTATACACACCTGACTTCCTGTCATCCCCAATTTTCTCCTTAACATTGCAAACGTTTCTCCGGATAGTGTTGTCCGTTCTAAACGCGACATGAATATTATTTTTACGTAAAATTTTAGCAACTTTATCAGATATGGACCTAAATAAGTTAGACTAGCTCTATACCGATGGACGTCACGATCCGGAGGAACAGCATATAGTAAACTACGCGTAATTGAGGCTCGCCGCCTTCCAACTAAGTTGTCCACCATTAGATTTAGCAATTTAGCAATTTGATAAATAATATTTAATTCGCGGTTAAAGTTTATTTGAGAAAGGGGAAACGAAAATAGCCTGTGAACATAGCTGTGGAAGGCGGCAAGCTTGTGTTGCCAAGGATGACAGGAAGTAGCAGGAATTACTGTGTCAGTATGAGTGGGTTTGCGAAAGATCCGGAATTCATGCCCACCCTCATTTCTAGTAATAGTCAAATCTAAGAAATTTATGGACCTATCCTTCTCTAACTCGAGTTTGAATTTGATTTTAGGGTGAACACTATTCAAATGAGATAAGAAATCCGTAAGTTCCACATCGGTGCCCCGCCAACACAACAATATATCGTCAACGTACCTATAATAATAATGGATGTTTTCGTTACCTACAATGTAACTATTTTCAAACCTATCCATAAAAACATCGGCCAGAAATGGGCTCAAAGGTGAACCCATCGCCAGTCCATGCTTAAATAGATAGTACTTGTTGTTGAATTGAAAATAGTTTTGATTCATGCATAAAGAAGTTAAATCGATTAGTTCAGCCGCCTCCCCTGTAGACGCTGTTTTTCAAAAAGATCTTTAAGTATTGTTAAACATTTCTCGTAAGGGACATTAGTAAACAAGTTATCGACATCCAGCGAAAGCAACCTTGCATTAGGTGGAAGCTTGATATCCCGTTTACGATTGATTAAGTCAGTCGTATTTTTAAGACTATAACGAGGCGAAAAGGTGGTAAGTCTGATTCTAAGGATAGTATCAAAAACCTAGTATCCCATCATATTAAAACATCCTTACACACACAGACAGACAGACCCTCTCCCGATTCTATTACTGCAGGGTCGTTGCGGCGGAGGATTTTCGTCATTCAAGCAACGGTGGTGGGTAGACATAAAATAATTTGGTGTAATGGTTGTGGGTAGAAATAAAAAACCTAGGATATAAATAGGTGCGGTTTACGAGTTGTGGCTGATTCGGTCGCCGTGCGCCGAGCCATCGACATCTCCTGATGATGCCCCGGTTGGGGGCGAAACACGTGTCGAGGTTTTTTATTGTTTTTAATATTTTTTGCACGATAACACAACTCTCATATTTATTCTATTTTCAACATTATTTCTCTATTCTTTCGGCCTAAGTGGGTTTGGAGGGCGGTCTTGTGCATGAATAAATACGAGACTTGGGTAATTTGCATGTGGCGGAATATTGCAAAGTAGTTAGATTTATTTAATTTAACTATGGACTCCCGAAAAGTAACGCCTCATAGTATTAACTTTATGAAACTAGACTATTTGAATAATGAAGAAAAACAATACACAATAAACAATGTATAGAGGCAATTATTCAGATATTTTTTATATTGAAGGTGATAAATTAAGTACAACAAATATTTACGAGCAGTCTATAACGTTAAAGCCAAATTGTAATGCAGTTTATGTAAATCCGTATAGATTACCACATACATTGAAACCAGAAATAGATAAACAAGTAGATAAAATGTTAAAAGATGAAATCATAATAGAGGAGTGTAGTAGCGAATGGTCCAGTCCTATTTTATTTGTGCCAAAGAAGAGTATTGATGGTGAGAAAAAATGGCGTTTAGTCATAGATTACAGGAAAGTAAATGAAACAGTCTGTGACGATAAATTCCCTTTATCAAATATCAACGAAATTTTAGATTCTTTATCTGGTTGTGTTTACTTTACCCATCTTGACCTTTACCAAGGTTATTACCAAGCAAACTTAACCACTGAAAGTCGTAAATATGCTGCTTTCACAACTAATTCAGGACAATTTCAAATGAAACGCTTAGGGAGTAGGTCTCAAGATAGGACCAAGTGCGTTCAGTCGCATGATGTCTGTAGCAATGTCTGGTTTGACATATGACAAGTGCTTAGTGTATCGAGATGATCACATAATCAGCACTTAATTTCAGTTTTTGAAAGATTTAGGAAAGTTAATCTAAAATTAAACCCTAAAAAGTGTGAGTTTTTAAAGAAATTCTTTATTTAGGTCATGTAGTTTCAGGAAAAGGTTTATTACCCGATCCAGAAAAAAACAAAAGTTCTTAGGAATTATCCTATACCTAAAAACTCAGACTACCTCGGTGGCACAATGGTACTATGTACGGACTGCCACACTCGAGGTCTCGGGTTTGATTCCCGGGTCTGGTGGATAATGTATAATTCTCTTTAGAATTTTATCTAGATAATTATCCCAGAGTCTGGAACTTGTGCCCGGTAAATGGCAATAGGCTCGCCCCCTATTACATGGGACCCAACATAGCTGGCGAGATGTGGGTGTGTTTGCACACCTCTGCCTACCCCTTCGGGGAAAAAGGCGTGATGCTATGTTATGTTATGTTAAAAACTCAGACGAAGCTAAGCGCTTCGTTGCTTTTTGTAACTATTATAGGAAATTTATAAAATCATTTTCAGAAATCACTATACCACTGAATCGATTATCTAGGAAAAATAAACCATTTATTTGGACTACTGAATGTCAAAAGGCATTTGAGTAGCTTTGTGTTCTTTCTGACGCTTATATAATAGAGATTTAAAACCAGTAGCGTATGCCAGTAAACCCTTAAATAAAGCAGAAAGAAACCATCCAACTATACAAAAAGAATTGTTAGCAATAGTATGGGCTTGTAAATATTTTAGACCATATTTGTATGGTACTAAATTCACCATATAAACAGATCATAAGCCACATGTGTATTTATTGTAAATTATGTTAAAGGAAAAGACAATGTAGTAGCAGATGCTCTGTCTTTTTTTTTTTTTTTTTTTTTTTAGTTCCGCGACCAAGGCCGCGGCCGCTCCAACGTCCGTTGCCGGGCGACTCTGGTTACAGGCAGAACGTATTTCCAGTGGCGCCCGGCGGACTTTGACCACCTCTGTGGTCTCTGCGGGGGTTGGGTCGGGATGAGAATCCCGCGTCGTAGGGGGTAGGGTTTTATCCCGCGTCAGTGAGTGAATCTGGTTGCATGCTATGGGGCAAAGGCCCCGCAGCACGCAACCCTTCTAGCCTGCTTCTGTAAGGACGACGGGTGGCGATCCCGCCGTCCTCAGGCCCCGATCATGGAGGTCGATGGTCTTGGGCGTAGATGAGTCTGCGGCGGCCTCGCCGCTGACTACGGAACTCGGCGGGGAGGGCACGCTCCCTCTCCCTCTCGGCCGCCTCCTTCGCGAGCACGACTTGCTCGCAGAAGGACACGGCCGCGTTCCACCTACTCCCGCTGGAGACCATGGCTTGAAGCATGGTCTCCAGCGAGAGGGTATCCACGCCCAGACCCACTACGAGGTCCCGGCGCTGACTCGCCCACGCTGAGCACTCCACCAACGTGTGGAGTGCGGTGTCGTCGTCGGAAACCTCGCAGTGTTGACACCGGGGTGTGACCTCACGATGGATGCGAAACAGATAGCTACCGAAGCATCCATGCCCGGTAACGATCTGCGTCGCACGATACGTGAGGTCACCATGCTGCCTCTGCAGCCAATCGTCCATGATCGGTCTCACCGCCGCGATGATGGTGGCACCCCACTTGGGTTGCTCAAGTCGCACCCGCCATGACTCCATGAGATCCTGTCGGAGTTGGGACCGCCGGTCATCGATTTCTCGAGACGCAGGCCTGTGGTCCCGCTCCAGCGCCTCCTTGCGCCATTGGAACAATGACGCAAGGGCTCTCGCTTCCAGGTCCCATGGAGGGGTCCCGGCTAGGAGACATGCAGCCTCTCCGGAGATCGTGCGGTAGCCCCTTATTGTTTTGACGGCCAAGGTCCTCAACGGTCTGTTAAGGAGCGTTGAGTTATTGGCCGTCAACCGCGCTGCCCATACGGGAGCCCCGTATAGGGCCATACTCCGCACGATCCCCAGGTACAGTCTCCTGCAGGAAGCGTTGGGTCCCTTTAGGTTGGGCATCAGTCGCGAAAGCGCGACCGATGCGTGTGTCACCTTGGGGACCAAACTTCGGAAATGTGGTCCGAAGTTCCATCGGCTATCAAGTACGATCCCTAGATACTTCATCGAGGGCTTGATGCCGATGCTAACGCCTCCCACATTTATGCTGGAACCTTCAGGTGGACCGTTCCGAGGTCTGTGAAAACACAGAACCTCGGACTTGTGCAAGGCCACCTCCAGTCCCAGCCGCCGTATCCGACCCACGACTTGAGCAACACCCGTCGTGACCTTGAGTGCTGCCTCCTGGTACGTTGCACCCCGCGCCGTGACGAGGGTATCGTCGGCGTAGCACGTTACGCCGACACCCTCAGGCAACGCACCCCGCAGCACCCAGTCGTAGCCGATGTTCCACAGAAGCGGCCCCAGGACCGACCCCTGTGGAACACCGCACGACACATCCCGCCGAGCTGGCCCGAGCCAGCTGGGGAAAGCTATGGCCCTCTCCGAGAGATAGGCCCCGACAATACGACGGAGGTAGAGAGGCGTTTCGTGATACACGAGCGCCTCCCTAACGCAGCTCCATGGCAAGGTGTTGAACGCGTTGGCGATGTCAAGAGACACCGCCACCACCACCTTGCCCTGCGAGACTGCTTCCTCCGTCAGGCTCTTGACGCGCATGATCGCGCTCACGGTGGAGCGTCCCCGACGGAAACCGTACTGGTTGTCCGCCAGGTCTGGCCCCACCGTCGAGAGATGCTCGACGAGGCGTTCCGCGATAATTCGCTCAAAGAGCTTACACACCTCGTCGAGCAACACGATCGGCCGGTATCCGGACGGTGAGTCCACCGGCCGCCCCGCCTTACGGATCAGGACCAGCTTCCCCGTCCTCCACACCTTGGGAAACTGGCCCCTTTCGAGGCATGCGCTAAAGAGCCCCATCAGTCGAGGCCCGAGTTCTTCGAGGGCCAGGACCCATGCACGGCCAGGAATGCCGTCGGGTCCGGGGGCAGTGATTTTCCGGCGTTTAAGCCGGAGTACTGCCGCCCCTAGCTCCCCCACCCTGACTTCGGGTACGTCGTCTTCGCCGGTGCTATCCGCGTCGGGCAGAGACGGAGCCATGCGCGGAGGGACGTGCTCCTCCGCGCTCGTCGGAAACAGGGAGCCCATGACCCGCTCCAGCTGTTGCGGCTGGAGACTCTGGGTCAGTGGGGGCGCCCTAGGTCGGAGTTTCTCCCTGACCTGTAGGTACGGGCGCCCCCATGGGTTCTGCTGCAGGGTCTCCAGGAGCTCCTCGCGGGCCGCCGTCTTAGCCCGCTTTATTGTCTCCTGGAGATTACCTTTAGCCTCCCTGTAAGCCTGATAAAGCTCCGCCTCTCGGGTTGCCGCGTCGTCTGGGCGGCGATGCCTCCGGCGAAACCTGGTGTACTGGCGGCGGGCGGAGATGCATGCTGCGCGCAGCTGTGCAATCTCCGGCGACCACCAGTACACCTGCTTCCTGGCCGGTCTGGGTGTAACCCTAGGCATCGCCGCATCACAGATTTGCGACATGGCTCTCCTGAACCACTCCGCCTCGGCATCCACATCGGCAGGCCGGTCCGGTGCCGGAATCCAGGCCTGCACGATGGAAGCCTCCAGGAGAGCCTCCCGATCCAGATGGTGAAGTGCCCAACGCGGATCCGGGGGATTTTCTACCGGCTGTGGGAGGTCAGGTGAGGGGACGACATCGAATCGGATGTACCGATGGTCTGAGTGCGTCTCCTCACCCTCCTCCACGTGCCAGCCAGTAATACGGGCGGCGAGGGCAGAGGTCGCGAACGATACGTCCACGACCGAGCTGGTCCCCCGCCGCCAGAAGGTGGCGACATTCCCCCGGTTGAGGACCTCCAGACCACGTGTTCTGGTCCAGTCCTCAAGAAGCCTCCCCTTGTCCCTGGTTTCCCGGGAGCCCCACGCCTCACTCCAGGCGTTGAAGTCTCCCAGGAGCAGGACAGGGCGAGGACGGCACGCAGCGAAGACGACGTCGAGCTCAGTGAGCCATAGCTCAAACTGAGTCTCGTCCAGTGTCGGCGAGATGTAGGTGGCCACGACTGCCAACCCATCATATTCCGCCGCAACACACCCGCGGCCCCTTGCAATGATAGCAAGGCGCGAGTTGTCTGCGGCGGACCCCCCGAAGATAAAACAGGCCGAGCCGTCCTCGTCCACCGGGCTTCCCGGGTGGACGTAGTACGGCTCGGCGACCACGGCCAAGTTTATGGACCACTGCCGGATGCTCTGGTACAGAAGATCCTGAGCAGCGCGGCAGCGGTTCAAATTCACTTGCAGGATGCGGATATGGGCGTCAGACATTAATGGACGTCCATATCAGCATCCCGCCGAGAAACATCTGGCCGTGCAGTAGCGGCACCCCCACCGCTCTCAGCGGACGGACGAGGCTTTGGCCTCGAGGCGGCGCAGGTTGTGCTGCCGACCCGGTGGTCCGCAGTTTTGCCCTCCGCCTCGCATCTAAAGCAGCGAGGCGGGGCATCACAGGCACTTGCCTTGTGACCGGGCCGGCTGCAGCGGAAGCACCGATCGCCCACGGTGACTTCCGCTGTGCACTGCACTCCGACGTGCCCCACCACCATGCACCGGAAACATCTGGTTTCCCGGGCACGAAGGAGGTGCACCTGCGCCTTTAGGAAGCCCCCTACGAGGAGGCTTCGTCCGTCCGTCACTTTCAGTGCCGCCGCGACGGGGCACTGGACGACTGTCATCCCATGACCAGTGGAGCCGAAGGAGATGTCTCCGGCCTTCACCTGGTCACGGGGGCAGCCGCCCGCCTCCACGACGGCGGAGATTACTTCCTCCGTCGTGGCCGCGTCATCCAGACCCGTGATGCGCAATGCAGCGCATTTGGTGGGCCTGGTGACGCGGACGGCTTCTGCGTCCAGCGCGTCCCTAAGCTGCGCTGCTAGGGCGTCAGCTTTAGGGCCGCTGGAGGCGCCGGAGACCTCGAGGAGGCGAGCCCCGGTGCGTGTCGTCTTGCACCGGAGACCCCCCTGGATATCGAGGGCTGAGAGGTTGACTGAGGACTTCACGGTCCTCAGGACATCAGCGTACCCCACACCCCTCTCCACACCCTCCGTCGTCACCGTAAGGACGACGGCTGTGGAGCGAGGAGCGCGGGGCCTCTTCGGCGCCTTCGCCGCGGCGGCTTTGGCCACTTTCTTGGCCGCTTTCTTGGCGGCCTTCGTCTTCCTCTTCTTGGCCCCCACTACCTCCCATCCCTCCCGTCCGGAGGGATGTAAAGGAGCAGCGGGAGCGTTAGAGGAAGAGGAGGCGGCAGGGGTGCCGCTCTTCTTGCCGCGCCCCTTCGCCTTCCGCGCCTGGGCCGCGGTCTCGGCCGGCAACCGGTACGCTGGAGCAGACTGGGGTGGAGCGGGGCGGCGGACAGCGGGTGTGCCGCTTGGTCCTGGAGCGGGAGAACCGCTAACAGCCGCCGCGTATGAGAACGCGGGACGTGCTAGCGGAGGGCGGTACGCCCGGTCCTCCAGGACCGCGAGGCGCCTCTCGATCGCCGTCAGGACCTGTACCATAGTCGGCACAGGCTGTGGCGGCGATCCGGGCGCCGTGTTGGGCACCGTGGTGGGCGCCATGGTGGGCGCCGTGGTGGGCGCCTTTTTGGACGCCGTGGTTGGCGCCGTCGTGGGCGCCTTGGTGGGCGCCGTGGTGGGTGGCGCCGTCTTCGGCGCTGGTCCAGCCGTCGGAGGAGGAGGCGGCAGCATGGGACCGGGAGGCGCCTTGACCACCTTGGTCAAGTCAGCGACCTCCCGCCACAGGTCATCCATCTGCTTCCTGGAAGCAGCGAGCTCCGCCTCCAGGCTCGTCACCTGCTTCCGGAGCCTCGCCTCCTCCTTAGTGACGCTCCGCGCGAGGAGCTTGTTGAGGGAAGATTGGGCTTCATCCACCAGTGAAGCCACAATCTTCTTCCTCCCCGCCACGTTTCTGTTGCCCCGCATGGCCGCGTTCATGCGGGCAAAAACGCTCATCAGCTCCCGCGCGGGCGGCCCACCGATTTCCCGGCGACTTCGCTGGGACAGTTGGACCGAGGACGGAGGAGGAGTTGGCGGCCGCCTTCTGTACGCGTCGAGACGCGTACATACCGTCTTGACCGGCACCTCCTCCTCCGAATCGGTGGAGAGGAGGGACCCCCACCCGGAGCAGCTGGTGCTACGGTCGCGCGGCGGCCCCCCCTTCACCTCGAGGGTCCTCTTCTTCGTCGCAGAAGAGCGGCCCTTCTTCTTCACACTGCTGGGAGCTGACCCATCGTCAGTCCCAGCAGCATCAGTTCCTTGGGGCGTCGACATCGCGCTGCGACTAGGCAGCGCGGTGCGAGCCCCCAAATCGATAGGCATCGGAGTCATTTGTTCGTGCATAAGGTCGTCGGCCGACACCGCCCGGGAAAGGGCATTGTCGGGACCGGGGGTCTCTACAGGATTATTCATTGGAATAATAAAATCGCTTTTAATGGTCACAAGTAAGGATTAAGACGTTCGGTCACCCAACCTGCCACTGCGTTACCGTGGTCAAGTTGGGGTCCAGGGCGGACGACGAGGACGTAGAATTAATCACTTGGGGCCCCGCCCCAGATGCTCTGTCTAGAGTAATTATAACATCAAATGAACTTAAAAGTATGTATGAGCAATGTTTGTTTGTAATGACGAGAGCTCAGAAAAGAAAAGCTGATGAACGGAATGATAACAAAAAGAATGATAATTCTCAGGTAGATCCTAGTAAATCCCTTGAAAAGTGGCCTGATCAACCAAGAGTCGTGGATATATTAAGAAAACCTAATGACTCAGTAGAAATGGATTTTATCAAAGGTAGTGAATTAACAATTTTACGAGAAAAGTACTTACTGACGTTTGTAAGAGCCATTTAGTGACCTATACAAATAAATAAATCATTCATTTCATTTCCGCAGGAAGTCTGCGTCAACCAGTCTTAGTCCATTGAAATGTTACATTTTTTGGGGCTAAGTGTGCTAAATTCAGAAGACGCTATTTTATTTTTTAGATATCAAGAGGGAGGTAGTGTAAAGCTAAATCCAAGTTTGAGGGGTCCCACAATAAATTTACTCGTGACAATTATTTTTCTGAAAACTATAACGTTACTTTATCGCATTGAATTAATTAATCTAAATCTAAAATTAATATAATATCTTATGTTTTCAACTGACTTCAAAAAAAGAGGAGGCTTTCCATTTGACCGTTTATTTTATGTTTCTTAGGTCCTCATAACTTTCAAATTGGTGAACCGATTTTTTTTTTTAATTGAATGCTGGTGCTACCTTTATGGTCCCATTCCGACAATTCGTCGGTTTTTTAAGTGATGAACTAAGAAACAAAACTATGTAAATGTGTAAACACAATTTTGTAATAGGTATGTACAGATAAAACAATTATTAAAATAGTCACCTCAATTCCAGACTCAAGTTAACCAGCTCTGGGACTCGACACCAATAATTCTTCGGTGTAATAGTTATGAATATTTGGACGAAGTAAGTGAAAGCGTAGAAGAATCCGAAAGGGAGCAGTGCCACACACAAAAGCTTCTGATAACGTCCCATATCACCAACATGGGACAGCACAACATCCAAGGAATCACCATCGAAACTTGGTTTGTTCTCATTATTTTCCTCCTTCACACTCTGATAATAGAAACCGCAACTTTAATATAAAAACAACAAGTTCCACTTAACACAAGTTTTGAATAAAAAAACTGACTCTTCGACTTTTCAAATGCATATCTTTGACCATCTTCGACAAACACGTATTAACTTATATAACTACGAAGACTGAATGATGCGAGTTCATTGAGTCTTTGTAGTTTGAACCATTTGCTGTAGTTAAGTGATGCTTTTAGTTTTAGCGATCTGTAAGATACATTTATATAATAATAGCTGATCGCCGCAGCTCCGCCCGTGTGATTTAGTTTACTCGTTCCCGGTTCCCGTGGGAACTCAATACCGGGATAAAAAGTAGCATATATTACTCAGGGTGAAAGTAGCTTTCTAATGGTGAAAGATTTTTTTCTTTGAAATCGGCACAGTAGTTTTTGAGTTTATTCATTACAAACATACACACAAAAATACAATTCTTTCCTCTTTATAATAGTAGTATAGATACGAGTATGATACGACTTAGCACATGCTCGCTGCACGTTACATGCTGCCCAAACTGCAGAGCTTGTAGATAGGTAGGTTTTAGGTATACAACATTGGTCCTGGTTGTTTGGAATTTTAGTTCGGATTAGGTACTCGACTATCCTGTAATAGTTATTGATTTTGTACATAGAGTACCCGGTCACGGCAATATGCTGACTCTTCGTGGAATCAACTCAACTACAGGCAAACTGTATGTTTAAATGTATACATAACTACATACATGTATTCCTGGAGGTTCATTAATTTTTATTACTAAAAATTTAAAATGTAAACAACGTAAAGACAAAGCCTCTCTATTGGACGTATTATTGAAATAGCCAGTATTGAGTTTGAACAGTTCATTGTGATATGCATATATACGAGTACAACCTCCCGGATGTCCGATTTGTAGCAGTTTCAAGTAAAACTTGAGGAAGCTTTATTTCAAAGCCAGAGTTCTAAAAAACAATAATGGTCAGTGGAGACCTTAATGTACATATCTTCGATTCTGCGCTAAATTACGAGTAGTTTAAATCCTTCGGCATAATGTAATTTGTTTTTGGAACTAACTCGCACTACTGAAGCAAGTGCTACTTGTATTGATAATATATTCACTCACAACCATCCCGTTAATAAATGTATTGTGGACCCTGTAAGTCTGATCATCTGGGTCAGTCTGTTTTGTTTTGTAGAACGAATAGGGAAGTTAAGAAAAATATTAGTGATGTACCCATCAATCAAAAGCGCCTGACAACCCTCAGGGATAATATAATAAATAAGTTACCAGGGTTCCCCGATTATACTAGTGTAGATAAATCTTATATATGAATTTATTCAACTTGATCCAGGATGATTTTGGGAAAATCTTTACCACAAAAACAGTATCGATTGGCGGCCAGATTGTTTGATCTTTATCACATAACTTTAACATTGAGTTTCAGGAGTATGTCAGGAATTACTCTAAGATATTTAAAAAAGCCTGCCTCTTAGCCAAGTCAAAGTTTATCAAAAATAAAATGTCAGATTCTGCTATTATTAAAACTACTTGGAATGTTATACATATAGTCTGAATGTGATAGGTTGCAGGTTACTGAAAGAGACTTTCATTTAAAACTAAACGGTCGCCACGTCGTCACGGGGATCTGAAAGTTGCAATGGAGTTTGAAAATTTCTGCAGCAATATGCCTTAGCTTTAACTAGTACTCTCCAGTCGTCTTCCAATTCCGCCGAGATTTTATTAACAGAACGGGAAACTGCCCGTTGTGAGGATTCATTTGGATTTACGGTTGTTAATAAAAACATTTAAATCTATTAATATTAAAAAAAAACCTCTGACCTGTGGGGGAACATCATTTTTATGAAATATTCAGGCACATTGAACATTGAACATTGAACATTGTTATATTGTAACTAATTGTATTATTTACGGCATTAGTGACAGAACTATAAATTCTGCAGCTCTAGCTCTATGCAGAACAGTATAATTACCATAATATATATGTCCCCTTTACATAATGCATTCTCTAGGTGCCGTTATTCTCTGAAGATGTTAGAAAAGTGCGTTGGACTTGGTCATACGGATAATTATCTATTATAATACTAATAAAATAATCTGGGATAATCTCAGCCTTTAAACCAAATTCTAAATTTAACAAAATAGCATTCAGCTTTATAATCAGTGTTTATTGATTTCAGTGGTAAAGTATAACTATAGTTACAACACATAGGACTTAGCAGAATGGCGTGAAAACAGTTGTAACCGGTTTGGTTTTGGTAATGAATTAGTACGTTTACTTGGAGAAGTTTATGTCAACCTCTCAGTATGTAACGTACATTCTAATATTTATTTCTACCGCGAATCTGAGTGGAGAATCCCAGTCCCAGAAAATTTAGCTTATTTCATTCATTATGTGGTGAATTTATTTTTAAGCAAGATCCTCAGTGTTTATCGCGGGTGGAATATACACTATTAAGTGTGGTAGATGTTTATCGAGTCGACACTCTTCTTCTTCTTAACTCTTTGGCTCTATTAGACCATTACCCGTAGGGTTAGGTAATGGTTAGGGTTTTGAATAGGATCTACGAACCAGACACTTAAAACATGAACAATGAAGATACTTTTGATGTAAGTTAGGATAGTGTAGGCGAGTTTAAATGTAAATTCTATATGCTGACGTTAATAACCAGTATTAATAAATATTTTGATTTGAGTTTGAGGTGGCAAGTGAGCTAAATGAATCACATACAGAAATATCGTCATTGTGTTGCTTCCTCTCTGTAGGAACTGTACACTGACCTTAGAGAAATTACCATCGAGTGGAATAATAAGACACCTCAGAAGTACTTAACGAAAATTGGTAGACTAGATCCTGGACGCGGGTAATTGCTTCGGTGACGTGGTCGATAGTGCATTGACTTTCGACTCCGGAGTCTTGGGTTTGATTCCCGGACCGAATTAAATATGTATGTATTTAGAAATGTACATATACTAGTGGTCGCCCGCGATTTTTTTCCCGTTCCCGTCGCGCCGCGTCATATTTTGAACAATTCACACAATATCTTTATAAATTGTAGCCTATGTGTTATTCTGATGTATAAGCTATATTATTGTAGTTTCATTTAAATCCATTCAGTAGTTTTTACGTGAAAGAGTAACAAACATCCATCCATCCATACATGCATACATACATACTCACAAACTTTCGCGTTTATAATATTAGTAGGAAGCGTTCCGGTTCATATAGACTAAATCCCATTATGTATGTAATCCCAGTATGTTTATCAGTTGTCTAGATCCCATAGCACAAGCTTATTGACTGCCTCGGTGGCTCAGTGGTATGAGTATGCGACTGCCGCCCCTAAGGTCCCAGGTTCGATTCCGGGTCGATTCAAATTATTTGTGTGATCCACAAATGTTTGTTTCGGAGTTTGGGTATTTTCTATGTAAAAGATTTACATTTATTTACAATAAGAATTACAATATATAAAATAAACATAATTATAGACTAAAAATATTTACATTACAAAATATCGTTTAAAAAATCCTCCGCGTCATTGGCGACTGGGAAGGTTCCCAGAATGCTGGCTGTGTTGCCACGTTGTATGGCGATACTTATTCTTTGGGCCAGAAAATAGCCAGCCTTCTGGTCCTGAGAAGCATCGATTAGGCGTTTAGCAATGTCTCTATAAAGACGGCGAGCACTCGGACCCCATGACCCCAGTGTCTCAACCCCAAACGGCTCAAATATGTAATCACCTGCTAGGTAAGCATATTTACGCCGTTTAAAGCCTTCAGCCGATGCAGCAGCAGCGCCGGCACATCCGGATGTACTTGGAAGGTGTGAAGGTGCTAAGGTGTCAACGCATGTAGCGTCCCACACCAAAGGTCTTCCCATCTTCCACGGTAGCAACGACATACCGTCCGGTCTCTTTCCATCGCTTCGTGCTAAACCATTTGGTTCGCGTACGGCCGGAAGACCTGCGGTGGAAAGAGCCTACGAATTATGTCGTTTAGAATAGCATGCCGAGGTATACGACCTGCGCTTCTGCTACAAGAAAGGCCATGGTGTCCCAGATTATCGACGGCTACTCCACAGGTGCAATGATGCGGGGATACACAAGGTGTACCCAGCCGAAGGCAAGTGGCAATGCGGAAGGTAGTGTCGTCCAACATTGTACCGATGTTTGGCGATGGGAGCGCCTGGATCCATAACCCTGACTCCCATTCTCCAACAGCTAGTAGGCGTGCACGCTCTGAAATATTGACTGAAGTGTCAATATTTCAGAAGTGTATTAATTCTCAATTTACAGAGCGGTGAATCCCACAGTCGCTGTGAGCCTAGGCGTGAGGGCAGGTCAGTGTCGGGGCAAGACATCCTCCAAGCATTTATGGCATCGGTCTTGCATCGCACCTCGGAATCAATCAGTGTATTTGACAAAATTTTCCTGACTAATTCTTCGGTGCTATGGACCGACGACAGAAATGCTGGCAGACTGACATCTGTGACTCTGCGAATACCTAGCCCGCCCAAGCGAACTGGAAGAGACGCTATGTAAAATATGTATGTATTTAGAAATATATAAGTATGTTTATCAGTCGTCTAGATCTCGTGACACAAGTGTATATTAGTTTAATTTGGGCTAGATGACGTTGTGTGAGAATGACCAAATGAAAAATAAATAATAATAATTCTTATTATATTAGCTTAATTTGGACTAGATGACGTACTAGAATGTCCATAATATTCATATTATATTTAATTATATGGGATTCGAAATCAGAATAGACGAATTCTATCACACTGATTCATAAAAAGAATGGCAATCTCCAGATTTATGTTGGTTAAGAAATGCTCAACTCTATAACGGTTAAGGAGCGTAATCCCTTGCTGATAACAGATGACGAGATAGCTGTCTGGACATGCCCATTTTATTTCATTATCTCGATTTCGTCATCATGCATTATTTATTACCAAATGTAAGTAAGATGCATTATTTGTGGTTCATCAAATTGCAGTAAAAGAAATCAACGTATTGGTCTCAGGTAATTTATTATAAAAACGTATACCTTTCCCCTTGAAATAATCACTAACCTTACTAAGCCGATAATATGGAGGGGGTAGTTTATTCTTATTGCGCAGGTTTCTGTCTCTTACAATACTTATTGAAGTACCTAAGTACAGCTACACATATATTTACTGACATACAGTACCTATGTTTTGGAGTATTGGGAAGCTACGGTTAAAATATTAGTACCTATCTTTAAATCTTTCCCTAAGAGAGTCTATCTTAGCAATAATAAGAAGCTTCTCCCAGCTTACGTTGGCCACTCTCGCGTAGTTCGTACCAACATTAGGGAACGACCGATAACAACTGACTGCGATCCTGTAAGTAAAAAAAAAAAGGGGCAAACCGTAGTATATAGCAGCTAACAGAATGATGCCATGACTGCCCTAGAGCTGAATAAAAATAGTTCTGACACTGATTCTGATATGAATGATTTTAATAATGACAAAGTATGTAAAATAAAACCAGTTTAAAAAAAAAAAAAAACAATAGTGCCTAATTCCAAACAATAATAAATCACATTCAATAATTTAAAATATGTTGACATCAAATATATAATTACAGTTGGTTTATGAATAATACATATTTAGTGCTGTTATATTCTATTAATGTTTGTATGTGCTTACTTACTGAGATTTGTGAATATAACGACCATAGACCAACGCGGTCGTCGTATACGCTGTCGCATAACGACATTAGGGGTTTTGGATTGACACATAATATTTCTTGTAACCGGGATGTTTATGTATGAACTGTTTGATAGATGACTGTAATGCAATTATGGACTAATTTGACATTTTTTGTATATATTATTTTCATTAACATATATTAGTGTTTGTATTGTGTAAATTGTGAATAACATTAGGAATGTAATGAATGACATTAGGAATTGGTTGGGTGTGACATTGTTAATATGACTTTTGTATAGCCTTAAACGCCAGGATATTGAGGTACGTTTGTATTGCGATATTGATGACATTAAAAACAAAACAGATTGTTATTTTTATTAAATGTACCAAAATTGCAATTTATATAGGTACATCATAATAATACTATAAAAATGTAATATAATCCATATAAATATCAAACAAAAACCCTTAAACGAAATAAGGTTATGCGTAGTTAATTAATAAATAAAATAGAATTCCTCCTCTCTCCAGACAAACATTGTGCTGTGCCCGACAGGGTCCATACTTGTAACTTTACTTATTTTAACATCTATAGCACATTATGGAAGCAATAAATGTATTGAGTATTGAGTATAATAGGTTATAATTGTGTTTGTACATAACTTCATTAAATTACCTTATTGCTACTATTGAAATGATGTTAATTTAGACCAGAATATAATTGTTTGGGTTACCTGTCTATTAGAAGTAATTTATTTAAGGAAATACAATTGAAACTAACTAAATATTATCTAAATTATTGTTTGGTTGTTAGTATGTGCATTTTGTTTCTCTTTTACTGTTTGTAAGTTCGGAGTATTTGTTCTTTAAAATTTGTGTAATTAATGGTGTTCAATACTAAACTGATTCTAACTTTTTTTATTAGAATGTTACCGGCAAGGTCGGTAGATGGTGCCACGTGTTTTGTTACCTGTATAATTAATATATATGTGTTGACTATATGTATAGTGCTTAATTGCATTGCCTCTGGAATCTGAGTACACTGTTGGGTATTTGTAAAACTTGTAAGATCTACATGAACAAAGATTTTTATTTTAAGTATTGTTTGTGAGAATTTGAGCATGTAAGAGATATGGTATTTAAGTATTAGGCTACAAATGTTTTAGCTTCAAAAGTTCGAGCTATGTAGTGGACTCCAAAAGTTGGAGCCATGTAAGGGACTCGAAAAGTTCGAGCTATGTAGTGGACTCCAAAAGTTGGAGCCATGTAGGGGACTCGAAAAGTTCGAGCCATGTAGGGGACTCGAAAAGTTCGAGCCATGTAGGGGACTCCAAAAGTTGGAGCCATGTAGGGGACTCGAAAAGTTCGAGCCATGTAGGGGACTCGAAAAGTTCGAGCCATGTAGGGGACTCCAAAAGTTGGAGCCATGTAGGGGACTCGAAAAGTTCGAGCCATGTAGGGGACTCGAAAAGTTCGAGCCATGTAGGGGACTCGAAAAGTTCGAGCTATGTAGGGGACTCGAAAAGTTCGAGCCATGAAGGGGACTCGAAAAGTTCGAGCCATGTAGGGGACTCGAAAAGTTCGAGCCATGTAGGGGACTCCAAAAGTTGGAGCCACCTGAGAGACTTCAAAAGTTGACGCAGTAGTAACTTTTTGATTATACAATAGTTGACTTAACTATGGCTTTAATAAATATCCTAAATATTCCTAATGTATATGAGTCCATGTTACTTGAAATAAATGAATTTGAATTTAACTAATTTGGCCAAGATTTAATGTAAATGTACTTAATATATAATTATGTATGTTGTAATTCTTATTTGGCCAAGTGTTAGGTTTAAGATTTACATTACTCTACACGTGTATGAGGACATACACGTCGTCAGGATGGACGAGTGTTAGGTTTTACTGATTCCTATTATTTTAATATATGTAATTCATTGTCCTTGCAACACCGAAGCGAGAAATAATGTGATGGGGGTAAAGATGGGAGGGTAGATAAATATAAAAACGCACTGTCAATGTCTGCCGACTCCCACCATTGAGACTTTTATAAAAGGGAGTGTTGTAGTAAGATCGGGGCACAGTTCCTGTTCAGTTTAGACTACGAATTTACAAGTGTATTATGTTATTCACAAATTATTACCATAAGTATGTACCTAATGGGTATATGAGACAGTTTGGCTACTTGATGTGACGGATCGACTGTTGTCGGTCGATCCGTGAGGATTGCTTCTGTACTATGTTAGTTATTGTTACATTATTACTATGTTTAAATGTTTGTAAGATATTATAATAATATGACCCTAACGAGTTTCTTGCCCTTCTTCTCGGAATGTGGTAATCGAACGGGTGGATTATGAATAAATATAAAACCTTACAGAGCTAGTTTTATTACACTTACAACTAAACCAAAGTCCCACAAAACCGTGTGGTCGGTTTGACTGTGGGATCAAGCCTTCGTGCATTAAACATGACAAATCTAAACAAAAATGTAGACAATAATATTAGCAGTAGGTGGGTATAGTAGGTAGGTGTATACTTATGTTACAGTGTTACAATAACTCACCCGTAACTATTACAATTGGTTTATATAAAAATTAAATAGCTTACGCTTATATTTAAGTCAATTTGTATCGTTCCTGATTTCCTGAGGCAAGCCATTCAATAGATATGGCAAGCGTTTTTTTAATGACCTATCACCATAATAGTTATGTATTTGTGGTACAACTAAGGTACCTGTGTCCATAGATCGCGTGTTATAAATATTATTTACCTTCTTTAGATGTTGCTCTTGACTTCCATGGTTGTTTACCGCTAGTAGGTATTTATGTTTCAAGGTAATTGGTAGAATTTTGCATGGTTTAAATAATTATCTATAGTTAATTTTAAAGTCTTCTGTCACCTTTTTATTAACCAATAACTTGATTAATCTTGTTTGAAGTGCTTCTAAGTTGTCTAAATATGTTGTAAAGGTAAGTCCGTAGCAGTCAAGAGCATAACCGAAGATAGGATCTACAAGTGACTTATACAGCAGTCGCAATGTACCTATGTAGACTTTAAAACTTAAATGATAGAATTTTCCTAATAAGATTCTAAGTTTACCAGATATGTATTTTATTTTTTTAATTTATTTTTTCATTTATGTACACACAAGAAGTTACAGAAAAGAGAAAAGAAATACAAAGGATAGATTAAAAGTACAAAGGCACCACTTATTTCATAAGAAATCTCTTCCAGTGGGCCAAGGGAAGGAAATGCTTGGAAGAATAAGTTTTGTGTTTGCGTAGGTGTAGCATTCAAATATGCAAATAAATACACGTACCTACGCAAATACGTTAGAATATACATACATACATATACCTACCTACATAGATATAAATACTAATACATATAAGTATATAGATATAAATACATGATACTATAAGATTATTTATATGCTGATACCATGAAAAATGTTCGTCTATTTGCATTCCCAGATAGGTTACACAGTTAACCCTTTCTATTGTTGCCTTACAATTACACTTAAGTAGATTGTTATGAATACAATCGAATGAGTGAGTGAACAATATGGGTTCTACTGCCGGTCTCAAGGGGAGTGTATTACAAGCAATTTAGTTTTATCTGAGTTTAGCACAATCCCGTTATCGTGGGACCACTTGACTACTCTGTCGATGTCTTGTTGTACTAGACGGCAAGTGTCGTAGATGTCGGCGCCAGCGCGCAGTACACGCAGGTCGTCCGCGAACATAAGCGGCGAGCAGTGCTGCAGCACATTGGTCAGGCTGTTGACGTGCATAAGGTAGCTCACCGGCCCACATCCTGAGCCCTGGGGCACCCCGCACAGTACCTTCACCTCGTCACTTAGAGTGTCATCTACTTTCACGCGGTACGAGCGCGCCGTGAGGTAATCACGGAAACTATCTTGGCACAGATTAATAAGTACTACGTAACAGATACGTCACTCTCATACAAAAGCGAATATACCTATTCTATATTAACCACACCGCCCGCCGCCTTCATCAGCGTCCCCCGCTGCCACATGTTTATGACCACTGGTGCATAAGTTAGGAACAAAACAATTTGGCGTCTTGACCACTCACTAGACTAAATCTAGTTACGCGGCTGATATGACATTACACTAAAATGTACAGTTTTTTTGCTGTAAAAGCGATCTGCTCTGCTACATCAAGTTTACAAGAAGATGTTTTTACCTTTAATTTCTATCTAATATTTAATCAAATTATATTATTAATTTCTTTTTAAACCTATTTATTTTCAATAATCACAGTATTATATTTGGATGTTTCTATCAACATGGTGTCTAAAGTCCGCTGATCGGTCGAACGACCGATATGAGTGTTGTCACTCTCCCTTACCATGGCGCTCAGAAGAGTTTGTCGTTGTAAAATAATATCGCAGGAAATTTCAAAAAATGTTTTAATTGAGTCACGCGTTCGGAATTTTCTGCGATATTATTGGTTATCGACAAACTCATCCGATGCCATGCTAATAGCAATCCTGACAATTACTTTGTTATATGTCGCCATGACAACACGATGTACCAACTTAGATCATCATCTGCCTGCCCTTATCCCAATTATTTGGGGTCGGCGCAACATGTTTTCATCTTCCATACATCCCTGTCACACGTCATCTCCTCAGTCACTCCTTTCCTGGTCATATCCTCTTTCACGCATTCTATCCATCTTTTCTTGGGCCTACCTCGAGTTCTCAGGCCATCTACATTCATACTTTGCAACTTTCTTACCACATTACTTTCCTCTCTTCTCATAACACGTCCATACCATGATAGCCGTTCGCTTCTCACTTTTTCATTTACTGGGGCAACTTTCAAACTTCCTCTAATATACTCGTTCCTTACTCTATCCATCCTTGTTACACCACACATGCATATTAACATTCGCATTTCCGCTACATGCAGTTTTCTTTCATCCGTCGCTTTTACAGCCACACATGAAAGTCCATACAGGACGGCAGGTTTGATGACAGTTTTGTAAATTTTCCCCTTAAGTTTCGGAGGAAATTGGGGGTCGCATATAGTGGCTTTGACCTGCCGCCATTTCATCGAACCTGCGTCAATTCTGTGCTTCACTGTACGATCGATTTCCCCATCGTCCTGGATAAGAGAGCTGAGGTATCGGAAGCTAGAGCAGACTGGCAATGGTACGCCGTCTAGCGTTATAGGTGTAAAGCTGGACAGACCGACGAAATTGGAGAACATGTACTCCGTTTTGGTTCTGCTGATTTTCAAGCCTACACTCTCCAGTTTACACTGCCACCCCTCCAGCCTGCTCTGTACCTCAGGCCCGTCTTTACCGACAAGAACAATGTCATCGGCAAATAGCATACAAATAGCATCCATTATTAACAGGAAGAGGTACGGGCTTAGCGCTGAGCCCTGATGCAGGCCTACCTCCACACTGAACTCGTCGGTGTTACCAGCAGCACATCGTACGTAGGTTCTCGATCGACAATACATTGCACAGATCAACTCTACATACTTCCCAGGTACACCTTTCTCTTTCAAAGCCCACCACAAAACCGTTCTGGGTATCCGGTCGTATGCCTTCTCTAGATCTATAAACACCATATGCACGTTTTTGTGTGCAGGCCTATGTTTCCCAGAGAGCTGGCGGAGTACAAATATGGCGTCTGTAGTCCCGCGACCAGGCATAAATCCGAAATGGTTTTGGGTAACCTCGCTTTCCTCTCGTACTCGTTTCTCTATCACTTTCTCCCAAACTTTCATACTGTGTGACATGAGCTTTGTACCAACTTAGATATCGATAAAAAATTGCAAATGCAAAGAGGTTCAATATAATCATTATTGTAATCTTAACATAGTATAAAACAAGTCGCTTCTTGCCGTATGTATGTACCTATGCCTATGCATAGATCTTTAAAATTACGCAACGGACTTTTATGCGGTTTTCACCAATGGATGAAGTGGTTCTCAAGAAAGGTTATTAGTACCTACAAGGCTAGTTAAAGATATTTTTTCTGATCTGAGAATAACGTAAATACCCATAATGTTACCTTTTTATCATTCAGTTTAATACCTATTAATAATGGTGTCTTTTTATCTAGCGCAACTTTGCATTATTATAGACATAGACATTTTTTTAATACACATTAGCAATACGGACGTAGGCCTCATAAACTAAGCCCGCTATTTTTATATTTCAAACTTACAGTTAGGTGTCTTTTCCATTGGACTATGGACATGGTATTCTACTTACCAGCCTGACCATCAACACCCGCCATATGTACTGACCTGTTTCATCAACCTCCTTTCATCCATCTTTTCTACCTGCCCGAACCATCTAAGCATCCCTTTATCTAGATCACTACACACCGCATAGTTCCGTTTCACGCGGCTGTTCCTCACTTTAGCCATACTTTTCAAACTTCTCAGTTTCACTCCACACTGCATTTATTTTACTTTCAGGCTTCTTCTGCCACACCCAATATTCACTACCGTACAAAAGTGTAGGGACAAGCACTCCTCTACGCTCAGCCAACCGGACCTTCTGATTGTTCATAAAATTATGCAGTTACCCAATCACTTGATTCCCTGCCATAACACTTTGTTTAATATCATCGTCATAATACCCTTTATCCCTTGTATACTTGGACCCAAAGTGCACGAACTCTTTCACTTGGTCCACTTTTTCTCCTTCAATCACAGTCACACATTTTTATATTATATTGTATAAAATATTGAAACTGGTCAATACCCATACCAAAATCCAATCTTAATCATTTTTTTAGCTAGAGATATCCAGGGAATTGTCACTCTGAATAGCAACGGGTACAGTGGCGAGCGATGTTTGCGATATTCGAACTTATAATAAACTTTTTGTTCTTTGATAATTTCTGAAATAGATTTGAGCAAATTCCATTTCCTATGATTTAAAAGTTGGTTCCACCTTCTATGCCAAGCTTCTATTTGGTTTTGTGGTCGAGATATTTCTCCAGTACTACTCTCAAAAACCGACCAGAGATTAGGAAGAAATAAAGGATTTGTCCTTTTGACAATTAATGACGTAGGTCCCTTTTCCTGTGATTTTATTTTCCCATGTATATATAATACTTATCAAACCATTGCATTGAGTTCAAGCATTTCTTCAGGAAACATATTTTTGGTCGTCAACTTTTCAAACGTATCAGAAATTTCTTCGGCAGGTAAAAACGCTAACGCAAACAACAGCCTTACTTTCAATGCAAAATTACTTTCATTGCCATATTGAACAGACAAGCCTGAAAGCACGTCTGCAGGCATTAATAATTGTGATTTCGAAATCAGATATTATATATGTTGGTGAAAGTTCTATATCATACTCTCCAGCACATCCTTTCAAAGCTTTAAAAAATTCTTCTGTTTTACGAGGGAGCAATCCATACACCAGAGGCAGCATATGCCTTGAAGACACGTCATTCCCAACAAAGGCATGTATGGTAAATAGTTGAAGAAATGTAACAGGCGTACATCGGAAAGTACCACCCATAACCCAATATGTTCCACTCTCCAAGTGCCGTACATTTTGTTTTGTCGCAAATAATAAAATACGTCCAATGCCGTCAACTTCTTCGTTAAAGTGTAAAAAGTTGTGGCCATCAATTTTGGTCAAACATTCAGGTAGGTTACTTAAACTTGTTATTTTTGAGGAGTTTGCTCTTCTGATTATATTAACAACAACAATTATATTAACAACATTTTTATTTGGTAAAGAAGGAGCACTGGATGTTGGCACGTCTTCTAAAACAGACTGTATTATCTGTACAGAGCTATCCATTGTATTTTCAGCCTGTGTTTTCATAGATGCAATGGCGTTTAAGCTATTGACAGCATCTGGCACTGGGCCATGGCTGTGGGTTATATTATTCACCATAGGTGGAACAAACATATTCTCACCTTGACCAACGCTTTTAGCGATTGCCAAACAACAGAGTTCTTTCCATTTTGTGCACTTCCAGTAGGTAATGTCCTCTCGAGTGCTGTTTTTCATGAACAGGTAACCATTAATCACCAATAAATTGTTTCCTTTACGAGATGTAACTAATTTTGCTTTATTAATTTTTTGTAATAATTAGAGATAACATTAACATTCACACAACGAATGTAGAATGCATAATAGAAAACTACGTGTCGTATAAAACTATTTTTATATCTACCCTCAATGCAAAATTACCAAATAAATGTTGATCGCATGAACAATTGATGTAGTCAACTGTTAATGAAACGAACTGTTGATCTAATGAACAATTGAACTCATAACTGATTGGTGTAGTAAGCCATTGATATTTTAAACTGCTGATCTCATGGCGTTGACATATTGATTGTTGATCTTATGAACTGTTGATCCCACGTATGTATCCCCAACTGAACACACGTCCAAATTTTACCCGAATTCGTGACAAAGTAGGTACAGTCGCATACAGCAAACACAGAAAAAATAACAAAAAGCCAATATTGCATTTATTTATCTTCTTAAATTAAATCCTCGTATATTTTTTTCTTTAAATACTTCACGACATTCCATCAAAGCATATAGTACAGTCACACTACATCTCATGAGCATTGCCAGGCGTTGGGAACTATTGTTCACAATCGACACGAATGATATGCATAATGCACGTGTTTGGAAACTTCCGTCATTGATATTAATTGTCAATATCACCAACCTTGCCGTAATCAAATATGTAATTGAATTGCAAACTAATTACAGTACACAAACAGACATGGTAGATATTATTATATCGGCTATTACCTATAGTAGGTATATTAATTTCCGTACATTAAACTAGAGTACATTAACTAACTAGGTATAACTATGTCAATAACTTGCTAGAGCATGAGCTTGTATGTCTCCGTACTAAATTATTTCAACATTGATTCAGCCGTTTCAACAACAATCCCAAAGAAAATAGTCCCAAAGAAAATACGAGGGTGGATTGAAAACTAGTCGGCCTAACACTGATCCATTTAGTTTTAAAAATCAAATCTACCCACATTATTTAGTTCAGTTCAGACCCGTTAATTGTGTGAAGTTTGAAAAGTGTGCTATAATTAGTTTTAATTTTATAAATTTATTAAAAAAGCAATCTGACAAATCGAGCAGCGTGCCGTAATTAAGTACCTCCATAAGAAGGGGCTGTCATCAAAAGCCATCCATGATGATATGGTCAGTACATTAGAGGATTGCGCTCTCTTATATTATCCGTCAAAAAATGGATAGCAGAATTCAAGCGTGGTAGGGAGTGTGAAAGACGAACCCCGCTCTGGAAGGTCTTCGACGTCCACTACTGACGAAATTGTTAAAAAAATACTCGACTTAATTATGGGAGACCGCAGATTGAAAATTAGAGAGATAGCCGAGATTATAGGCATCTCTTATGAACGTACTCAAAACATAATAGTCAACGTGTTGGGTTTCCACAAGGTGTCTGCGAGGTGGGTTCCGCGACTGTTTTCAGTTGAGCAAAAAAGGATGCGATTGACTATTGCACGCGACTTTTTGGAGTTGTTTGAAGCTGATGAATGTGACTTTTTTAAATCGTTTTGTTACTATGGACGAAACATGGGTTCATTACTGTACACCGGAAACAAAACAACAATCAAAACAGTGGAAAAGACCTGGTTCACCACCCCCCAAAAAGGCTAAGTCGATTTTGTCGGCAAGTAAGGTGATGGCTTCAGTATTCTGGGACTCGAAGGGTGTGATTATGGTTGATTATCTTGAAAGGGGTCAGACTATAAACTCTGATTATTACTGCACTTTACTAAGTCGTTTACGAGAGGAAATAAAAGAAAAACGTCCAGGAATGATCAGAAGAAAAGTCCTGTTTCATCAAGATAACGCTCGTGTTCACACGTCTGTCCAATCAATGACAGAAATTCACAACTGTGGCTTTGAACTGTTACCGCATCCACCTTATTCACCTGATCTGGCACCGTCAAACTTTTTTCTGTTCCCTAACCTAAAAAAGCACTTGGGAGGTCAAAGATTTTTGACAAATTACGAGGTCAAAGCAGCAGTAGACGCATATTTTGACTCTAAGGAAGAATAATTTTTTTTCAACGGGCTAAATGCTTGGAAGGGAAGATGGCAAAAGTGCATTAAACTTGATGGTGATTACGTTGAAAAATAAAAATATATTTCATTTATTATGTACTTATGTTCTTGGTTAGGCCGATTACTTTTCAATCCACCCTCGTATCACATATTTTCTTATTAAAGGTAGATTCACATACTGATACCGAACTATGCTGGTCGGAACTGAGGCTTCACTGATATGTGTGAATCGACCTTATTCGCCTTGGTTAGCGGCAATAGGCTCCTTGTTACTGAGCGAGAAGTACCTAGTTTTTGGGTAATATGTATTTACACTATGTATTTATTTACATTATTTACAAATAAGTATTGTGAGCTTGTAGGTACTCCCATTAGATAAGATAAAATACTTAGTAAGTATTCCTTATTGTGTTCTATAAAAGAGACAAATATGTTCCACTTGCTTTGAAAATAATGTAAAAATGTGATAAGGTATTTGGTACCTACGGTTAGTCTTAATGTTTGTAGGTGATTCATCAATTTTGAAAGGTATTAATTATATGTACCTCATCTTAATCGCCTAAAAGACCGCGGTTTCAAAAGTTTATAATTTAGAAATCTTTATAGAATAAGCTAACATTCACGTCGCGTCATATCCACACTATGATCGTTATAAATAATTTAATAATGTATGACCACAAATTATAGTTATTTAGTTAAACAAATACAGGTTTAGAGGACAGAGCACTGTTTTTGGCACGCACAAGTTTTGCTAACGTAGTGACGTCAGCATATCTGCTAAGCGTAGAAAAACCTACTAATTGAGATAACTTTAAATAGCTGTATATAAATAAACGTGTAACATAAAGTTTCAACAAATCCTATAGGTACCAACATTAACCAGAGACGCCCGGCAACGGACGTTAGAGGGAGGCGGAGAGGGATTAAAAAAAACCCCAGCATTATAATATAACCAGTTTATTTCAAACAAGATCAAGTATTCTTAATACTAAGATACATTTTCCCGTTAATATTCTGGCGGACGGGGTTGATGCGCTTCAATATCTGCGTCATGGTCTCCACGAGGCGCTCGCTGCTCACCCCGGTGCGCTTGGACTTGAACTTGGTGAGCAGCTCCGTGGTCGTCATGGGCTTGCGCGCGAGGTACCTACGTACTGCTTCTTCTGTTACGCCGCATTCACTGCAATAAATAGCTATATTAGAATACTAGCTATAGCTTTCTTTATCACCAGTTACTGATTTATTATGTATAGCTGTTGAGCGATAAAATATTATAGTATCTTAGCCGTGTGCAGCGTCCCTTAGTGAACTCCACCGCGGGTGACGTAACCTACGAGACGACAAACTTATTACAGTAATCGGGTCTAGGGATCGAACCGCAAAATTAAGTTTGTTTTTTATTGTAGATGTTACGACTAATACCTGAAGTGCGGCTGCACCTAGTTTTAGCCGGTTAGAACTAGGTGTAGCCACTTACTCTTGGTTAAACCTAGTATGGGTAGGTTAGGTTAGGTTAGGTTAAAACTGTGACCACCTACGTACGAGCCGAGCGAGCGAAGCGAGTGGTGCCGCGGCAGCGGCCGGCGAGTGCCAGCGACTTGCATTAATAAAAAAAGGAGATTTCCATTCCATTCCATTCCATTTCCCAGGTGAAAGTGACAACTGTACCTAGTTGTAGCCGCCATGATGAAGGCTAGACCTAGTTTTACCCGAAAACAATCGGCTCGTACTAGGTTTAACCAAGAGTAAATGGCTACACCTAATTCTAACCGGCTAAAACTAGGTGCAGCCGCACTTCGGGTATTAGCCGTAACATATATACTTTTCCGGGATAAAAAGTACCCAGCGAGGTGCCTAGAATATTAAAGAATAATTATACCAAGTTTCATCGTAATCGAACCGGTAGTTTTTGCGTGATGCCTGAACAAACAAACAGACAGACAGACAGACAACAATTTTTTCAATCACATTTTTGCGTTCGGTGTCGGTCTAGTAACACCCCCTGCCACTTATTTTTTTGATATTTTCCATGTACAGAATTTTCACTTCTACAGATTTATTATACTCGAGTACAGATAGATTATTTTCAAACTCAAAATCACTTATTTAGTCACCCTGAGTTATGTCATAGTGTAATATTTTTACCCGACTGCGTCAGCCAGGATTATGGGTTTCGCGCGTATGTATGTATATTTGTTTGTTTTTTTGTTCCCGTCTACAGGCCAAACGTCTGGATGGAAGTAGTGAGTTATTGGGCATTCTACCCCACCTTAGTTCCATCGGTTATCTTCGATAACCTCAGTCACGGTGGGGTAGAATGCCCAATAACTCTGTGGGGTAGAATGCCCAATAACTCTTTGTAAAATCATTTACCTAAGCCAACGTTCCACATTTTAATGCCGTTCAATACACTACCGTTCCGTCAATGGTTAACCAATTTCACTTGCTAGATGATTGCTTTCGTACAGCAAACTAACCCGATGCATGTTTGTTAACTCAGTCACGGTGGGGTAGAATGCCCAATAACTATGTGGGGTAGAATGCCCAATAACTCTTTGTAAAATCATTTACCTAAGCCAACGTTCCACATTTTAATGCCGTTCAATACACTACCGTTCCGTCAATGGTTAACCAATTTCACTTGCTAGATGATTGCTTTCGTACAGCAAACTAACCCGATGCATGTTTGTTAACTCAGTCACGGTGGGGTAGAATGCCCAATAACTATGTGGGGTAGAATGCCCAATAACTCTTTGTAAAATCATTTACCTAAGCCAACGTTCCACATTTTAATGCCGTTCAATACACTACCGTTCCGTCAATGGTTAACCAATTTCACTTGCTAGATGATTGCTTTCGTACAGCAAACTAACCCGATGCATGTTTGTTAACTCAGTCACGGTGGGGTAGAATGCCCAATAACTATGTGGGGTAGAATGCCCAATAACTCTTTGTAAAATCATTTACCTAAGCCAACGTTCCACATTTTAATGCCGTTCAATACACTACCGTTCCGTCAATGGTTAACCAATTTCACTTGCTAGATGATTGCTTTCGTACAGCAAACTAACCCGATGCATGTTTGTTAACATGAACACGTTAAGATCACATTTTTAAGATAGATAAAGGTGGGACAGAATGCCCAATATCACTTTGGATTGGGAAATAACGTAACTAAACGAATATTCCACATTAATATCATTTGAGCACGCTGTCCCACTGTTCGTACGTTCGCTGAAGCTCCTTGCATGTTCATTAGGGAACTATTTTGTAGAATCACAATTACGATAAGCTAAAACGTACTTACCATTTTATGTCTTATAATTTGTACATTCTAGAATATAGCGAAAAACGTAAACTTGTTCGTCATGATGATAGTTTTATAAATGCTGTAGGATATTAAATTAAAAAACTGAAAACCATATAATAATATATTTATTTTTTTATTTTTTTTTTACAGTTTTACTTAGTTTAGTTTATTAAAATAATTATAATTTGTTAAGTCTAGGTACTTATATAAGACAGGACAGCACACTTAATTCTAGTTAAATCCAATAAGCTAGCAGTCCCGTTATTAGTAGACCTTAGTCCGGTATAACGGGTCTGATCACAAGACATCATGTCACAGGGCTAGTTACGTCACTTTCACACTACATGTAGGATCTCAAATGATATATACATCACAAAACTTCGTGTTTAGTGCACATAACATGTGAATATTATTTGCTTATTTTATGCTAACTTATAAAAGGTACGTAGCTTATAAAAGGTCTGTAAGAAGAGCGGATTTTCCTGATGCAAGCATATATTTGTGCAATAGGAGATCTCTCCAAACATTGTAGTCATGTACTTAAAAGAAACAGTAAATAAACATTTTTATTTACTAATTTAAAAATTAAAAATATTGGTATGACCCCATGCTCGAGTTGAAATCTTATCTTTTGCAATTACTCTTTTATCATCATCACCAGACAACGCAATTTTTGTTACAGCACATGTAAATAGCTCATGTTTTATTGACTTAAATAAAACATTTGTTTTATGAACAATGTCACCATCATAAAGTGTTTTTTCATAATCAGTAACGTTAAGGTCACGTACAACATTCTTTTTAATACCCTTGGCTTTTTTAATTGTGCTGTGAATGGTGTTGATACAATATAACTTCGATCTCAATCCAACAAATTCGCTTATTATTTTACCAGCCATTTCATCTTTAAACAAGCCTGGTATTTTTTTGTTCTGTATGGGTAAAGTATACACATTATTTTTACAAAAATTGCTGGTGTCAAAGTAAGATAAAAAGTTATTTTTTATGTCTTCATAGAAATCATGGGTTTGTATTTGATACACAAAACTATCTGTATCCGTGTAACACATCCGTATCCTATCCTTGTAAAAAGGTTGCATTACTGAATAGTGAAAATCATACATATGACTTTTTGATAATTCTAGAACAGCAAAGCCAATATATATTGGTTTGTTCAAAGTTATTTGTTCAGGATTTAACTGCACCGCTACTAGATTTTTAGTGAAAACCGTTGCACTATGGAAATTTGGACGAGCAATAAGGTTTTGTGCGCATTTTCTTCTTTTAGTTATGTTTTTGATATCTCGCCACTGAGAAACTAAATGGACATTAACCCTGTTTTCAGTATTTTCTAAAGTTTTTCCAAATACACTATTATTCAAGAGCTTAAAAAAATCTTGTTCGAAAGTTGAAGAACTTTTTTGTCTCAGTTTGGTATTTAAATCAATATATTGTTTTAAATATGGGCTTTGTCGAAAACTGATTATTCTATGAATCTTCTTCAATATTAACCCATGTTTCATACAAGTTTGTAAATGCACGTAATGAATAACATATTTAAATTTATCATATAAATTAGGGATTAGCTTAGAACTCTTTCCCCCGGGGGGTATAAATTTTTCAGAACAAAATGGTAAATCGTTGTGTAAGTTATGCAAACGCTTAGGGTATACTATATCCACTTCCAAAATAAAACCACAATCTGCATCAATTGCAATTTTCGTTATATCTAAATTGTTAATTTCTTGTTGAGTGAGAAATTTGAAGTTGGATAATGGTAAGTATTGACACATACTATACCCATACAAATTATTACAATCTATATAAGAGACATAGGAATCAGGTTCCGAAGATTTGTAATCCGGTAAGTATATGTTATTTGCTTTCGCATGCCTGTGAGAGCAGAGGCACACTCCTCCTCTTATACCACTTTGTAACATGCGTATCATAGACAAGTCATTAATTAGTTCCAATTGAACACATGTTTTTAATAACATAGCGTCAAAAGATAAACTGGGTGCAGTTAAATAAAAAGCTGGATCTAAGTGATAATGTCGTTTACAAGTCTGTCTAAAATTTTCAAAAATATCTGCTAATAAAAGCACATCAGTTTGTAGGTATAGATCCGTATAACCACCTAAACTAGTAATTCTAAATGTTGACCAAACTAAATGTGCATGTCGGTAATCATCTTCAGAAACATTTTCATCATTGAGGGAACTATAAAAGTATTTCTTTGGAGGCAAACATTTTTCATCATACCGTTTCCACGAATCCATGTATTCATATGGATAAATGCCTTTGCGAGTAAGTAATTGGAATTCATCTCGGACAGGGAAGTGATTTTGTAAATTTTTAAACATTTCTGGTTTTAAAGTTTTACATAATTTGTTTAAGCTTGTCCCCAAAAATTTAAACGAATCAAGAAAACGCATTTGAAAAAACTTATTATATGAAACTGATACAAATTTCGTAAATGAGATATAGTTTTCTTTATTTTTAGGTATTATCTTTATTTCACCAGGGACGTCACCCAATGCTTTAATAAATAAATGACAATCATAACCAGCTAAGTTATGAAAAAAAATGGGGACAAATGCAGGGCATTTATATTGCAAATTACAAAACGAATGCGCAGCTCCACGATAGCGACCGGTAAGATGACAATGATCACGGACTTTGTCCCAAAAAAGAAAGTTTTGACATATATGACAACGTGTTGCATTTTCAAAATCATACCTGTCCTCCGTGGAAAATATCATTACAGCTGGTGACTTAATTATATCATAAATTTTTTGCACGTCTTTAATTATATAGTCAACAAACCGCTTATCACAGTCTGGACCTCGATATGACACGTAACGATTATAGCTAGGTTCATCAGAGCATACAATATAATAACCAAAAGCAACCGGTACGTGTTGGTGAAACATATTCATATTTTTACTAGAACAATTAGGCTCAGTACTTGTTTGTAGCATCGATTCAAAATCTGCATAAATACAAAAAGGCATAGTTTGTTTCCGTTCATAGTTTTTAAACTTAATTACTGAACCTCTGTTTGGAAGGACAGTTACTACACCTCCACATAAATGGTTGTTAAGTTCGTCAGCGGTATTGAAAAATATCAAACATAAATCGCAAAGATGTAATCTGCTGTGATGAGATGTGACTTGACTTCTAAAAAGTCTGGAACAGTCTTTGATCAAGCAATAATGAGAAGAATTATTATTTTCTAAAAACAGAAGGTGTATCATTTTTCCGCTGTATTTAAGGTTGAATTCAGATTTATACAAAGGACCTACAAAGTTTTTGTGATTTTGTAAACCATAAATTATAAACTTTATATGTGGATTGTTTTTTTCAAATGTTCTAATATCATTAAAGGTTACAGGAAAAGACATTCCTCTTAAGTTAAATATTTCTCGAAAATTAGGATAAGAAGACGTTCTTTCAGGGTGTTTCTTAACTGGATATAAAGCCGCTGTTACACACCATAAAAAACAATAGTGATCATTATTCAAAATATTCAAACATGCTTTTTTAGCCTGAATTAATTTGGGTAAACTGATATAACTAGAACCACCAAGTGGTTGGTATTTATTGAGATTCATCTCAACATACAAATTGTTTATAAATGTCCATCCACTATCACGACCTTCAAACTCTTCAATAGATGTTTTTAAATAATTAACTGTTTCAATATACAATTTTTCGAAATCGAAGTTAGAATATAATATTTTATTTTTGGTTCCAAAAGATTTCACTTCTTGTGAATTATCTTTGAATTTTAAAAATGTACCAAAAAACTCAAAGTTTACCTTAACACAAGTATGCTTAGTAAGGAATTCATTTAAAAGAGATTTTAATCGGTCAAAAATGCTTGAAAAAAAGGATTCAATTGACGCTCCTTGATGTTCATCACGAGCTAATATTTTATAGGTTAATATACGACTGCGAAACGCTGAGTTTATGATTTCTACACCATCACTATGTTTTATTGTTTGACTACTTTTCCTATGTGAACTACTTCGCAAATGTCCTACCCATGATTTACTGGGTACTGATGTGTTACACGCAGTACAAAAAGGCATTATTATTAAATAAAATATTTGCTCCTACAACACTAAGTTTAAAACATAAAAAATTAAAGAAATTTATGTATTATAGATCTACACACTTAAAAAAGTTTGCGATCACTTTGAAAATTTGATACTTATATTTGTGATATAGAAGATTTTTTCTGATAAGATTCTAAAAATATTAAAAATTAGAATTAGAACGTGAAACAATAAAGATTAAACGTAGGTAAACATTTTCTGTTGATTGGGTTAAATTTGAAAATATATCAGCTTTGTAAGTGATCTCAAACTATTTTTGATGTGTGTATATTATAATAATATACATAAGGTATATCTATAAAAATTAAATCTACTTTATAAAAATCTTATCCGCATAATGCACTGGTTCAGTGTCTTGAAATTCTTTATATGCATGTCCTAGAAAGTCTTGAAGTGACTCCCAAGATAGTGAGGACTCATCGCACTGTAATTTTACAGTCACCAACGCTGTCCTGTAGCGCACATCAGGGGCGTGTGATATGTAATCGTTGGTTTTATAGAGTTTAAAATCAACCACATACCCTCCTTCCGTTTTCTTGGAGCGACGAGACGTCCCAGATGAAACACGACTTGAGAAACTGGAAGCTAAGTCGCGCCGTGGTTCTCTGCAACTGCCTTCTTCAGCCCGCAAAATATTCAAAATATTTGTTTTCTTCGTTCTGTAAATAGAAAAAAGTGTTAATTATAAAAGTACTTATTCAAAGTGACTAAGAACTTGGGATCAAAACACAAAAAGTTATAGTATTTAAACGTGTAGGTATTGAAACGTACAAGTATTGTCAAAAGATCTATCTATGTATATAAATTAAGTGTGTCACTCATTTGTGTAAAATTAAGGTAAAGGTGTAAACTACACCTTATTCAATTTTAATTAAAATGTGACGATGTTAAACTTAATTAAAATGTGACGATGTTAAACTTAGTTGAACATAATGAAACCTACCTCTTTGTGGTGTTAAACTCGGGTGAAGTGTTTTTTCGTTGTACACTTTGGGTGCAGCTGGGCTTGGGTTGTTTTTGCTTTTTCTCTATCACCTGTTTGCGTTTCTTTGGTGCTACACACTCAGACTCTACTACAGAAGAAGTTTCAAACTCCGAATCATACCTGTTAAAATACAATCAAATTATAAACAAATATATTCCCAAGATTTTCCGAATAGATATATTGCTAGCATCACGGCTGATTATAGATAATGCAGCCGGCGGGAATTAACCAAGCAACTCACTACTCAGTGGGATAACATAATCAGTAATCACATTTTATAATAATATGCGTTAATAATTATCAGCCGGCAGGAATTAACCAAGCAACTCAGCTGGATAATAATTAACTAAATAATAATTAATAATTATCAGCCGGCAGGAATTAACCAAGCAACTCAGCTGGATAATAATTAACCAAATAATAATTAATTTAATAGCACTTACTCACATTTTCTTGTTGGAGAAGATCACTGGAAGATACTGGAGCGAATGTAATTTATTTGAAAAATTGATGGGTTTTATACATAAAAAGTATCAATTCAGCAATTATCACCTCCCAACAAAATTAAAACTTAACTTATTATTTATATAGGTGTATTAATTAATTTATGTTACTTACGACTATTTAAATCAAAATGATTGAAAACTCATTTCGTCTAATTGCACTTTTGTTATTACAATTGAAATACAAAACCATGTCTTTACCAACACCGCCAAAGCTAATTCCGATTAATTCCGACGAATGTTATGATTTCTGTATGATACATATAAAATGTAATTATAATTTATGTAGGTATGTTCGTTGATCGTCGTCGATAAGTATATGATATGGTAACTATATAATTATGTATAGGTACATGAAAAGTATTAATGAAATATACTCATACCATTGTGCAGAAGTAAAATTATGCAATTTATTGGTGATTTAGGTAAGGACCGTCGTCTATACCTAAATCACCAATATAAGCTGACCGTTAGTACACGGTAGGTATTTAATTATTTTTAAAAGGTAGACGTACCCTGGAAGTTACCTAGTTTGCGTCACAATTATAGAAGTTTCAAATTGCTATGCACGGTTTTCATGGGTGTGTGTGTGTGTGTGTTAGTGTGTGGAAGCAAGGTATCTGTTAGTTTACTTACTCAGCGATACAATATTAAAACGACATCGTATTAACCGACTTCTAAAAAGGTGGTTACTTTATTTATCTGTAGGTATGTTGGTTTATGGTTCTCAAATTTGATACAAAGTATGGTTAACGGTATTCTATTAAAAATCCTTTGGAATCGTTTCGATAAAAATAATTTTACAAAAATATTACTACAGACTTATCCCACAAATATGTTAACAAACATTACAAATAATCATTTAAAATATAACTTTTAAATATTAGCAAATAGTTTTGGTATGTGCTTAAACTATATGGTAATACACCTCTTTTTATCCAAGTCGGCTAACAACGTACCTTTATACAAAGCTACGACCAATGTTAAGTCAGCAGTTTGTTCATGTATGTTCTACTTGTTTACCTATGTGTGTTATCGCCACATCGACACATCGTTCCTATACGCGAGGAATGTCTCATATTCTGTTCCCACAATATCTACCATTTGCATCGAGCTACCAAACACGCAGTGCACTACGTCCTTCAGAGGATTAAAAGGAAGATCCAAAATAAAAGCAATGTCATGTAAGTAATTACTTATAATGTTAATTATTTGATTTATAATTCTTTGTTAGTTTACCTACTAAATATCTAATTTATTAGGCGACGTAGTTTTCTATGGAAGTCCTTTAAATTAAATTTTATACGATTATCCTTAATTTTCGTATAACATTTAAGTTCTGTACAAAATTCAAAAGTTGTAAATAAAATAATGAACGCTGAAATATTTAATCTCTTGCTAGCACTTAATTGCACATAAAGTAGAATATTTTATCAAATTTGAATAGGCTCTGGTGTCTCAATTAGAGTGGCTTCCGAAGAAGTTGTGTAGGTTTGACATATTCGGACTACATTTGCCGATTTTCAATAATTAGACTTAAACATTTAATTTTATTTTCAGATATTTTATCATCACGGATGAAATTGACAAGGAACCCTCATGGACAGCGCGGTGAACCACATAATCAATTTGTAAGTAGATACCTATATATTTTGGTCATTCCAAAAAGTGTAAAATTAAAGTAGCACGTAGTTATACATAATGTAGAATATTTTATCAAATTTGAATAGGCTCTGGTGACTCAATTAGAGTAGCTCCCAAAGAAGTTGTAGAATATAATATCATCAGTAAGGAATAATGTAGGTATTCTTTAGAATAGCTGGAGAGTTTAGACAATACAAAATATGAAATATTAGGAATACCTATTGTAGTTTATTTCGTATGATACTAACTGATAAGGTGCCTATAGGTATTTAACTGGTCACCCGATTCTATATTAGTATGTCGAATAAATTAAAATAAGCAATTACATAATTATTGTGTTTTTATTATATTCCTTATCTGATATTGATAACGAAATACGTCATCATTCACGTTACAACACGTTTGAAATTCATAAGAATTTCACAACTATTAAGTAGGTGCATAACAATAACATTTTGCACATACGAATTATTGAATGGTTGAATTTCAAGTTCTAACTTGATCATCATACCAATAAATGCTTTATGTCAGCATAATTTGATATATCAACTGCGTTAGAAAAAATATTATTACCTAGTTCATTCTTTATTAAACAGTCAATACGAGCATATCTAACATGGTAGGTATTTTATAACTTTCAATCTATTGAAAATTTCAATCTATTTACAAAATACTTAGTATGATTTATTACTAATGTTTTAAATAATTTTCAGAATACCAACTTAAACAAATTTTCAAACGGAATAGAAGAGAGCTCTCCTGAATATCTTCCAGACCTGCAAGATCAGTTCGACTTGGACAACGCAATGAATAGACCTTGGATAATAACACCCAATGAAGAAGTAAAAATAAACAAAAAGAAAACTAATCGAAGAAGACCAATTACAAACAAACGCAGTGCATTGAATTCCTATATTATTAACAGTGAAAGAAGAAAAGGACGACGTTTAATAAAAATTACGATCAAGGAACTCAGTGAGTCAATGGACGACGAAGATGAAGGTAAGGACATAATCACTGCACAGTATATTGTACAAGATACGGTAGATGAGATATCGGATCAAGCTGAAAAATTAATTCACAATATTTCCAAAAAATTGTGTGGCTACTCATATCACATTTTTTAATTAGGTAATAATTCATTAATGTAACTAGTAGATAAAGTGATGACATATTTAGATTTTATTAAAATTTTATTTACTGTGAAAATATGTGTTAAAAAAATTTCAATATTAAGTTGTGTGTTAAAAAATAAAAACCATAGGTAATAATTGTGTGGCTACTCATATCATATTTTTTAATCAGGTAATAATTTATTAATGTAAACTGTGTAAACTGTGTAAAAAATGTGTAAACTAGTGATGACATATTTAGATTTTATAAAAAATTTATTTACTATGAAAATATATGTTAAAAAATTATAAATATTAAAAATGTGTGTTAAAAAATAAAAAACCATTTACTTTAAAAAATTGTTTTATTTATTAAAACTGCGTATAGGAAGACATATTACCTTTCTTGCTCTATTAAATAGTTCTTTATACATAAAACATTTTTAAGTGCACATTGTTTAATATGATTAATACAATTAAAACTGGTTTCAATATTTGAATATTTGTTATGCAACAGTGATAAATTTGGACACTTGTCTTCACCAAGATCTATACAAATACAATTCATACAAAGATCTTGAATCCACTTAACTTTTTCTAAGCCCTTCACAATAATTTCTTTATTTTCTAGATAAGGAACAATTATACGTCGAAATTCTCTATAGTCGATATAACCTTCATTCCAGTAAATCCCTCTGTTTCTCTCCAACCACGTAACTTGTTTTTTTTCATCCGTAGTTAAGTATTTAAATAAGTATGGAGGCTTTATTAAGAACGTTTGGGTATAAACACGAGTGGCCAGAGCTAATTCCTTGACTATAAAGTTATTACAAGTGTCTTTAAAGCCCTGGACATCCACTATAATCGTATTCGGGTTCATGATAATTTTCTCACAGTGCTGCTTAATGGTTTATACTCAATTATACAGTCGTTCAATATAAGACAATATGCCGAAGTTTGATCTGGTATATCAATGTCACTTTCAATTTCCACTCTGACATCCACAACAGGACCCGACTTAAGATTATCTGGTTGTCTAGAACAATCTACGACAAATAACGGAGCAATATTTTTAAATTGTTTCTCACTTAATAACGGTTCACCACGACGACCTCCGTAATATGAGTGTTGAAATCTGGTGTATTGTTCATATATTAACGCAATTCTGTTATTCGAGAAACTTGAATTTAAATTTTCATAAGGGAAGTAGGTTGAATTTAGGTATACTCTAACATCACGAACGTCACAGTGATCAAACTGAGACATATCCAATTTAGGATTATTTTTTCTATTTGTTTGCAGACCAATAATAACAAATCTTGGTTTCTCTATTTGCGATGATGTTTTTATGGACCAAGTATGTTTAGTAGTTTTTGGTAAAGCCGGATATTCATATAAATCCCAATTCCTGAATATCATCTGGAGTGATCGGTCTTTTTCTAACAGTTTTAACATATTTATTTTTTCTCTATCGGATACTTTGACATGTGGTACTCGCCATATTATTTTATTTATAATAATATCTTCTACCGTCTCACCAGCGCTAAGTTTTAGGGCGTTCAGATTAGTATTACTTCGTAACAATATTAATTCATGTTTGCTGTTTATCACTACTTTCTTGAAATCTTCTGCAAAACCAAGAATGTTACAGAGGGGTATGGAAGCAGAAAAGCTACCCCCATTTGTACTATTTATACCATCGATATTCCAACCCCAAGCATTAGATACTTTAGCCTCGTTTTCGTTCATTGATATTAATGATTTCATTGTGGTAGTTATACCAGCGTTTTTTATTTTATCTATTTCCACTCCATTTATCTCATACCTTATATCTTGAAACAAGTAAAGTAAACTATTGTTTGTGAAATGAACGCTACTGACTCTCTCTTTAGAATTTTCAGCCTTGTTTACAATAATAGTTCCTTCCAAAAACAAAGTGCTTGCTGATGGTAATATATACAAGTCTTGTTGATTAATAGGTATCCTGATTTCATCGCTTCTATTGAAACTTGTTACGTAAGGCTTGTAAGAGTGAAATTCAATTCCTTCCACAGAGTTGTTGTATGCAGGAGCGGATAAAACATCTAGTATATTCATTTTAACAAACCAATCGCTTTAAGAAAAGCTTTATTATTGTTGTTCAATTTTATGACCTTTTTGGATCGAGCTCTTATTGGTTTGATAGTTTGAGTAGGACTGTTATGTTTAGTTGAATGAACCACATATTTATTATAATCTATCATGTTTTCTTCTGATATGTAGATACAACTGCACTTCTTCACCTCGCAAATTTATTAAGTTATTATTTATATCTAACAGCCTTATCTGTATGCAGCTTATATTGGTTTGGTTTATTGGAAAGTAGATTGCGTTTTTTGGAATTTCTATAATCCTGTATCCAGGTGGAACATTAAGTGCAAATTCGTGTAAGATGTGACTGGATTGGCCGTTTATATAGGAACCGCTAACTATGTCACATTCAATCCTTATGACAGTCGTAGGCAAAATGTTAACTGGAAACTCTGATACATGATATTTATTTGCTTCTAAGATCTGTTTTTTAAATCCCAATAAACTTCCAAATGTACCTTCTTTAGTAAAATCTATAGTTGATGTACAAAATAACATAGTTTTTAAGGTGTTGTTATTACAATTGAGTTTTATGGATGCATCTTTTATCTCAGTTTTTAAATAGTCGCTAATATCTTGTAATTCATAAGTTCCTTCAGGTATCTCGATAACATTTTTAGAACCATAATATAATTTATTATTTGTATTATCAAAATTTGGAATAGAATTATATGTAGAGAAATGTAATAATGCACATTCATACTCCCCAACTAATGGCAGCGTGCTTGGATAATAGGTAGATAATACCGATGAGTTTCCAGTTATCGATAAGGTGAGTGACATCTTGCAAATGATGGAAATGAAAGAATGATATAAAATTTATAGTATTTATTCCAAAAACATTGCAAATATCTTAAACACAAATGTCCACAAATTATTGTGTTAAATTGTTGATATCTACTAAAGTTATAATAAACATCACAGTTCTTAAAATATAGGATTAATTCTCTTGGCGGTTTTAAATCGCCAAAGCTATCAAAATATTCACAATAATTATTTATTTTAACATAAGCTACCCAATGCGTTCCATCATTTTTTGAATTATCTAGGTTAACTATACCACATTCAATTCGTTTAGGTGTTTTTGGTAACTGATCCTTCATGTAAACTCCCCGAAAGTAAGGAATACAATAGGCATACTTCTGAATATCGATATTAGTTAAAGCGCGATTAGGTAGCTGATCAATTAGTTTTTTGATGGTTTTATAAACAATCCCTGACCTTGCTTATGTGGTTTAATGTATAAACCTTTACCTATTGCTATAGCCTCCATAGTTTTATTATGACGTTCAGTTTCTTGTAATTTTTTCTGACCGTCTTTATAATCATTCACTGTTTTAGCAATACCAGCTGCACCACCAGCTAATGCTCCTAAAGCAGACAAACCAGCAAAAATTGGGATTAAAGGTAGAATGCCTCCAGTTTTTGGTATAGGTATCATTCGAGGTACGCGAACTTTTGGAATGCATGGAACTAATTTTCTAGCAACCATATAAGCTATATTTATTAGTGACTTATTATCTTTAGGCGAGAGTTTTTTGATTTTTCTTTTTATTTTCCTAACAAAGTTATTAAAGGTCTTAACACCAGCACCAGACTTCAATTTAGCTTTCATAATTTTGTTTACTATCCACGAACTAATCTTTTCCCCTGTTCGAGCATCTTTTGCTTTAAGTCTTTGTTTAGTCATATCTATAAGACGTAAGTCGGCTTTTTGACGGTTAGGCAAGTCTATGTAGTTTGCGTATGCGATATCGTGATGCATACAAGCTTCGTCTAACTTGTTTACACCTTTATCACCACGTAGTAATCGTTTTGAAAGCTTTGTTCCTGGTCCACAATAGTTATAACCGGGTATGTGAAGTTCGAATGGTAAATGATTAATGATACTGTTTATTAGTCCACCACCTTGCATCGTCTAAAGAATAATGAATAAACTTTAAAATTATATATCACTTATATAATTAACTTATTCCACTATTGCAGTCTTATCAATCCAACTGTTCTCTTTGTTATTTAAACCCAACCATTTTACAAACAGTTTGTTTCCTTTCTTTTTTAATACCTTTTCTATCAAATAGACACCAGGGCAGGACGACTTTTGAAGCTCTTGTTCGTAAAAAGTTCCTAATATGACTTGTTTTTGATTATCTTCGATGCGATATGTTATTGGTACAGTGTTATTTATCTTTTTTATAGTAAATAATTCTGTTGACCAGTTAGGAGTGTATCCTTTCTCAAATATATGTTTGTACTTACTAATTCGAACTTTGTCACCAATTATAAACTTAGGACGACATTTTTGGGTTACCTTTATCATGGAATTTGCAATATTATTTTTAATGTCCGTTTCATTAAACTTATTGACATTAACAGGTGCAAATTTAATAATACGATGTTTTGTGTTGTTATATGTCTTCATAACATCGTTCAAGCCACCATCTATCCACTTATAGTGTCCGTTCAAGCTAAAGTATTTGTACAATTTATTTTTAAGCGTTTTAATAACTCGTTCAACAATTGAAGCCTTTTTGGTTGAAAATGTTGAGTAGTGATTAATATTATAGTTCTGTAAAAGCTTTTGAAATGTAGAATTATAGAACTCAGTACCCCTATCAGTTTGCAGATGAGTTGGTATCCTATGATTAGTAGAAAGTAATTTTTCAAATGCATGAGAGACATCATGTTTGGATTTAGTTTTTAGTGGTTCCACCCAAACGTACTTTGAGAAGCAGTCAATAACTATTAAAATATAGTTATATCCTTTATTAAAGGTTTTTAGGTTTTGCATATCAACTAAATCTGCTTGCCACAAATCATCAATACCTTTTAAAATTACAGATCGTCGAGGAAAATTTTTTCGTGCTGCTTTATGTATTTCATTGACGATTTGTTGTTTCGCCATTTTGATAAACTTTAAGGTCTATGTTTTTCGATCTTTTAATATAGATTGAATTGCGTCTTGAATTAGTCTATCAACTGCGTTTCTTGTGTAAAATTTGTTTTCCAAATGAGTCACTATCTCAGACATTATTGTTTTTAAAGCTTTCTCTATGTGGTTTTGAACACTATTTGGAATAGAACTTTGCAATTTTTGTAAGTCATTCATTAGTACACCTTTCAATTCATCTACATATGTTTTATTTACTGCATCATCTGCGTCTTGAGGAGGTTTGACACCTTTTAACCTCGATGTCTTCAAGTCATAATCTCCACGATCAGATTTTATTAATGCGTTATCATTAAAATCCAGTATTTCCGATATACGCATTCGCTTATGAATATAATGACCAAATTTGTCTACATTCATATTAAAGGTGTATTATGTTGAACGGTATATAGTAAAATGATACACATATAATATTAGTAGATTTATTTATTTGATGATTTTGCTTTCACGTAGTTCTTCAATGATAGATATTATTTCATTGTCTATTCCTGTGTTACCAGCATCTCGAGAAGCAATTAATAATTTTAATCTATCAACCAATTCATTGGGATCATCCCAATATACAAAATCTGTATTTTTTTTCCATATTTTTGTTAAAGGTAATCCTTTTCCTACTTTCTGTCTACAACTTGGACTTTTACTTTCTTGTTCGAAAAGTGGTTTAATAACTTGCAAATATT
>OY748289.1:3363619-3705371 GCA_963556515.1 Nudaria mundana | reverse complement strand
TGAAAAATTGATGGGTTTTATACATAAAAAGTATCAATTCAGCAATTATCACCTCCCAACAAAATTAAAACTTAACTTATTATTTATATAGGTGTATTAATTAATTTATGTTACTTACGACTATTTAAATCAAAATGATTGAAAACTCATTTCGTCTAATTGCACTTTTGTTATTACAATTGAAATACAAAACCATGTCTTTACCAACACCGCCAAAGCTAATTCCGATTAATTCCGACGAATGTTATGATTTCTGTATGATACATATAAAATGTAATTATAATTTATGTAGGTATGTTCGTTGATCGTCGTCGATAAGTATATGATATGGTAACTATATAATTATGTATAGGTACATGAAAAGTATTAATGAAATATACTCATACCATTGTGCAGAAGTAAAATTATGCAATTTATTGGTGATTTAGGTAAGGACCGTCGTCTATACCTAAATCACCAATATAAGCTGACCGTTAGTACACGGTAGGTATTTAATTATTTTTAAAAGGTAGACGTACCCTGGAAGTTACCTAGTTTGCGTCACAATTATAGAAGTTTCAAATTGCTATGCACGGTTTTCATGGGTGTGTGTGTGTGTGTGTTAGTGTGTGGAAGCAAGGTATCTGTTAGTTTACTTACTCAGCGATACAATATTAAAACGACATCGTATTAACCGACTTCTAAAAAGGTGGTTACTTTATTTATCTGTAGGTATGTTGGTTTATGGTTCTCAAATTTGATACAAAGTATGGTTAACGGTATTCTATTAAAAATCCTTTGGAATCGTTTCGATAAAAATAATTTTACAAAAATATTACTACAGACTTATCCCACAAATATGTTAACAAACATTACAAATAATCATTTAAAATATAACTTTTAAATATTAGCAAATAGTTTTGGTATGTGCTTAAACTATATGGTAATACACCTCTTTTTATCCAAGTCGGCTAACAACGTACCTTTATACAAAGCTACGACCAATGTTAAGTCAGCAGTTTGTTCATGTATGTTCTACTTGTTTACCTATGTGTGTTATCGCCACATCGACACATCGTTCCTATACGCGAGGAATGTCTCATATTCTGTTCCCACAATATCTACCATTTGCATCGAGCTACCAAACACGCAGTGCACTACGTCCTTCAGAGGATTAAAAGGAAGATCCAAAATAAAAGCAATGTCATGTAAGTAATTACTTATAATGTTAATTATTTGATTTATAATTCTTTGTTAGTTTACCTACTAAATATCTAATTTATTAGGCGACGTAGTTTTCTATGGAAGTCCTTTAAATTAAATTTTATACGATTATCCTTAATTTTCGTATAACATTTAAGTTCTGTACAAAATTCAAAAGTTGTAAATAAAATAATGAACGCTGAAATATTTAATCTCTTGCTAGCACTTAATTGCACATAAAGTAGAATATTTTATCAAATTTGAATAGGCTCTGGTGTCTCAATTAGAGTGGCTTCCGAAGAAGTTGTGTAGGTTTGACATATTCGGACTACATTTGCCGATTTTCAATAATTAGACTTAAACATTTAATTTTATTTTCAGATATTTTATCATCACGGATGAAATTGACAAGGAACCCTCATGGACAGCGCGGTGAACCACATAATCAATTTGTAAGTAGATACCTATATATTTTGGTCATTCCAAAAAGTGTAAAATTAAAGTAGCACGTAGTTATACATAATGTAGAATATTTTATCAAATTTGAATAGGCTCTGGTGACTCAATTAGAGTAGCTCCCAAAGAAGTTGTAGAATATAATATCATCAGTAAGGAATAATGTAGGTATTCTTTAGAATAGCTGGAGAGTTTAGACAATACAAAATATGAAATATTAGGAATACCTATTGTAGTTTATTTCGTATGATACTAACTGATAAGGTGCCTATAGGTATTTAACTGGTCACCCGATTCTATATTAGTATGTCGAATAAATTAAAATAAGCAATTACATAATTATTGTGTTTTTATTATATTCCTTATCTGATATTGATAACGAAATACGTCATCATTCACGTTACAACACGTTTGAAATTCATAAGAATTTCACAACTATTAAGTAGGTGCATAACAATAACATTTTGCACATACGAATTATTGAATGGTTGAATTTCAAGTTCTAACTTGATCATCATACCAATAAATGCTTTATGTCAGCATAATTTGATATATCAACTGCGTTAGAAAAAATATTATTACCTAGTTCATTCTTTATTAAACAGTCAATACGAGCATATCTAACATGGTAGGTATTTTATAACTTTCAATCTATTGAAAATTTCAATCTATTTACAAAATACTTAGTATGATTTATTACTAATGTTTTAAATAATTTTCAGAATACCAACTTAAACAAATTTTCAAACGGAATAGAAGAGAGCTCTCCTGAATATCTTCCAGACCTGCAAGATCAGTTCGACTTGGACAACGCAATGAATAGACCTTGGATAATAACACCCAATGAAGAAGTAAAAATAAACAAAAAGAAAACTAATCGAAGAAGACCAATTACAAACAAACGCAGTGCATTGAATTCCTATATTATTAACAGTGAAAGAAGAAAAGGACGACGTTTAATAAAAATTACGATCAAGGAACTCAGTGAGTCAATGGACGACGAAGATGAAGGTAAGGACATAATCACTGCACAGTATATTGTACAAGATACGGTAGATGAGATATCGGATCAAGCTGAAAAATTAATTCACAATATTTCCAAAAAATTGTGTGGCTACTCATATCACATTTTTTAATTAGGTAATAATTCATTAATGTAACTAGTAGATAAAGTGATGACATATTTAGATTTTATTAAAATTTTATTTACTGTGAAAATATGTGTTAAAAAAATTTCAATATTAAGTTGTGTGTTAAAAAATAAAAACCATAGGTAATAATTGTGTGGCTACTCATATCATATTTTTTAATCAGGTAATAATTTATTAATGTAAACTGTGTAAACTGTGTAAAAAATGTGTAAACTAGTGATGACATATTTAGATTTTATAAAAAATTTATTTACTATGAAAATATATGTTAAAAAATTATAAATATTAAAAATGTGTGTTAAAAAATAAAAAACCATTTACTTTAAAAAATTGTTTTATTTATTAAAACTGCGTATAGGAAGACATATTACCTTTCTTGCTCTATTAAATAGTTCTTTATACATAAAACATTTTTAAGTGCACATTGTTTAATATGATTAATACAATTAAAACTGGTTTCAATATTTGAATATTTGTTATGCAACAGTGATAAATTTGGACACTTGTCTTCACCAAGATCTATACAAATACAATTCATACAAAGATCTTGAATCCACTTAACTTTTTCTAAGCCCTTCACAATAATTTCTTTATTTTCTAGATAAGGAACAATTATACGTCGAAATTCTCTATAGTCGATATAACCTTCATTCCAGTAAATCCCTCTGTTTCTCTCCAACCACGTAACTTGTTTTTTTTCATCCGTAGTTAAGTATTTAAATAAGTATGGAGGCTTTATTAAGAACGTTTGGGTATAAACACGAGTGGCCAGAGCTAATTCCTTGACTATAAAGTTATTACAAGTGTCTTTAAAGCCCTGGACATCCACTATAATCGTATTCGGGTTCATGATAATTTTCTCACAGTGCTGCTTAATGGTTTATACTCAATTATACAGTCGTTCAATATAAGACAATATGCCGAAGTTTGATCTGGTATATCAATGTCACTTTCAATTTCCACTCTGACATCCACAACAGGACCCGACTTAAGATTATCTGGTTGTCTAGAACAATCTACGACAAATAACGGAGCAATATTTTTAAATTGTTTCTCACTTAATAACGGTTCACCACGACGACCTCCGTAATATGAGTGTTGAAATCTGGTGTATTGTTCATATATTAACGCAATTCTGTTATTCGAGAAACTTGAATTTAAATTTTCATAAGGGAAGTAGGTTGAATTTAGGTATACTCTAACATCACGAACGTCACAGTGATCAAACTGAGACATATCCAATTTAGGATTATTTTTTCTATTTGTTTGCAGACCAATAATAACAAATCTTGGTTTCTCTATTTGCGATGATGTTTTTATGGACCAAGTATGTTTAGTAGTTTTTGGTAAAGCCGGATATTCATATAAATCCCAATTCCTGAATATCATCTGGAGTGATCGGTCTTTTTCTAACAGTTTTAACATATTTATTTTTTCTCTATCGGATACTTTGACATGTGGTACTCGCCATATTATTTTATTTATAATAATATCTTCTACCGTCTCACCAGCGCTAAGTTTTAGGGCGTTCAGATTAGTATTACTTCGTAACAATATTAATTCATGTTTGCTGTTTATCACTACTTTCTTGAAATCTTCTGCAAAACCAAGAATGTTACAGAGGGGTATGGAAGCAGAAAAGCTACCCCCATTTGTACTATTTATACCATCGATATTCCAACCCCAAGCATTAGATACTTTAGCCTCGTTTTCGTTCATTGATATTAATGATTTCATTGTGGTAGTTATACCAGCGTTTTTTATTTTATCTATTTCCACTCCATTTATCTCATACCTTATATCTTGAAACAAGTAAAGTAAACTATTGTTTGTGAAATGAACGCTACTGACTCTCTCTTTAGAATTTTCAGCCTTGTTTACAATAATAGTTCCTTCCAAAAACAAAGTGCTTGCTGATGGTAATATATACAAGTCTTGTTGATTAATAGGTATCCTGATTTCATCGCTTCTATTGAAACTTGTTACGTAAGGCTTGTAAGAGTGAAATTCAATTCCTTCCACAGAGTTGTTGTATGCAGGAGCGGATAAAACATCTAGTATATTCATTTTAACAAACCAATCGCTTTAAGAAAAGCTTTATTATTGTTGTTCAATTTTATGACCTTTTTGGATCGAGCTCTTATTGGTTTGATAGTTTGAGTAGGACTGTTATGTTTAGTTGAATGAACCACATATTTATTATAATCTATCATGTTTTCTTCTGATATGTAGATACAACTGCACTTCTTCACCTCGCAAATTTATTAAGTTATTATTTATATCTAACAGCCTTATCTGTATGCAGCTTATATTGGTTTGGTTTATTGGAAAGTAGATTGCGTTTTTTGGAATTTCTATAATCCTGTATCCAGGTGGAACATTAAGTGCAAATTCGTGTAAGATGTGACTGGATTGGCCGTTTATATAGGAACCGCTAACTATGTCACATTCAATCCTTATGACAGTCGTAGGCAAAATGTTAACTGGAAACTCTGATACATGATATTTATTTGCTTCTAAGATCTGTTTTTTAAATCCCAATAAACTTCCAAATGTACCTTCTTTAGTAAAATCTATAGTTGATGTACAAAATAACATAGTTTTTAAGGTGTTGTTATTACAATTGAGTTTTATGGATGCATCTTTTATCTCAGTTTTTAAATAGTCGCTAATATCTTGTAATTCATAAGTTCCTTCAGGTATCTCGATAACATTTTTAGAACCATAATATAATTTATTATTTGTATTATCAAAATTTGGAATAGAATTATATGTAGAGAAATGTAATAATGCACATTCATACTCCCCAACTAATGGCAGCGTGCTTGGATAATAGGTAGATAATACCGATGAGTTTCCAGTTATCGATAAGGTGAGTGACATCTTGCAAATGATGGAAATGAAAGAATGATATAAAATTTATAGTATTTATTCCAAAAACATTGCAAATATCTTAAACACAAATGTCCACAAATTATTGTGTTAAATTGTTGATATCTACTAAAGTTATAATAAACATCACAGTTCTTAAAATATAGGATTAATTCTCTTGGCGGTTTTAAATCGCCAAAGCTATCAAAATATTCACAATAATTATTTATTTTAACATAAGCTACCCAATGCGTTCCATCATTTTTTGAATTATCTAGGTTAACTATACCACATTCAATTCGTTTAGGTGTTTTTGGTAACTGATCCTTCATGTAAACTCCCCGAAAGTAAGGAATACAATAGGCATACTTCTGAATATCGATATTAGTTAAAGCGCGATTAGGTAGCTGATCAATTAGTTTTTTGATGGTTTTATAAACAATCCCTGACCTTGCTTATGTGGTTTAATGTATAAACCTTTACCTATTGCTATAGCCTCCATAGTTTTATTATGACGTTCAGTTTCTTGTAATTTTTTCTGACCGTCTTTATAATCATTCACTGTTTTAGCAATACCAGCTGCACCACCAGCTAATGCTCCTAAAGCAGACAAACCAGCAAAAATTGGGATTAAAGGTAGAATGCCTCCAGTTTTTGGTATAGGTATCATTCGAGGTACGCGAACTTTTGGAATGCATGGAACTAATTTTCTAGCAACCATATAAGCTATATTTATTAGTGACTTATTATCTTTAGGCGAGAGTTTTTTGATTTTTCTTTTTATTTTCCTAACAAAGTTATTAAAGGTCTTAACACCAGCACCAGACTTCAATTTAGCTTTCATAATTTTGTTTACTATCCACGAACTAATCTTTTCCCCTGTTCGAGCATCTTTTGCTTTAAGTCTTTGTTTAGTCATATCTATAAGACGTAAGTCGGCTTTTTGACGGTTAGGCAAGTCTATGTAGTTTGCGTATGCGATATCGTGATGCATACAAGCTTCGTCTAACTTGTTTACACCTTTATCACCACGTAGTAATCGTTTTGAAAGCTTTGTTCCTGGTCCACAATAGTTATAACCGGGTATGTGAAGTTCGAATGGTAAATGATTAATGATACTGTTTATTAGTCCACCACCTTGCATCGTCTAAAGAATAATGAATAAACTTTAAAATTATATATCACTTATATAATTAACTTATTCCACTATTGCAGTCTTATCAATCCAACTGTTCTCTTTGTTATTTAAACCCAACCATTTTACAAACAGTTTGTTTCCTTTCTTTTTTAATACCTTTTCTATCAAATAGACACCAGGGCAGGACGACTTTTGAAGCTCTTGTTCGTAAAAAGTTCCTAATATGACTTGTTTTTGATTATCTTCGATGCGATATGTTATTGGTACAGTGTTATTTATCTTTTTTATAGTAAATAATTCTGTTGACCAGTTAGGAGTGTATCCTTTCTCAAATATATGTTTGTACTTACTAATTCGAACTTTGTCACCAATTATAAACTTAGGACGACATTTTTGGGTTACCTTTATCATGGAATTTGCAATATTATTTTTAATGTCCGTTTCATTAAACTTATTGACATTAACAGGTGCAAATTTAATAATACGATGTTTTGTGTTGTTATATGTCTTCATAACATCGTTCAAGCCACCATCTATCCACTTATAGTGTCCGTTCAAGCTAAAGTATTTGTACAATTTATTTTTAAGCGTTTTAATAACTCGTTCAACAATTGAAGCCTTTTTGGTTGAAAATGTTGAGTAGTGATTAATATTATAGTTCTGTAAAAGCTTTTGAAATGTAGAATTATAGAACTCAGTACCCCTATCAGTTTGCAGATGAGTTGGTATCCTATGATTAGTAGAAAGTAATTTTTCAAATGCATGAGAGACATCATGTTTGGATTTAGTTTTTAGTGGTTCCACCCAAACGTACTTTGAGAAGCAGTCAATAACTATTAAAATATAGTTATATCCTTTATTAAAGGTTTTTAGGTTTTGCATATCAACTAAATCTGCTTGCCACAAATCATCAATACCTTTTAAAATTACAGATCGTCGAGGAAAATTTTTTCGTGCTGCTTTATGTATTTCATTGACGATTTGTTGTTTCGCCATTTTGATAAACTTTAAGGTCTATGTTTTTCGATCTTTTAATATAGATTGAATTGCGTCTTGAATTAGTCTATCAACTGCGTTTCTTGTGTAAAATTTGTTTTCCAAATGAGTCACTATCTCAGACATTATTGTTTTTAAAGCTTTCTCTATGTGGTTTTGAACACTATTTGGAATAGAACTTTGCAATTTTTGTAAGTCATTCATTAGTACACCTTTCAATTCATCTACATATGTTTTATTTACTGCATCATCTGCGTCTTGAGGAGGTTTGACACCTTTTAACCTCGATGTCTTCAAGTCATAATCTCCACGATCAGATTTTATTAATGCGTTATCATTAAAATCCAGTATTTCCGATATACGCATTCGCTTATGAATATAATGACCAAATTTGTCTACATTCATATTAAAGGTGTATTATGTTGAACGGTATATAGTAAAATGATACACATATAATATTAGTAGATTTATTTATTTGATGATTTTGCTTTCACGTAGTTCTTCAATGATAGATATTATTTCATTGTCTATTCCTGTGTTACCAGCATCTCGAGAAGCAATTAATAATTTTAATCTATCAACCAATTCATTGGGATCATCCCAATATACAAAATCTGTATTTTTTTTCCATATTTTTGTTAAAGGTAATCCTTTTCCTACTTTCTGTCTACAACTTGGACTTTTACTTTCTTGTTCGAAAAGTGGTTTAATAACTTGCAAATATTTTTGTCCTTTATTACTTTTAATTGGTTTTTTTGAATCGAAATCACGACGATGTGCATTCGTTACAAGTAACATTGCCTTATAATTTTGCTTGTCATAGTCATTAACCAAGCTCAGATCAATGTCTCTTTTTAACAGTAACTCTCGCAACCCAGGTGTACTTTCGTACTTGTGTCCGGCTACAGTAATAACTTGATCTCCAATCGTTATGCCAGAGGAACCTAACATTAACTGTCCACGGTTATTTCTTATACCAAATGGTACATCCGATAGTACTTGTGAAGATAATGACCAAGATGATACATCTGGATTAGTATCGACTAATGACTGAAATGAAGAGTCTGATGAGGGTTCCGATTCGTTACTATCATTACTGCTTTCATCTGTTTCTTTCATATCTTGGTCTTGTGGTTCTTGGGGTTCTCCTTTTTCCTCCTTTTTTGTTAGAGCTAAGTGGTTATTAGTGTTGGCTATTAAATTGAGAGATTCTGTAACAGGCTTAAAAACTGTATCAAGAGCATGTCTATTATTATCTTCTAAATCCTTCATTTTACGTATTTTTTTCCTGACAGCTTGTGTCGCATCAACAATTTGTTTTTTCAATGATTTATCCATTATGTAAAATAGGTGGTAATCGGATAAGAACCAATTAAAGAATAACAATAACGTGACTGCAGTCTACTTAAATATTCAAATTTCATCTAATAATACAAAAGTGTCAAACGTTTTTCTATAGCAACCGTTGTTTTTCGAACAATCTTTATTAATTACCACATAATCAAAAGGCTCTTTCCATATTAGGGAACACATTTCTCGAAATTTCAACCATGTCATATCGGTGTTAACATGTTCTTCGTAAACATGTTTCAAGTTAACTTCATCTTGCTTAAAAAGCACAATTAAGTTAGCATTATCTCTTACAAGTTGTTTAGGTATTTTGGTATAAGTTTGATTTAAATAAAAACTGTCAATCAATTTATGTCTTCCCATTGCAAAATAATCACGCATATTACTTTGATTTTCACATGCTACATCGTCAAAAATAATCACAGAATTAGGTTTCGCATCTGTAACCTTCAAAACGTCATCATTTGCTTGGTATTTCTGGAGAGTGATACCTGGTACTCGTTGTAAAACTTTTTCTAAAAAGATGTACTTTGGTTGATGGAGAGTTTTAGAATATACATAAACATTCTGAAATGTCAATCCATTTTCATGCAATAGAAGACCAATTAATAAGTTAGTTTTTCCACAATTTGATGGTCCGCAAATGATGCAACGTACTGTATTCGGTAATAATTCTCCATGGCGTAACTTGTTTTTTGTCAAATCGTCACAGATTGTATTGACCTGTAACGATTGTGTTTGTTTAACGAATTTCATGTTTGCTATGTAATACTGATGGACTCGTAATGAAAAGATGAATTTATAACATAAATATTTATAACTACAAGTAGTAGTAAGGAGCTTCAGCGAACGTACGAACAGTGGGACAGCGTGCTCAAATGATATTAATGTGGAATATTCGTTTAGTTACGTTATTTCCCAATCCAAAGTGATATTGGGCATTCTGTCCCACCTTTATCTATTTTAAAAATGTGATCTTAACGTGTTCATGTTAACAAACATGCATCGGGTTAGTTTGCTGTACGAAAGCAATCATCTAGCAAGTGAAATTGGTTAACCATTGACGGAACGGTAGTGTATTGAACGGCATTAAAATGTGGAACGTTGGCTTAGGTAAATTATTTTACAAAGAGTTATTGGGCATTCTACCCCACAGAGTTATTGGGCATTCTACCCCACCGTGACTGAGGTTATCGAAGATAACCGATGGAACTAAGGTGGGGTAGAATGCCCAATAACTCACTACTGATGGATTTCGATGAATGAGGTCTCAAATGAAAGGTATATATCTCCCGAGTGTCATACCCTATGAAACTCGGGAGATTCCTCTGTCCTCTAAAACAAAATACTTAGATACAATTAAAAAGCTGTAAATAAAAATAAATGCATGTGCACCATGTGCAGTCGAGTTTTTTATTATTTAAATATTTATTTTTAGTTATAATGCGGGTGTAGAGGGGTCCCGCCAATATCTGAGGTACACCTGCTAATCAATAGACGAGGCTAGGAGGACTAACAATTTCACTGGCGAAAAGTGAGCGATTATCATGCCTCTGCCTCCTCTCCCTCCAGGGAACAGCGTGATATTATGTATGTTTTTGTAATGAATGTATCAACAATTTCATTTCACATGCTATATTTTTGATATCTCTAAGTGCAGTAAACAAAACGACACTATGAGGTGCGCGAACGCTAAGCGCTGGACAAACAATAGGCATTAACTGCGCTTAGCGTTCGCGGGCCTCATAGTGTCGTTTGTGAATACGCGTGTAAGTTTGCAGGTCTACGATCTATTAGGCAACATTTAACGTTAAGTATGTTCATATTCTAAAAACGAAAAATTTGATTGTTTGTTTGAATTTACCGATTTGAAGATTCTTACATTACATTATCCAACATGGCTACTTTTTATCCTGCAATCCAATATGGCCGCCGCGTCGTAGCTATATCATTTGACGCTGCAGTCATATCGATTTCAAAATTGATGACGTGCAATCTGTTACAGCACGATTCGTATTAATGTAAATAGGAAAGCACTACTATTATAAAGAGGAAAGATTTGTATTTTTGTGTGTGTATGTTTGTAATGAATAAACTCAAAAACTACTGTGCCGATTTCAAAAATTCTTTCACCATTGGAAAGCTACATTCACCCTGAGTAACATAGGCTACTTTTTATCCCAGTAATGTGTTCCCACGGGAACCGGGAACGAGTAAACTAAATCACGCGGGCGGAGCTAAATATGTACCTAATCAGTATTGTATAGTTACTTGTGACAGCCCTACAATGAATATCTAGACTTTAGACGATGTCGGCTTTTTTGTCGACTTCAAAGGCGTCGGCCTACTGGTAGGTTTAGGTTTGTTTATACTGTGGTGTACTCACGTGTAGGAGGCATCAAGTTTGGGTCGCTTGGCGGGCGGCATGTTGGCGAGCGCCGCGTTGGCCGCCGCCACGGCCGCCTGCGCCGGCGTGGGGGGGGGCGAGCCGCTGCGGGGCGCGGCCGTGCTGCTTGCCGCTGCGCACACATCACAATTATATATTTGACTGATTCGGTCGAGACTGATCCACTAAATATTTGTATAAAAATACTATAGATATTGGATTCAGTACAAATACGACGTGGAATCTTGGCACTCGAATACTATATAGGTAATTATTACAAATACCATCTATAAAATAAACAGGATACATTGATGGTTGACATAGAAATAATTCGTAATAATGAATACAGGCGCATCAATGTACAGCGCCGCTGTCGCATCCCTCGAGAGTCAGCAAGCGCAATAGGAACTTAGTACGGCGCGCGGTTGAAGCGCGCAGGTGTGCAATGTACAGCGCCGTTGTCGCATCCCTCGAGAGTCAGCAAGCGCAATAGGAACTTAGTACGGCGCGCGGTTGAAGCGCGCAGGTGTGCAATGTACAGCGCCGTTGTCGCATCCCTCGAGAGTCAGCAAGCGCAATAGGAACTTAGTACGGCGCGCGGTTGAAGCGCGCAGGTGTGCAATGTACAGCGCCGTTGTCGCATCCCTCGAGAGTCAGCAAGCGCAATAGGAACTTAGTACGGCGCGCGGTTGAAGCGCGCAGGTGTGCAATGTACAGCGCCGTTGTCGCATCCCTCGAGAGTCAGCAAGCGCAATAGGAACTTAGTACGGCGCGCGGTTGAAGCGCGCAGGTGTGCAATGTACAGCGCCGTTGTCGCATCCCTCGAGAGTCAGCAAGCGCAATAGGAACTTAGTACGGCGCGCGGTTGAAGCGCGCAGGTGTGCAATGTACAGCGCCGTTGTCGCATCCCTCGAGAGTCAGCAAGCGCAATAGGAACTTAGTACGGCGCGCGGTTGAAGCGCGCAGGTGTGCAATGTACAGCGCCGTTGTCGCATCCCTCGAGAGTCAGCAAGCGCAATAGGAACTTAGTACGGCGCGCGGTTGAAGCGCGCAGGTGTGCAATGTACAGCGCCGTTGTCGCATCCCTCGAGAGTCAGCAAGCGCAATAGGAACTTAGTACGGCGCGCGGTTGAAGCGCGCAGGTGTGCAATGTACAGCGCCGTTGTCGCATCCCTCGAGAGTCAGCAAGCGCAATAGGAACTTAGTACGGCGCGCGGTTGAAGCGCGCAGGTGTGCAATGTACAGCGCCGTTGTCGCATCCCTCGAGAGTCAGCAAGCGCAATAGGAACTTAGTACGGCGCGCAGTTGAAGCGCGCAGGTGTGCAATGTACAGCGCCGTTGTCGCATCCCTCGAGAGTCAGCAAGCGCAATAGGAACTTAGTACGGCGCGCGGTTGAAGCGCGCAGGTGTGCAATGTACAGCGCCGTTGTCGCATCCCTCGAGAGTCAGCAAGCGCAATAGGAACTTAGTACGGCGCGCGGTTGAAGCGCGCAGGTGTGCAATGTACAGCGCCGTTGTCGCATCCCTCGAGAGTCAGCAAGCGCAATAGGAACTTAGTACGGCGCGTGGTTGAAGCGCGCAGGTGTGCAATGTACAGCGCCGTTGTCGCATCCCTCGAGAGTCAGCAAGCGCAATAGGAACTTAGTACGGCGCGCGGTTGAAGCGCGCAGGTGTGCAATGTACAGCGCCGCTGTCGCATCCCTCGAGAGTCAGCAAGCGCAATAGGAACTTAGTACGGCGCGCGGTTGAAGCGCGCAGGTGTGCAATGTCCAGCGCCGTTGTCGCATCCCTCGAGAGTCAGCAAGCGCAATAGGAACTTAGTACGGCGCGTGGTTGAAGCGCGCAGGTGTGCAATGTACAGCGCCGCTGTCGCATCCCTCGAGAGTCAGCAAGCGCAATAGGAACTTAGTACGGCGCGCGGTTGAAGCGCGCAGGTGTGCAATGTACAGCGCCGTTGTCGCATCCCTCGAGAGTCAGCAAGCGCAATAGGAACTTAGTACGGCGCGCGGTTGAAGCGCGCAGGTGTGCAATGTACAGCGCCGTTGTCGCATCCCTCGAGAGTCAGCAAGCGCAATAGGAACTTAGTACGGCGCGCGGTTGAAGCGCGCAGGTGTGCAATGTACAGCGCCGTTGTCGCATCCCTCGAGAGTCAGCAAGCGCAATAGGAACTTAGTACGGCGCGTGGTTGAAGCGCGCAGGTGTGCAATGTACAGCGCCGTTGTCGCATCCCTCGAGAGTCAGCAAGCGCAATAGGAACTTAGTACGGCGCGCGGTTGAAGCGCGCAGGTGTGCAATGTACAGCGCCGTTGTCGCATCCCTCGAGAGTCAGCAAGCGCAATAGGAACTTAGTACGGCGCGCGGTTGAAGCGCGCAGGTGTGCAATGTACAGCGCCGTTGTCGCATCCCTCGAGAGTCAGCAAGCGCAATAGGAACTTAGTACGGCGCGTGGTTGAAGCGCGCAGGTGTGCAATGTACAGCGCCGTTGTCGCATCCCTCGAGAGTCAGCAAGCGCAATAGGAACTTAGTACGGCGCGTGGTTGAAGCGCGCAGGTGTGCAATGTACAGCGCCGCTGTCGCATCCCTCGAGAGTCAGCAAGCGCAATAGGAACTTAGTACGGCGCGCGGTTGAAGCGCGCAGGTGTGCAATGTCCAGCGCCGTTGTCGCATCCCTCGAGAGTCAGCAAGCGCAATAGGAACTTAGTACGGTGCGCGGTTGAAGCGCGCAGGTGTGCAATGTACAGCGCCGTTGTCGCATCCCTCGAGAGTCAGCAAGCGCAATAGGAACTTAGTACGGCGCGCGGTTGAAGCGCGCAGGTGTGCAATGTACAGCGCCGTTGTCGCATCCCTCGAGAGTCAGCAAGCGCAATAGGAACTTAGTACGGCGCGCGGTTGAAGCGCGCAGGTGTGCAATGTACAGCGCCGTTGTCGCATCCCTCGAGAGTCAGCAAGCGCAATAGGAACTTAGTACGGCGCGCGGTTGAAGCGCGCAGGTGTGCAATGTACAGCGCCGTTGTCGCATCCCTCGAGAGTCAGCAAGCGCAATAGGAACTTAGTACGGCGCGCGGTTGAAGCGCGCAGGTGTGCAATGTACAGCGCCGTTGTCGCATCCCTCGAGAGTCAGCAAGCGCAATAGGAACTTAGTACGGCGCGCGGTTGAAGCGCGCAGGTGTGCAATGTACAGCGCCGTTGTCGCATCCCTCGAGAGTCAGCAAGCGCAATAGGAACTTAGTACGGCGCGCGGTTGAAGCGCGCAGGTGTGCAATGTACAGCGCCGTTGTCGCATCCCTCGAGAGTCAGCAAGCGCAATAGGAACTTAGTACGGCGCGCGGTTGAAGCGCGCAGGTGTGCAATGTACAGCGCCGTTGTCGCATCCCTCGAGAGTCAGCAAGCGCAATAGGAACTTAGTACGGCGCGCGGTTGAAGCGTGCAGGTGTGCAATGTACAGCGCCGTTGTCGCATCCCTCGAGAGTCAGCAAGCGCAATAGGAACTTAGTACGGCGCGCGGTTGAAGCGCGCAGGTGTGCAATGTACAGCGCCGTTGTCGCATCCCTCGAGAGTCAGCAAGCGCAATAGGAACTTAGTACGGCGCGTGGTTGAAGCGCGCAGGTGTGCAATGTACAGCGCCGTTGTCGCATCCCTCGAGAGTCAGCAAGCGCAATAGGAACTTAGTACGGCGCGCGGTTGAAGCGCGCAGGTGTGCAATGTACAGCGCCGTTGTCGCATCCCTCGAGAGTCAGCAAGCGCAATAGGAACTTAGTACGGCGCGCGGTTGAAGCGCGCAGGTGTGCAATGTACAGCGCCGTTGTCGCATCCCTCGAGAGTCAGCAAGCGCAATAGGAACTTAGTACGGCGCGCGGTTGAAGCGAGCAGGTGTGCAATGTACAGCGCCGTTGTCGCATCCCTCGAGAGTCAGCAAGCGCAATAGGAACTTAGTACGGCGCGCGGTTGAAGCGCGCAGGTGTGCAATGTACAGCGCCGTTGTCGCATCCCTCGAGAGTCAGCAAGCGCAATAGGAACTTAGTACGGCGCGCGGTTGAAGCGCGCAGGTGTGCAATGTACAGCGCCGTTGTCGCATCCCTCGAAAGTCAGCAAGCGCAATAGGAACTTAGTACGGCGCGTGGTTGAAGCGCGCAGGTGTGCAATGTACAGCGCCGTTGTCGCATCCCTCGAGAGTCAGCAAGCGCAATAGGAACTTAGTACGGCGCGCGGTTGAAGCGCGCAGGTGTGCAATGTACAGCGCCGTTGTCGCATCCCTCGAGAGTCAGCAAGCGCAATAGGAACTTAGTACGGCGCGCGGTTGAAGCGCGCAGGTGTGCAATGTACAGCGCCGTTGTCGCATCCCTCGAGAGTCAGCAAGCGCAATAGGAACTTAGTACGGCGCGCGGTTGAAGCGCGCAGGTGTGCAATGTACAGCGCCGTTGTCGCATCCCTCGAGAGTCAGCAAGCGCAATAGGAACTTAGTACGGCGCGCGGTTGAAGCGTGCAGGTGTGCAATGTACAGCGCCGTTGTCGCATCCCTCGAGAGTCAGCAAGCGCAATAGGAACTTAGTACGGCGCGCGGTTGAAGCGCGCAGGTGTGCAATGTACAGCGCCGTTGTCGCATCCCTCGAGAGTCAGCAAGCGCAATAGGAACTTAGTACGGCGCGCGGTTGAAGCGAGCAGGTGTGCAATGTACAGCGCCGTTGTCGCATCCCTCGAGAGTCAGCAAGCGCAATAGGAACTTAGTACGGCGCGCGGTTGAAGCGCGCAGGTGTGCAATGTACAGCGCCGTTGTCGCATCCCTCGAAAGTCAGCAAGCGCAATAGGAACTTAGTACGGCGCGTGGTTGAAGCGCGCAGGTGTGCAATGTACAGCGCCGTTGTCGCATCCCTCGAGAGTCAGCAAGCGCAATAGGAACTTAGTACGGCGCGCGGTTGAAGCGCGCAGGTGTGCAATGTACAGCGCCGTTGTCGCATCCCTCGAGAGTCAGCAAGCGCAATAGGAACTTAGTACGGCGCGCGGTTGAAGCGCGCAGGTGTGCAATGTACAGCGCCGTTGTCGCATCCCTCGAGAGTCAGCAAGCGCAATAGGAACTTAGTACGGCGCGCGGTTGAAGCGCGCAGGTGTGCAATGTACAGCGCCGTTGTCGCATCCCTCGAGAGTCAGCAAGCGCAATAGGAACTTAGTACGGCGCGCGGTTGAAGCGTGCAGGTGTGCAATGTACAGCGCCGTTGTCGCATCCCTCGAGAGTCAGCAAGCGCAATAGGAACTTAGTACGGCGCGCGGTTGAAGCGCGCAGGTGTGCAATGTACAGCGCCGTTGTCGCATCCCTCGAGAGTCAGCAAGCGCAATAGGAACTTAGTACGGCGCGCGGTTGAAGCGCGCAGGTGTGCAATGTACAGCGCCGTTGTCGCATCCCTCGAGAGTCAGCAAGCGCAATAGGAACTTAGTACGGCGCGCGGTTGAAGCGTGCAGGTGTGCAATGTACAGCGCCGTTGTCGCATCCCTCGAGAGTCAGCAAGCGCAATAGGAACTTAGTACGGCGCGCGGTTGAAGCGCGCAGGTGTGCAATGTACAGCGCCGTTGTCGCATCCCTCGAGAGTCAGCAAGCGCAATAGGAACTTAGTACAACGCGCGGTTGAAGCGCGCAGGTGTGCAATGACCGAGGTGAAGTGGTGCAGTTTTTAAAGCACTGATCGGTAATCTAAGTATTTTTGATCTAAGTTTCTATCTATCTAAAAATGAATCGCCATTCGTTTGTCTCGTCAAAACTCAGGAACAGCTGGACCGATGCGATTTAGCCGATTTTGGTCTTGAAACATTCGGGGAGGTTCCGGTAAGGTTTAAAAGGTCGGTACGAAGTTCGCCGGGACAACTAGTAGAATATACAGTAATACTTACACTTGCTGGGCGGGTTGGATGTAGTCTTGTCAGCTCCACTCTTACTCTTCTTGGGTTTCTTAGAGCTGCTGGTCTCCTGGTCCGTGTCAGAGTCTGAGCTGAAGTCGCTACTTGAATCTGCTACAATAAGTAAATACAGAAATTGTAAAAAAGATATATTAATATAAACATGTATATGGTATAATTGTCTGCAATGGCCCGTGATCGGCGACGATGGGATGCATTACTATGATGATGGCGGCTAACAATATCATTATATATTCACATCAAAACAAACAGTATTTATTAAGCAAACAAAAAAGTTCATACAATAGGTTTCCACAGGTTGCAACAGATCCATTATAGTTAGTTACAAACAAATATAACAGGGTGTCCCAGAAGTCGACGTCAAGCCGGAATCGGGTAACAGACTAGGTCATAACAGTTGTCAGAAAAATATAAAAAAAAATCTAGGTCTTGTATTTTAAAAATTATAGACGTTCAAAAAATGTAGAGAAAATCTACGCCTTGTGAATGTTTTTTCATTCCTGATGCTACAGATATGTACTTTTTTGTTTTGTTTTTTCTCTAATGTAACCCTGGATACTTTTTCTTTAAAGTCTAAACTGAAATTTAAACTCAATTTCTCTAGCTCGGAAGTGTCACCGTTTGCCCAACCAAAAATTCAAAATAAATACTTAGCTCAGTTTTAACTGGCCACACTGAAAAAAATGTACTAGGTGAGTTAGGCAAGTAACTTTAAAAGTTAGCGCGTTTAATAAGGATTCTAAAACTGTAAAACACTCACTAGTTTATTTCTCGCATTGCGGCCATTTTTTTTATTTTCGATAAAAAAACAGTTTTTTAAGTGTTTTATTACTTTACTTAGAAGTTATTCTGATGTACCTGTGGCTTTCCACAAGGCCGTAACTACTAATATTATAGCTAGAGGAGTACCAATAGACTGATTTGATCAGTGTGAGCGAGACAGATAGCTACTATTATTTGACTGAGATAGAGATATCTAATTAAAATATGATAGTTGTTACTGACGTTATTAAATAAAGCAACAATAATTGAAAAACTTTGATTTATTAAAATTACAACAGATGTCATGTACAAGTCTAAACTGAAATTTAAAGTCAATTTCTCTAGCTCGGAAGTAAAATGTCACCATTTGCCCAACCAAAAATTCAAAATAAATACTTAGCTCAGTTTTAACTGGCCACACTGAAAATAATGTACTAGGTGAGTTAGGCAAGTAACTTTAAAAGTTAGCGCGTTTAATAAGGATTCTAAAACTTTAAAACACTCACTAGTTTATTTCTCGCATTGCGGCCATTTTTTTAATTTTCGAAAAAAAAACAGGTGTTTAAGTGTTTTATTACTTTATGCAGTTTGAACATCTGTTGTAATTTTAATAAATCAAAGTTTTTCAATTATTGTTGCTTTATTTAATAACGTCAGTAACAACTATCACATTTTAATTAGGTATCTCTATCTCAATCAAATAATAGTAGCTATCTGTCTCGCTCACACTGATTAAATCAGTCTATTAGTACTCCTCTAGCTATAATATTAAGAGTTACGGCCTTGTGGAAAGCCACAGGTACATCAGAATAACTTCTAAGTAAAGTAATAAAACACTTAAAAAACTGTTTTTTTTTTTCGAAAATAAAAAAAATGGCCGCAATGCGAGAAATTAGTGATAGTGAGTGTTTTACAGTTTTAGAATCCTTATTAAAAGCGCTAACTTTTAAAGTTACTTGCCTAACTCACCTAGTACATTTTTTTTTCAGTGTGGCCAGTTAAAACTGAGCTAAGTATTTATTTTGAATTTTTGGTTGGGCAAACGATGACATTTTACTTCCGAGCTAGAGAAATTGAGTTTAAATTTCAGTTTAGACTTTAAAGAAAAAGTATTCAGGGTTACATTAGAGAAAAAACAAAACAAAAAAGTACAGGATTAATATGTTAATAAAATAATTTATTTACAATAAGAATTACAATATACAAAATAAACATAATTATAGACTAAAAATATTTACATTACAAAATATCGTTTAAAAAATCCTCCGCGTCATTGCCGACTGGGAAGGTTCCAAGAATGCTGGCTGTGTTGCCACGTTGGATGGCGATACTTATTCTTTGGGCCAGAAAATAGCCAGCCTTCTGGTCCGTAGAAGCATCGATTAGACGTTTAGCAATGTCTCTATAAAGGCGGCGAGCACTCGGACCCCATGACCCCAGTGTCTCAACCCCAAACGGCTCAAATATGTAATCACCTGCTAGGTTAGCATATTTACGCCGTTTAAAGCCTTCAGCCGATGCAGCAGCAGCGCCGGCACATCCGGATGTGCTTGGAAGGTGTGAAGGTGCTAAGGTGTCAACGCATGTAGCGTCCCGCACCAAAGGCCTTCCCATCTTCCACGGTAGCAACGACATACCGTCCGGTCTCTTTCCATCGCTTCGTGCTAAACCATTTGGTTCACGTACGGCCGGAAGACCTGCGGTGGAAAGAGCCCTACGAATTATGTCGTTTAGAATAGCGTGCCGAGGTATACGACCTGCGCTTCTGCTACAAGAAAGGCCATGGTATCCCAGATTATCGACGGCTACTCCACAGGTGCAATGATGCGGGGATACACAAGGTGTACCCAGCCGAAGGCAAGTGGCAATGCGGAAGGTAGTGTCGTCCAACATTGTACCGATGTTGGGCGATGGGAGCGCCTGGATCCATAACCCTGACTCCCATTCTCCAACAGCTAGTAGGCGTGCACGCTTTGAAATATTGACAGAAGTGTCAATTAGTGTATTAATTCTCAATTTACAGAGCGGTGAATCCCACAGTCGCTGTGAGCCTAGGCGTGAGGGCAGGTCAGTGTCGGGGCAAGACATCCTCCAAGCATTTATGGCATCGGTCTTGCATCGCACCTCGGAATCAATCAGTGTATTTGACAAAATTTTCCTGACTAATTCTTCAGTGCTATGGACCGACGACAGAAATGCTGGCAGACTGACATCTGTGACCCTGCGAATACCTAGCCCGCCCAAGCGAACTGGAAGAGACGCTTGGAACCAGGCCCGGTCATTAATATTTACATTTAAAATTTTACACAAAGAATTTTGTATTAAGTTGTCTAGTCTGCCCAACATTTCTACATTTTTCCAAAATTGTCCTGAACGGAGGGCATGTGTAAAATTGGGTACGAAAAGACAAAAACGAAGAATAGTGAAAGCTGAATGAATACTGATATTACATAGACTATCATTAACCTGATCAAAATTTTGAATTTTTTCCTCGATAAAAGTGGAAAAGCCATCTTCTAAAATCGGGGACCCTAGGAGGCGTAAAGAAGTTTTGTCCAAAACTTTTATGTTGGGGGCCAGACAGTTGAATTTGGAGATTGTTGTTAATTTATCTGTGTTTTCAGATATAAAAATCTCACATTTATTCGGGTTCAGTTCTAAGCCAATTGACTGAAACTCGTTCTTTATTAGGGCTAAATCTTGTAAAACTGTCTCTACTTTTCCCCCTAAAGTCCTGTCGTCTAGATACCAAATGTTAAATTTGGATTTTATTTTTTGAATTATTGGGTTAATGGCCAAACTGAAGATGACTGGTCCCAACGGATCACCTTGCTGACATCCAACGGCTGAATTCAAAAGGTGGTCTTTATAAATTAATTTTGTTGGCTGACTATAGCATTGCCAAAGAAAATTAAATATTTTTGGGGTTTCTAATTTGGCCTGTGTCAGCAAGGTGTCCCTGTTTACAGAGTTGAAGGCATTTTTCAGGTCAACTTTCAAGATGACCTCTCCATCTTCGCTACTGTCAAGGTATGTTGCAAGCGCATGGATTGCGGCCTCACAACCTCCTTTTGAACCAAAACCTAATTGAAAGGGCTGAAATTTGGTAGTAAGCTCCGTACTATAAAAACGACAACAAATTTTGGCAGCCAAACGCCGCAAAGTGCTACCTACGGCAATGGGACGAATGACACCATCCTTCTTGTTAAGGGCACATAAATTGGCCCCATACAAAATATCTGTGATGCCACTGTCCACATTGCCTGAGAGCATGAGGTTGACTAGAGCTGTTAGCTCCCTCAGAAGTGCATCACCAGCTTCCCCAGCGCTCGGACACAACAGATCCTTAAGGTGCTGTGGTGTCAGACCATCAAGTCCACCAGCTGATCCAAAACGAAAGGAGTCAACAGCTGTACGCACATCCTTGGCAGTAGTCTCAAGATTTTCTGTATCGTTGTTCGGAGGATCAGGGAAAGAGAGGTCAGCTGCGGATGGTGGGTGCTTACTCTGCAAGCCCGTCAAAGTTTCTACAGAATAAGGAGCCAGCACGTCGCTACTAAAAAGTAGCCTTGCCGCCCCACTGATGTCGCCTTCCCTTACTTTATTCTCTACAAGTTTTAATTTCTTGGCCTGAGAATAATCAGGGGCCGAAATGTGGATTGAATTTGAATTTAAAATGTTAAAATTATTTGTACAATTTTCTTTGATTTGGACCGTCAAAGATGTCAACGGCCTTTTCTTTACGTGAACGTCTATAATTTTTAAAATACAAGACCTAGATTTTTTTTATATTTTTCTGACAACTGTTATGACCTAGCCTGTTACCCGATTCCGGCTTGACGTCGACTTCTGGGACACCCTGTATAGTAGTCATTTTATACTTAAACTAGTACGGTGCCTTGCGCGGTGCTTCGCGCTGCACCACGCCATAGGTTTTGGCCTATAACTTTTGACCCCTTAGGGCTAGGTCAAGTTTTCGATTTTTTGGCTTGCCTCCAGATCGAGGGCTATCCATAGAGGGGTCAACCATCATTGGAGCATAAGCACTTCTCGAGAGCTAAGGGGGGGTACATTCCCCATTTCTATATACAGATAACAAGTTATATTACATATTTGAGATGCTTTGGAAACTTCACCTGTGTCCTGTACTAGTTAAGAACTGTGTTACAGGAGCACAGGGTCTTTCGTCATAGTGGGATTACATAATTATGAGAGAACCAGATGAGTAGCAATGATTAAGAAGAGAATAGTTGGCCGGTCAAACGCTCAGTCTCTGTCAGGAAACGACACAAGTCGCTATAGGGTTTGGCTTTTCACATAGGAAGAGTCCGGTGACGTTTGCTCTATTTTCAAGGAGCACTAGCGCACCACGGCTGGGCTAGGCTTAAAATATGACGTCATCGAAGCGTTTGAAGCCTACGATATGACGTCACACGCTTTAAAAATATGTTCCCCGAACACGTCCTTGGTATTTGACGTTACGTTATGCCTTAGCTACACTATACTCGTCACACATGCAGTGATTAATCGCTGGTGAAATCACAGTGACTTTACATAGATATTTAGTCATATGATAGTTATTTTAGAATAGCAATCATTTCCATGCGTAGAACTGTGTTCAACGCGATAGTGGGTGCCACTGTCTTACTACAAATACCGAACGTCACCTACCTGAAAGTACTTATAGTGTTTGTTAGTGTGTGCCAGCTTTATCAACGTAAGCGTAGAGTCAAGAGCTGAACTGACTTCGTGAAGTAGAACATCTATTACCTTTCTTATTCTCCTCTGGTTTCTTCTTCTTCTTGGTGAGTTTGCTGGCGCGTTCCTCTCCCTCCTTGGTCGGCTCGTCTTCTTGGTCCGCCTCCGCGTCTTTGGGCTCCTTCTCTTCTTCTTCTGAATCCTCGTCTGACGTCAACAGTTTCCTATTTCGTAATAATTATGTCTTTATTAAAAATATGCCATTAGGAATTATTTTAAACCGCCTCTGTTGGATCCCCGGCTCGGGGGAAATATTTGTATTACAATCTGCATATTATATTTGTTTCGAAGTTTGGGTTTCTTTTTCTATGATATTAAGTAATATCATAGATATAAGAATACTATACTAGTACAGATGAACCATCTCATAGAAGGAATTGGCGACGTTTTAAAGGCGTCTTTAGGGCTAGCTAAATAATTTTCGATAAATTCCTAATAGATGGCAGTGTATTGTGTGCGAAAAATATATAATAGATGGCAGTATTTTACGTTATAATCCCCCATGAATGAACAGTTTCCATTGTCCCGATAATTTCCTAATAGATGGCAGTATTTTAACTTCTTATCAGAGTTCATTGGAGAGGAGATTATTATTAGTTATTATTACCCACATTTGGACTTTTCATTTGTCTTGATAAAATAAAATGGTAATAAGTACCTACTTACATAATAGAAGGTGGAGGAGATTCAATAATTTTATGATAAAGCCATCGTGTCTGAGCTTGTTGATTTTCTTATTTAAACATATAAGTAGGTACTTACCTATAAATATGTTGTAAGTAGGTAGGTATACTACGGTTGTGTATTCCCGTATCAGTATTCGCTTAGCATAATAATATCATCATCATTCATTAAAATCTTATTTAATAACTAGCTGTTGCCCGCAGCTCCGCCTGCGTGTTATAGCTTTCTTGATCACCAGTTACTGATTTATTGTATACTAGCTGTTGCCCGCAGCTCCGACTGCGTGTTATAGCTTTCTTGATCACCAGTTACTGATTTATTATGTATAGCTGTTGAGCGATATCGTATCTTAAGATAAAATATTATTGAGCGAAGCTCAATCTTAGGCGACTCATGTATTTCGTATCTCCGCATACTCCTCATAAACGCCTGATCCGATCTCCTTCAAACTTACCACAGTGATAACGTGTGGCGTGATGGTGGTTTAGAACATAAAAATTGAAAATCGGACATAACAAAAAAAAATCTCATAAATTGTTTTCGTTCGAAAATTTAACACTTCGCTCAGTTTTTTGCAGCAGCAGCATGCATTGCATTCCTAGTAGTATCTTAGTCGTGTGCAGCGCCCCTTAGTGAACTTCACTGCGGGTGACGTAACCTACGATAAACTTATTACAGTAATCGGGTCTAGGGATCGAACCGCAAAATTAAGTTTGTTTTTTATTGTATATACTTTTCCGGGATAAAAAGTACCCAGCGTGGTGCCCAGGATATTAAAGAATAATTATACCAAGTTTCATCGTAATCGAACCGGTAGCTTTTGCGTGATGCCTGAACAAACAGACAGACTGACAAAAATTGTTTTTAATCACATTTTTGGGTTCGGTGTCGGTCTAGTAACACCTCCTGCCATTATTTTTTTGATATTTTCAATGTACAGAATTTTCACTTCTACAGATTTATTATAAGTATAGATATAGATATAGATAGATAACTGTTGAGCGATATTGTATCTTAAGATAAAATATTATAGTATCTTAGCCGTGTGCAGCGCCCCTAAGGGAACTCCACTGCGGGTGACGTAACTTACGACAAACTTATTATTTGCGGTTGGTACAGTAATCGGGTCTAGGGACCGAACCGCAAAATTAAGTTTGATTTTTATTGTATATACTTTTCCGGGATAAAAAGTACCCAGGGAGGTGCCCAGGATATTAAAGAATAATTATACTAAGTTTCATCGTAATCAAACCGGTAGTTTTTGCGTGATGCCTGAACAAACAGACAGACAAAAATTTTTTAAATCACATTTTTGGTTTCGGTGTCGGTCTAGTAACACCCCCTGCCGTTAATTTTTTTGATATTTTCAATGTACAGGATTTTCACTTCTACAGATTTATTATAAGTACAGAAGACATGCGGTGTTCCGCAGGGGTCGGTCCTGGGGCCGCTTCTGTGGAACATCGGCTACGACTGGGTGCTGCGGGGTGCGTTGCCTAGGGGTGTCGGCGTAACGTGCTACGCCGACGATACCCTCGTCACGGCGCGGGGTGCAACGTACCAGGAGGCAGCACTCAAGGTCACGACGGGTGTTGCTCGAGTCGTGGGTCGGATACGGCAGCTGGGACTGGAGGTGGCCTTGCACAAGTCCGAGGTTCTGTGTTTTCACAGACCTCGGAACGGTCCACCAGAAGGTTCCAGCATAAATGTGGGAGGCGTTAACATCGGCATCAAGCCCTCGATGAAGTACCTAGGGATCGTACTTGATAGCCGATGGAACTTCGGACCACATTTCCGAAGTTTGGTCCCCAAGGTGACGCAGGCATCGGTCGCGCTTTCGCGACTGATGCCCAACCTAAAGGGACCCAACGCCTCCTGCAGGAGACTGTACCTGGGGATCGTGCGAAGTATGGCCCTATACGGGGCTCCCGTATGGGCGGATAGGTTGGCGGTCAAGGGGAACGTGACTCTGTTAAACAGACCACTTAGAACCTTGGCCGTCAGAACCGTACGGGGGGGGTACCGCACGATCTCCGGAGAGGCTGCATGTCTCCTAGCCGGGACCCCTCCATGGGACCTGGAAGCGAGAGCCCTTGCGTCATTGTTCCAATGGCGCAAGGAGGCGCTGGAGCGGGACCACAGGCCTGCGTCTCGAGAAATCGAGGACCAGCGGTCCCAACTCCGCCAGGATCTCATGGAGTCATGGAGGGTGCGACTTGAGCAACCCAAGGGGGGTGCCATCTTCATCGCGGCGGTGAGACCGATCATGGACGATTGGCTGCAGAGGCAGCATGGTGACCTCACGTACCGTGCGACGCAGATGGTTGCCGGGCATGGATGCTTCGGTGGCTATCTGTTTCGCATGCATCGTGAGGTCACACCCCGGTGTCAACACTGCGAGGTTTCCGACGACGACACCGCACTCCACACGTTGGTGGAGTGCTCAGCGTGGGCGAGTCAGCGCCGGGACCTCGTAGTGGGTCTGGGCGTGGATACCCTCTCGCTGGGGACCATGCTTCAAGCCATGGTATCCAGCGGGAGTAGGTGGAACGCGGCCGTGTCCTTCTGCGAGCAAGTCATGCTCGCGAAGGAGGCGGCCGGGAGGGAGAGGGAGCGTACCCTCCCCGCCGAGTTCCGTAGTCGGCGGCCAGGCCGCCCCAGACTACGCGACTACGCCCAAGACTATCGTCCTCCATGATCGGGGCCTGAGGACGGCGGGATCGCCACCCACCGTCCTTACAGAAGCAGGCTAGAAGGGTTGCGTGCTGCGGGGCCTTTGCCCCATAGCACGCAACCAGATTCACTCACTGACGCGGGATAAAACCCGACCCCAATGACGCGGGATTCTCGTCCCGACCAAACACCCGCAGAGACCACAGGGGTGGTCAAAGTCCGCCGGGCGCCACTGGACATACCCTCTGCTAGTAACCAGGGACGCCCGGCAACGGACGTTAGAGCGGCCGCGGCCTTGGGCCGCGGAATTAAAAAAAGTACAGAAGACAGGCTGTTGAGCGATATTGTATCTTAAGATAAAATATTATAGTCTTTTAGCTGTGGGCAGCGCCCCTAAGTGAACTCCACTGCGGGTGACGTAACCTACGACAAAGTTATTACAGTAATCGGGTCTAGGGATCGAACCGCAAAATTAAGTTTGTTTTTTATTGTATGTACTTTTCCGGGATAATATTTATTATAAGTACAGAAGACAGGCTGTTGAGTGATATTGTATCTTAAGATAAAATATTAGTCTTTTAGCTGTGTGCAGCGCCCCTAAGTGAACTCCACTGCGGGTGACGTAACCTACGACAAAGTTATTACAGTAATCGGGTCTAGGGATCGAACCGCAAAATTAAGTTTGTTTTTTATTGTATGTACTTTTCCGGGATAATATTTATTATAAGTACAGAAGACAGGCTGTTGAGCGATATTGTATCTTAAGACAAAATATTATAGTCTTTTAGCTGTGTGCAGCGCCCCTAAGTGAACTCCACTGCGGGTGACGTAACCTACGACAAAGTTATTACAGTAATCGGGTCTAGGGATCGAACCGCAAAATTAAGTTTGTTTTTTATTGTATATACTTTTCCGGGATAAAAAGTACCCAGCGTGGTGCCCAGAATATTAAAGAATAATTATACCAAGTTTCATCGTAATCGAACCGGTAGTTTTTGCGTGATGCCTGAACAAACAGACAGACTGACAAAAATTGTTATTAATTACATTTTTGGGTTCGGTGTCGGTCTAGTAACACCCCCTGCCATTTATTTTTTTGATATTTTCAATGTACAGAATTTTCACATCTACAGATTTATTATAAGTATAGATATAGATAGCTGTTGAGTGATATTGTATCTTAAAATAAAATATTATAGCCTCTTAGCCATGTGCAGCGCCCCTAAGTGAACTCCACTGCGGGTGACGTAACCTACGAAAAACTTATTACAGTAATCGGGTCTAAGGTTCGAACCGCAAAATTAAGTTTGTTTTTTATTGTATATACTTTTCCGGGATAAAAAGTACCCAGCGTGGTGCCCAGGATATTAAAGAATAATTATACCAAGTTTCATCGTAATCGAACCGGTAGCTTTTGCGTGATGCCTGAACAAACAGACAGACAGACAAAAATTGTTATTAATCACATTTTTGGGTTCGGTGTCGGTCTAGTAACACCATTTATTTTTTAATCGACTACCTCGGTGGCACAATGGTACTATGTACGGACTGCCACGCTCGAGGTCTCGGGTTCGATTCCCGGGTCTGGTGGATAATGTATAATTCTCTTTAGAATTTTACCCAGATAATTATCCCAGAGTCTGGAACTTGTGCCCGGTAAATGGCAATAGGCTCGCCCCCTATTACATGGGACCTAACATAGCCGGCGAGATGTGGGTGTGTTTGCACACCTCTGCCTACCCCTTCGGGGAAAAAGGCGTGATGCTACGTTATGTTTATGTTATGTTCATCGTAATCGAACCGGTAGTTTTTGCGTGATGCCTGAACAAAAAGACAGACAGACAGACAAAAATTGTTTTAGTCACATTTTTGGGTTCGGTGTCGGTCTAGTAACACCATTTATTTTTTTTTGCCATTTTTTTTTTTCGATATTTTCAATGTACAGAATTTTCACTTCTACAGATTTATTATAAGTATAGAAGATAGGTACAGTATGTGGCGAAAACTGTGCATATAAAATATCTCTGCTCACGCCCTTGGAAAAATAAAGCACTTTAAAAAATTTACTCAACAACCCGACCGACTTCAAATTACCGAAATGGGACCAAAATGAAATAGGACCACTTGGGAATTAGACCCTTTTAATTAAAAAAATAATTTTCTAAATCTGTTCTCCCAGTCAAAAGATATGAGGTAACAAACACCGTAACTCCTCCTTTTTTGGAATTCGGTTGAAAATAGGCTACCTTTATATCCTTCCGCCGGGCGCCACTGGAAATACGTTCTGCTTGTAACCAGAGACGCCCGGCAACGGACGTTAGAGCGGCCGTGGCCTTGGACCGCGGAATTAAAAAACAAAACCTCTATATCCTACTAATATTACAAATGCGAAAGTTTGTATGTATGGATGTTGTTACTGTTTCACGTAAAAACTACTGAACGGATTTTGATGAAACTTTACAATAATATAGCTTATACATCAGAATAACACATAGGCTACAATTTATAAAGATATGGTGTGAATTGTTCAAAATATGACGCGGCGCGACGGGAAAGGGAAAAAATCCAAATCACCACGCGGACGAAGTCTACAGGCGACCACTAGTAATTAATAAAATGTTAAGTACAAATCGTGTAATTAATATTATATATATTATATTATATTATAATAATAATTAATTTAAGTAAATTAAGCCGGTAAGTGATGAGACTAATTAGGAATGAATGACGCAGCGAGGTAAAATTAAGAGTAGGCGATAAATAAAATTAATAATGAATAAAACAGGGCAATGTATTTTTATTTATTACTTTTGTCTGCCTTTTTATCTGTCTATACTAGTCTATTCTTGCAGTTTTTACAGACAGAATAAGGACACTAAGCTCGAACTGCTAAGATTATTATTAGTTGTAGGTATGTATGTATGTATGTAACATCTGTCCTGGCTTAAATTACAGAGTAGTTATGGATTTTCTATAGTACCCGGCAACGGCAATAGGCTTGCCCATATTAGGTACGTGGGATCAACAAATTACTGGCAATTTGTGGGTGTATAATGCACCTCTGCTTACCCTGTTTGTATGTATGTGTGCAAATTGACTTTGTTTCCTCTAAATCGGCTAAAACGAAAAGAACATCGTCAATCAATAAGTCATTCCACGCGGGCAGAGCCGAGAGCGTCACTTAGTATGTAAGTCAACCAAAAAAGTACATGAACGAAACGCACAACGCGCGAACAACTCAAACTCGGCATCTAGGCACTCGGCAGTGGCACGCGCTCGACACGGTCGACACCGACACGGACAATATAGGTACAATATAGCTACCTACTCAGCCAGTAATTTCCACGAACTTTTATGTTTGTCAGAACAGCCACGTCTGTTGATCGGTCGTGCGGCAGATGAGGTTGGTTTGGAAAGTAGGTACTTTCCCTGAGAGCTACCCCTAGCTACTTTTACTTTAGCTACCTAACCTACCTAGGCTAAGTAGTTACATATTTGTAAACCTTCCAAATCGGTGTAGTATGTGGCAAAAACTGGGCAAATAAATCTCTGCTTACGCTCTTGGAAAAATAAAGCACGTCAAAAATTGACTCAACAACTCGACCGACTTAAAATTACCGAAATGGGACCAAATAATTGTCAGAATGGGACCAAATAATTGTCAGAATGGGACCAAATTGCAATAGGACCATTCGGGAATTAGTCCCTTTCAATTAAAAAAATAAATTTCAAAATGTGGTGGGTGAACGCACCCCGTCCAAAGATATGAGGTATCAAACACCTTAACTCCTCCTTTTTTGGAAGTCGGTTGAAAACAGGCTACCTCTATATCATTATAATAATATAGCAGTCACACTGGAGCGATGAAAGAGGCCTTTTTAGGGCTAAAACTACAAGAAACATTCACTATAAAATTTTATATTATTACCGAATCATTTCCCCGTTTGTGTTGTATTACAGTATTTCACCATTAGATTAAATTCCATAAATAGCGTAGGTGCATGACACTGGATATAATATTTAACATACTGCAAACATCAAATATGATCCGGGTTCAAATCCTAGGAAATTAGTTTTTGTTTTTGTTAACAAATTCTTTATATTCTCAACTGACTTCTAAAAAGGAGGTTTTCAATTTGACTATTTAGTTTTTTGTTCTTTTTTTGGCCAGTTTTTTCTTGTTATTTTTTTTATTCAAGACAAGTATGTAGGTATTTCATTATTGTTTTTATTATTAAGTTGCTTCAAAATAAATATAAATAGGTATCAATAGGTGAAAATGTATATCTATGTTATAATAATATTATCCTATTGTGCATAAGTTACGTAACCAGAGGGCTTATTCAATTTTAATATCAGCGACATTATTATTATTATTATATTATATTAAACAATTATTATTATTAATTATATTATTATTAATTATATTATTATTAATTATTATTATTATAGCAGTACCTATTCTAGCCGAGACGTGTACCGTGGCGTTGTGATGACATTTTATTAAAAAAACTTAAATTGGAGTTTTAAAGGCCCGAAAACTACTTATTTAATCGTAGAAAAACTTTTAAAACCTGACTAAAACGAAAGATATTGTTTAAATATTATGAACCATTACCCGTAACGCCACCTAGTTTAAAATAATTCAACTAACACGACAGGCCCAAAAAAATTTTTCCTGATAGACTACCAGTGGTAATATTTACAAATACAAGCTTCTTCTTAGGGCACCTTTCTCGCCCGCAATGCGTGTCGATGTGAACGTCAAATCAGTTCGCGACTAGCCCCGTTACCATAGCAACCGGCATGCAGGCGACCCGCGCGACGCGACAATAAATGCATTTCATTATTGTATGAAATTTGACATTGACATTGACATCGACACACTAGTGGAAAAACACTTGACAAAAAAAGCGCTCATAATTTGATTGACCTAACATTAAAAAAACATGTATATCTACCTGAGTGCGTCTTCTTCGGCGACACCTTTCAATTCTTTGTTGGTTTTGTTTTCGTGGTCCGATTCACTGTAAACATATTCACCATATAACCAGCCGTTTCAGAGATTATAGCCGGAACAGATAGATTGTCCATCTGTCTGACATTTTGTCAGTATCATACATAAACATGAATTAGGTAATGTTCGTTTGTTCTAAATAGCTAGACCGATTTAGTTTGGGTTTCAAATATTTGTAGAAGTTTAGGGATTTTAATATTTTTATTTGAGGTGGTACGAAGTTCTCCAAGTCAGCTAGTTAGTGTATAAGTACTTTCATAAAATATGCATTTTGTGAATAGCTGTTAATTAGGAATACAAACATACAATTAAATTTTCAACCGAAGTCCAAAAAAGAGGGAGGTTCTCAATTCAAAGATTTTTTTTTATATTTGTTACCTCATATCTCTTTGGACTTGGTGAACCAAGAACAAAAGCAAAAATGGTCCCATTTCAATTTGGTCCCATTCCGACAATTATTTCGTCCCATTTAATTTTGGTTCCATTTCAATTAGGTCCCATTTCAATTTGGTCCCATTCTGACAATTATTTGGTCCCATTTCAATTTGGTCCCATTCCGACAATTATTTGGTCCCATTTCAATTTGTTCCCATTTCATTTTGGTCCCATTTCAATTTGGTCCCATTTCAATTTGTTCCCATTTCAATTTGGTTCCATTTCATTTTGGTCCCATTTCAATTTGGTCCTATTTCAATTTGGTCCCTTTTCATTTTGGTCCCATTTCAATTTGGTCCCATTCCGACAATTATTTCGTCCCATTTAATTTTGGTTCCATTTCAATTAGGTCCCATTTCAATTTGGTCCCATTCTGACAATTATTTGGTCCAATTTCAATTTGGACACATTCCGACAATTATTTGGTCCCATTTCAATTTGTTCCCATTTCATTTTGGTCCCATTTCAATTTGGTCCTATTTCAATTTGTTCACATTTCAATTTGGGCCCATTTCAATTTGGTCCCATTTCAATTTGTTCCCATTTCAATTTGGTCCCATTTCAATTTGGTCCCTTTTCATTTTGGTCCCATTTCAATTTGGTCCCATTCCGACAATTATTTCGTCCCATTTCGCTAATTTGAAGTCGGTTGTTGTGTGTCAATGTTTGACGTGTTTATATTATATATGTGTATTAGACAATTTCAGTTGGTTACCTATCAGAAGAGTCAGATATGTAGTCCTTCTCTCTCCCCTCCTCGTCGCCGTCGTCACTATCTTCGAACGCTTCATCTTTTACTTTCTTCTTTTTCTTATTTGCACTCGCTAAAACAATTTCAATTGTCTACATACTTAAATAACTACTATTTCAGGTCTCCTATTATATTATCCCACACAATATAATAGGAGACCATCAAAGTTAAGTGGGCACAGAATGTCGTTACTTAATCAGTGAAGTTATCCAACATCTATAGGTATATCGACAAAATCTTTATCTACTCTAATCTCGGAAAATTACTATATTTACTATTAAAAAAAAATAGTACTGGTGATTTATGATACAGATTTTCTATGAGCTTTTCTGCAGATCGGTATCATAAAGTAACTTTTTATTGAATAGTCTACTAGTAATAACAGGCTAAAGTTTGTCAACCATGCCGCCTTGTTGTTTTGCCGCCATATTGTTGGTAACTTGTTCAAGTTTGTGTTTCTCAAAATGCCCTGGCTCATTTCTTTAAAACCTACTCGTGATCTAACCCCTCTGTAAAAGCTTCATAAACTACTATTGTCTTATAAGGAGAACGCTTTACAAGTTCAACCACCGGTCACCTGTCAGTAACTGTTGCATTTATTTTTTTTAAATAATTAGGGAGCTTAGCCACAATTATGACTATGTCGCTCCATCATAGCCACTTTTTATGTTACTTACAATCTTAAATATTCGAAATACAATGTGTACATGGCCTTAGCTTTGTCTGACTGAGGACTGGCCAGGATGCTGTTGCACCTACCGGTGTCCATTGCACTAATATTTAGCACACAATTTCTTTGTTGTTGGATCCGAACACATTCCATCAATATAATATGTTGTACGTCCTTAACAAACTGTTGAATTTCTACAGCAATATGTTACTTATTGCTAACTAACGCACTCTTGGCCACGTTGTGACACCTACCGGCAGTTACACGTACTACTCGGCTATTTTTTTCAGAAGAAAGTTACCTTTCTTCTTTTTGTCTTTATTTTTCTTTTTTTTGGCGGCAGCGTCACTGTCGTTGTCCTTTTCTTCCTTCTCGGAATTAGACGAGTCGTCGTCCGAGCTTATCCATTCATCCATGTCGGATATTTTCAGATCTGTAAAGTTTTATATTATTTATATATTTTTCATATTTAAAATAAGAGTTACTAGCATTCCCGTTAACCACTCCAGCCTTAGATCAAAAATACTATAGATATTGGATTCAGTACAAATACAACGCGGAATCTTGGCACTCGAATACTATATAGGTAATTATCACAAATAGCATCTATAAAATAAATAAGTTTGTACATTGATGGTTGACATAGAAATAATTCGTAATAATTAATACAGGTGCATCAATGTACAGCGCCGTTGTCGCATCCCTCGAGAGTCAGCAAGCGCAATAGGAACTTAGTACGGCGCGCGGTTGAAGCGCGCAGGTGTGCAATGTACAGCGCCGTTGTCGCATCCCTCGAGAGTCAGCAAGCGCAATAGGAACTTAGTACGGCGCGCGGTTGAAGCGCGCAGGTGTGCAATGTACAGCGCCGTTGTCGCATCCCTCGAGAGTCAGCAAGCGCAATAGGAACTTAGTACGGCGCGCGGTTGAAGCGCGCAGGTGTGCAATGTACAGCGCCGTTGTCGCATCCCTCGAGAGTCAGCAAGCGCAATAGGAACTTAGTACGGCGCGCGGTTGAAGCGCGCAGGTGTGCAATGTACAGCGCCGTTGTCGCATCCCTCGAGAGTCAGCAAGCGCAATAGGAACTTAGTACGGCGCGCGGTTGAAGCGCGCAGGTGTGCAATGTACAGCGCCGTTGTCGCATCCCTCGAGAGTCAGCAAGCGCAATAGGAACTTAGTACGGCGCGCGGTTGAAGCGCGCAGGTGTGCAATGTACAGCGCCGTTGTCGCATCCCTCGAGAGTCAGCAAGCGCAATAGGAACTTAGTACGGCGCGCGGTTGAAGCGCGCAGGTGTGCAATGTACAGCGCCGTTGTCGCATCCCTCGAGAGTCAGCAAGCGCAATAGGAACTTAGTACGGCGCGCGGTTGAAGCGCGCAGGTGTGCAATGACCGAGGTGAATTGGTGCAGTTTTTAAAGCACTGATCGGTAATCTAAGTATTTTTGATCTAAGACTCCAGCTATAAAGATAGTGCTTGAATGAGGAGTGGGTTTACGGAAGTAGTGATCGAACTCGTATCAACACCTTAGCCACCAGGCTACGGACGCTTCGTTCCGAACTAACGGCCACATTTTGTATCCGATCTTCACGAAACTTGGTTCCTTAATAGTTTTTTTTTTCTTTTTGTTCCCGTAGCGTCACCCGTACTAACATATAGCTTCGCATATAATTTTTTCAGATAGAATTTCATTTCCATAAAATATGTTATAGTGAGTTAACCTTAATAGATAGATCTATGCTACCGCGGATTTTTTTTCAGAACTTTTAAAGAGGAACAATTCTTTAGTACATCATTTTAACATAACGTTAACCATTTGACCAGCGCGAGCAACGGAAGTTCTCAAAAGAAATAAAATTTTCCCGTTTTTGAAACATATTACACTGCTGCTCCGCTCCTATTAATCGTAGCGTGATATTAGATATTATTTTTATATATATATTTTTATTTTTATTTTATTTTATTATTTTATTATTACATAGCCTAAGCCTTCCTCGATAAATGCACTTTTCAACACAAAAAGAATATTTAAATTCGAACCAGAACATCCTGAGATTAGCGCGTTCAAACAAACAAACTCTTCAGCTTTATAATATTAGTATAGATAAGTAATTTAATACCTTTTTTGGCTTTAGTCCCTTTAGGCTTTTTATCGTCGGGGTCCTCGATGTCGTCAGATCCGTCGTCCCCGCGCATGCGCTTACGGAACATCAGAGAGAAGTAGTTCAACACTTTGTTGCGTCTACAAACAAATATGACAATTCAATTTCTGAAGCTAGAGATCTTTATTCAAATTGTTTCTCATATAAATCGATAGATGGCGCTGTAACGTCGGCCTAGATGTCGTAATTTAGATTTGCGATATTATATTTAGCACATATAGTTAGATAACGCTAGGTCGTCTCGACTTCCGTAATGTTGTTGAAATGCTTCGCCCACTTGGAACGGTTATCTAGTTTCCAATTCCCATGGGAAGACATTCCCGGGATATGAAGTAGCCAAGTTACTCAACATAGTATCAAATATCATCTATTAAAATCGGTCCAGCTGTGTCAGCGATTAAACAGACATATTGCCTTGTGAGAATGCTAATGAACTTTTGAGTCTTAATCTACATAAGCAAGATTTCTCCAGATTTATTATAGTGTATAAAAAAATACACCTACCTTCCAAATTCTTGTTCTGCTTCCTCAGCAGACAATGCCTTGTACCTCTGAATAGGTTGGAAATTGTACCTGCACAATAACAGAATTATTACAAAACGCGTGGAAACCCGAGTAAGAGAAATGACAGTCAAAAGTGCCGCCAAGCTATTGAGTAGTATAACTTTCAAATTTAGTAGAGTTATACGAGACAGTGTCAAATGCAACCACTATTTTTATAGTTTACATTTAGTTACCTACCTAAAGAAACAGAAAGCCATTGTATAGGCTCTCTGTGGAAACTAGCGTTATCTCAGTCGATAACCAATTATATGGCTACAAATAGATATCATTGGTGCCCCATATTATGTGGGGCCAACCACATTACTGGAATTTAAAGTGTAGATGTGTAATACACGTCTGCCTACCGCAATGATATGGTAATGTAGTACTATTAAACTTAAGTAAGCATTACCATTCTTGTAAAGGGTAAGCATCAATGGCACCATCAGCCGCGTGAGTGAACACATAGTACGCAGCGTTCTCTGACACACCACCCTCTCGGATACCTTTAAACCTGTTGGAAAATTAAATTATTATTTTTGACTTAATTACCAATTACGTCAGTGTGGAGTAACTTTCGTGAGAAAACAGTACAATATTGTAACGGCTTATACATAACTTGATTATTATTATAAGTAAAATTCTTGTAGGGTGTCTAAACTTTACTTTAAACAAAAAAACATGTTGTCCTATTGTGTTGTGTTCTAGAGCTCCCGGTTAACGTCATACCACCATGGCAGCCCAACCTACCGGATCCTTGAGTTTTCAAACTATTCACAATCACATTAAAATATAGACAGAAAACTTCATCCAAATCAGTCAAAGCCTTCTAGGAGGAATTAATAGAATTTTGATGACCAATGTAACTTACTTCTTGCCTGTTTTACCACCAACTTTCAAAATCCAAGGTTGGTCTTCAGGTTTATATTTGCGCGAAGTGATACCGAATTTCTTCCGACGCGCCTCCTCGCGCATGTCACGTCCGTACTCTGAGCCGGCACCAAATCTAAAAAGGGTAACAGAATTATATATTCGAATGCTGTGCGTTTTCACAAAGCATTCTTGCTTGTATGTAAGAGTTCTTATCCACCATAGATGTGCTATTCTACGTTTTTATGGATGCATTTGACATCAACCAATCATATTTATCTGTCCACACAGCACTTGATAGTACAATCATCAAAGAATCAAAGAATCAAGAATCATCATAGAAGTGATAACAAGACACTGTTGACTGAACAGACACCTGACAGTGATAGGAGTAAGAACCGACCCCAAATACCCAGAGTGCATGGACAGCGAAGAAACAAGCTTCCACCTGCTGGCTGAATGCCCCATGTACTCACTGATCAGATGGGAAATCCTGGGGTTAGACTGAACGAAGAAGATATAAGCAATCTGAAGGTGGAACAGATGATAAGATTCAGAAAGGGCACAGGAAAGTTCGACGGGGTGCCGTAAGCTGGATCAACCATACTCTCCCCAGGGGGAGAACTGGGGAAATGGACGAAATGGCCCGCAAACATCGCGGGTGGACGTCCGTCCGGGACACCGGTCCCAGTTGGAAATAATAATAATATATCTCCAATGGGTTGCCAAGATCAAATGGCCGTTTCTTCACTCTGCAATTCTGAAAGCATTGCAGTTAGGCTAGAGAACTAACCACTGGGCTGGGAAAAGTCTCAGTGGCTGATAGAGAAGTATAAATGCAGTATGATACAACTTACTTTGGCATATCTTCATCAATTCCTTTGAACTCCTTTATATTGTTCTCACGTTCCATCTTAACGTGTGTCCATTTAGCAAAGTCTACATTCAAGGTGGCATTGAACCTCATAACATGATGCTTCTTCTTTATATGCTTTGGAACACGAATTTTGAACTCCTGCACTGAAGCTTGTGAAGAAGAGCCAGCCTGTAAATGGTCAATGAGTGAGAAATGAAGTTACTACAGTTTAGACCTAACCAAAAGTAGTATAGAAACTTTAAATCAATCAAAACACAATAATTGACTAAGCGAGCGAAGCGTCTACATTTCGGGATTGGTCAATTTTGCTTTCGCCCATCTGTCTGTCTGTATGTGTGTTCCGGGTTAGCAGCCTCATTTATTATACGATCTTTACTAAACTTGGCACAAGTATTCCTTTACTTAAAACATTTTTAAACATTTTTCATTAAAATACATACCGATGTACTAGGAGTCGTCATTTCACACGATTTTTGGAACTTATGCTATAAACACAGTTAAATAAGTAAACTAAAGATACTCGATAAATTATATTTAAAATTACACTATGAGGATACACTATAGCACATTAGGTGAGATTGCAATAATCCAGCTGTTTTTTAGATCTAATTTCTTCTTCACATAGTCAAAATCAAAGGTGACATGAGAATGAAATGAATTGAATAACAACATTGACAAATGACAACCAAAACGATAAAACAAAGTAGATGACACGAATGTCAATTGTGTAATTGTCAAATTTAAGTACTTGCGTTTAGTTAGTTAGTGACTTATTTGAGCGACCCGAACGCCGCCTAAGGAAGAGGTAGAAATTTTTCTACACAACGACTTGATCCTAAATTGGCCTTAATTACAACTTGATAACACTAATCAATAGCGATTAATCATTAATTTTTAACCACATCACTATCAGTTATTATGAACTAAACGTAAAAGAAATCTGCGTGGGCTTAGCGTTCCGAAGCTAACTATTATGATTTATTTTATACTTCTAATAGCTTGCTTGGCTTGTAATTAATAAAAGTTGAAAAATTTGTGAAATAAAATAAAACATTTCTAATGTTTTGAGACATACTTTCCCTATGTACTGGAAAATGCTAATATATATATTTTATTTCATTTTGAACAAACCAACCTGCAAAACAGAAATGTCATCATTGTCAAAATTTTTCATTTTTAATTTAATTAATGCATGTTATGTTATTGTTGTTTATTATTTATTTAGCAAATCAGCGTGTTTTGTGAATAAACTCTATAATATGGGTAAAAAGAAGAATAAAAACAAAGTCAGCGGTGCAGTAAAGACAGCTGCAAAAACAGAGAAGAAGTTGGCAAATAAGTTAAAAAAAGAGTTAGCTAATTTAGGAGAGGTTAGTACTTTTATAATGATGTTTTTAAAGAAGTACTGAATTGACCACAATAGAACAATGAAAAAGTATTTATTTTACGATTTGCACTTATTTATAACGTTGTGAAAGAAGAAAGTACTCGTGTTTCAATTGACTGCCGCTCCACATGTCAGTAAGTAGGTACACTGTGCAACAGTTCAAAATAAATGTTTATGATATAACTAGCCTTAAATGTTAAGTTGAATAAAACACATCGCATTACTGAAAACCTCATTAAAATCGGTTAAGGTTTTTCTGAGATTAGTGTGTTCAAACATTCAGACAAAAAATCATTGTTTTGGGTTCTATTGCGTTCATAAAGCAACATACAACAGTTTCTCTATTATATCTTCGATGTACAGACATCAACCACTTACAATTTTATTATATTATGTATTGATAAATACCTCTAATTTGAAGACCAACTGAACTCAACAACTCCAGTACCAGGTTGATCACTAACTCATCATCTACTGAGCCTTTTCTCAGCCCAGTTGGGGTTGACTTTCCGGTCTAACTGGGATGTGCCTAAACTTTAATTTTTTCCATTAAGCAACTGCCATCTGACCTTCACAACCCATTGGCGATATTGAAGTTTTGTAGTTATACCAGGTGTACTTTTTAGGATCATTGCGACCTATTAATTTTCTTTATACATAATTAGGAGGACATATCAAAAGTGATAGCAGAGATAGAATGTGAAGAAGCAAAGCGTGCACAAGCTACAGAGAAGGTTCTGCCGGGACCACCATCAGCGAGAGCATATGCTACTCTCACTCCACATCCAACTAATAATGAACTTATTATGTTTGGAGGAGAATACCATGATGGAAAAAAGGTAATATAAAAGACAAATAGTTGGACTGTCGAATAAAATTCAGGATGGATATTTGTTATTCAGTTAAGCATAAACTGTTGAAAACCGTATTTACCGTGGTGAGTGTTCTGAAGAGCTCTTCAACCTGATCCCACCCTCTCCCTTCCGATCCAATACAACGCGTGCCGGGCACAGATGCCACTCTCATACAGAGCAGAGAACCAAGCGTTTTAAACGTTTGTTTCTCTGCTGAACAATGGTGGCTTGGAACGCCCTGCATGCACATATAACCCTGGGTTCTTTAAGCGAAGCGTGAAGAGGTACATTACTAGATCGACAAGTTAGGGCCACTCTATAGTATTTCTGTGTACTATGAGAGTCTCTCACAATCGCCAGACGTCGCCACAGCTTACCATCAGGCGGGTGGCGTCAATTTGTCTACCTAAATATAAAAAAATATATTTAGATGAGTATTAGCACATTTTGTACTAGCATTAACCTGAATGGAATTAATTTAGCAGAGAAGAGAAGAAAGAGAAGAATAATAAATGTTTTTGAACATTCTCACACAATGTCTGTTTTTTTATAAATTATATTCTTCTCTATTATTTACAACGATACGTAAATTTACTTATTTAGGTACTATGTATATAAACTACTTAAATAAATCATGTAGTACTTAGAATAGTACCTAAATTTTTAGAGAAATTGCAAAACAAAATACACTCGTAATAATGAGAGTTCGCACACAACAGTTCTGTAAGGAGCCGACCACGCGTCTGAGCCGCGGCTCTAGATCTACGAGGTGCCATACCGCGCGCGGTATGGGACCTCGTGGACCTAACAGGCGGCGGCCGGCAGTCAACTCACGCATGCGCAGTGCGCACTCCAACGTCGTCGCCCGCCTTCAAAATAGTGTACTTTTTGACTAAATCTATAATATCTCTTAAGATATTCGTTGAAATCAAATGATGTACAGGACTAATTTGTTCTAAATTAAGTTCTTATGACGTATAGCGTATTTGTTTGGATAAGGATCATCGTAAGCATAAAAATAGCTTCGCAAATCATGAATTGTTTTGAATCAATTTTGATTGCTATAAATTACGTTATAGTGCGTTAACCCTAAGAGGTAGATATATGCCATAGCGGACTTTTTAGTAGAACTTTTTAAGGCAAATAAATTCGTAGTACACAATTTTAACGTTACTTTAACCATTTAATCAGCGTACGCCACGGAAGCTCCCAAAAGAAATAATTTTCCCACTTTTTTGTAACATATATCATTGCTGTTGTGCTCCTACTCGTCGTAGCGTAATGTTATATAGCCTATAGCCATCCTGGATAAATGTATTACATAACTAAAAAAGATTTTTTCTAATCGGACCAGTGCTTTCTGAGATTAGCGCGTTCAACCAAACAAACAAACAAACTCTTCAGCTTTATAATATTAGTATAGATAGAAAACACCCATACTCCGAAACAAACATTTGTGAATAACACAAATAATAATTTGATTCGACCCGGAATCAAACCTCATGGACGTCAGTCGCATACTCATACCACTGCACCACTGAGCCAGTTTACAGTTAGTTTTTATCTTGGCGATGTGGTCCCATGGGAATTGAGAATGATAACACTATTTCTTGATATCATTGAATATTTATGTAGGTAGGTAATATTTTGTGCAAAGTTTCCTGCTTGAAAAATTGAATCATGTGATTTCCGTTTTTAATAACTTTTACTAACTGTATTATTAATTCTGTCTGGTGCTGTGAAAATGTCTTTTGTATAGTCAAGGTTCAAAGGTGCATCCAGGATACCATGTCATTGCATTGTAATAGCGGTAATGCAGTTTTGAACCTTGACAGTACATGCTAACAACAATTTATTCACTTTCTAGACAGTGGTATACAATGAGCTGTTGTTCTACAACCCAGTAAACAATCAATGGAAGCAAGTGAAAGCACCTAGTGCTCCTCCACCTCGCAGTGCTCACCAGGCCGTTGCTACTCCAGCAAATAAGTAAGATCTCTTCATATTTTTTTAATGCCGCATTATTTTTAATGTCGTCCATTGCCAGGTGTCCCGGGTATATAATATAAGGATAACCGCAGAGGTAATTAAAATCCCAGGGTTAAGGATAACATCTCTTCATCATGAGATTTTTTATACAAAAAATATCCATATTTTTACTGCATTATCAGTGCTAAAATTGTTAATAATTGTTAGTATAATGTGGTATATATGTATGTATCCCCAAGGAGGTATAGACTCATAATATACCCCCACTTTTCGGCCGGTTGGTCCTCCCTAATAGTAGGTATTCTAATTACCCCTAACAGGGAACATATAAATGTTTGCTACAAGCTGGGCAAGGCTGGCTTAGGTTTTAAGATGTTCTTGATATTGTTAATAGATTAAAATTGAATCTTCTCTATATATAAAAATGAATCCCTATTTCCCATGGTCACGACATCACGCGTGAATGGCTGGACCGAATTGGATAATTTGGGTCTTAAAATATTCGTGGAGGTTCAGGGAAGGTTTATAAGCAAAATTTCAGGCGGTACAAAGTTCGCCAGGACCACTAGTTTTAAATTAATGATTGTCTATGGTCTGTTTATAGAGGTGAGCTGTGGGTGTTTGGTGGGGAGTTCACAAGTCCAACAGAAACCCAATTTCATCATTACAAGGACCTGTGGTGTTTCTCTCTAGCTGAAAAGAAATGGGAAAAGGTATGTAGTATATTGTAGGATGTATTCCCCTTGTTAGGGAAAGGTCGCAGGTTAAGCTGTCGGTCCCGGTTGTCATACAGACATCTATGGCAGTCGTTAGGTGTAGTTGGAGCCCTTAATCAAAAATCGGACTGGTCTAACTAACTACAGAACTTCGATATCGCCCATGGGTTGTGGAGGTCAGATGGCAGTCGCTTCACGGAAAATATCGAAGTTCAGCCGAATCGCAGTTAGACTGGAAAGCCGACCCTAACTGAGTTGGGAAAAGGCGCGGTGAATGATGATGAGGGAAAGGTCGAAAAATGGTTCGATTCCGGCCGATGACATTCGCTTTGTGGTTTATAATTTTTATCTAAATATTTTAAGAATAGTAGAAGCAAGCTCATTGCTTTTAAAATACAAGAAAATTAATATCATAATATTTTAGGTCGTAGCTCCAAATGGCCCCAGTTCTCGATCGGGCCATCGCATGGTGCTCCTGGGTCGAAACATAGTAGTGTTCGGAGGGTACTCTGACGACGGTCGCGAGTGTCGATACTTCGACGATGTTCACGCGTTCTCACTCGATACTCGCTCGTGGACCAAACTCGCAGCCAGTGGTAGGGGACCCAGTGCGAGGTCGGCTTGTGTTATGTTACCGGTTGGATCTGATTCGGTGAGTTGATTTATTATTAGTCGTCGCCCATATGGTTGAACAGTTATAGACCTGACGAACATTGCCCATTTCCCCCCTAATCAAAAAAGCCCAGGATTAAAAAATGTTTTAAATTAATAAATACTTACTTGTTCCTAGTTACCAGCTCCAAAACACACTTACAGATAGACAGACAGATGAATGCAAAATTTTCCAGCCTCGAATTATTACATAAAGACCACTTCGTTCGCTCAGTCAAAAAATGTCGTAATTACCTAATTATAATTCTAGCTACTAATATACGGCGGCTTCTCCCGCGTACGTGAGGGTCGTTCGGAGTCGACACTTACACACACAGACCTGTTCCGCCTCTCACACAAGATCTCGACCTCGTCTTCGGGCGGCCTCACGTGGCGCGGTCTCACGGGAGGCCCACTAGGCCCACCCGCTAGGGCTGGGCAGGCCGCCGCGGTACACACACATAGCAACAGGGCGTATGTTTTTGGCGGTGTTAGTGTAAGTATCTAAGTTATGTCGTGAATAATATTGATTAAAATTAGACTAAAAACTAGTTTAACAACAGAAAAAGCAATATAGTCATTTAAACTGTCATAGGCATTATTATTACTAGCTTTAAATACCAAAAAGCCCTTCCTGGCAGTCGGGTTACAGTCGGGTAATAATATACCGCGAGTATACACTATGAGTGTTGTGATCGAGTTCGTGTGAAAAGTGAGAACAAATAGTAATGGTGACACGCGTCACAAACGAGTGAGGAAGAGGGTAGAATGACTTGAAACTATTCAACGATGTATGACAGTTCTTCCGTGATCTTGACGCTTGTGGCAGTGCCGAGAATATTCCGTTGATTCATTTAAAGCTGATAATGAGGTTCTCAATTCGATCTTATTTTATTAGGATGTAGAAGAGACAGAAGAAGACCTCCACGGTGAGATGAGCGATGACCTTCACATGTTGGACCTAGAGACGGGCAAGTGGCATAATGTCTTACTGCGGGTTGAACAGGCACAGACGCTGACTACTGCTGAGACGGTGAAGGCAGATTGTCCAGAACCTTCCGGAGATGCTGTTACTGGTATGTATATGTATATGTATATGAAGTTTTTAACATGCAATTATGCTAATATTGTACAGTAGAAGAGTCTGAGTTTTGTGAAAACGAGACCGCAGTAGAATGAAATAATTTACAATGTACATTAGTACCCGGCTAACTTCGTATCGCTACAGCAGCGCCACTTACCGAGTCCAATAGTATTTTTAAACCATTCAGGAACCCATTGAAAATCGGTCCAGCCGTTTAGGAGCAGTTAGGTGACAAACACTGAAAAAAATGTCTGTTTCCAACCCATGGATCGAATTGTTGTATCAACCGAAGACTTACCTACCCGCTTATACCCGCAGTGGTAACAGACTCGGTGTTCACAATGAAGCTAGGTGGAGGCCCGGCGGCGACCCCCCGCGCGCCCGTGACCCCCCGCCAGGCCGGCCCGACCCCCCGCATGTCCGCCATGATGGTCGTCCAGAGATCCTCTCTGTACGTGTACGGAGGAGTATTGGAGAAGGACGAGAAGCAGTTCTACCTTAGCGATATGTATAGTTTAGGTAAGTGGGATTTACAGTGCAATGGGTAAAGCCCTAGGTATACCCGGGTCTCCGGGTACCTACATCTAAAGACGATGAAACACTACGAAATTATTCACTAAAATATTTATTTCTTAAGAAAAATAAAATTCTTGTCTGTCTGTATACGCATCTCCGAAATTACTGAACGGATTTTCGTGCGGTTTTCACAGATATCTGGAGCATAATTAAGGGCAAAGTTGTGGGATTTGTTTCGAGCATGAGCTAGTAGCTCTTTAATATACAAAGAAAAATGCACCAACTGAAACAAATAATAACCTATGAAATTGCCGTTTGGACTTTGGCCGACAATGACGAATTAAAGATGATTGTGGAAGCCGATGATACACAATCTACGGCTGAATTAGCAGCAGCTTTCGACGTTAGCGTCAAAACAATATTGGTACATTTGCGTCAAATTGGCAAGGTAAAAAGCTTGACAAATGGGTGCCCCACGAACTCAACAGACACACAAATGAAGGAATTTTGAACTGCATTGTCACTTGCGATGAAAAATGGATTCTGTTTGATAACCGCAAGCGCTCAGCAAGTTGGTTGGATCCTGGTTCAGCACCTAAACAATGCCCTAACTTAACGAAAACTTATTATAGCCCTAGAAAAGTGATGGTCACTGTTTGGTGGTCTAGCGCCGGTGTGATTCATCACAGCTTCTTACCAAACGGGGAGAGCATTACTGCAGATGTGTACTGTGAAGAACTGAACACAATGATGGAGAAGCTGGCACATCTCCAACCAGCATTGGTCAATCGCTCGTCTCCGCTGCTCCTGCACGACAATGCGCGACCTCATACTGCACAGCAGACGGTCTCCAAGTTGCAAGAACTGGGGTGGGAAGCTCTCCGTCATCCGCCATACTTACCAGACCTTGAGCCTACAGACTACTACTTTTTTCCAGAATTTGGATAACTTCTTGGCGGTAAAGAAATTCAATTCCCGAGAGGCAGTACAAAATGCCTTTGAAGAATTTGTTGCCTCCCGTCCAGCTGATTTCTTTAAGAAATCATCAATAAACTGCCGCTGCGTTGGCAAAGATGCATTGATTGCATGGGTGATTACTTCGATTAATACAAATAAAAAATATATGAAATAAAATTCGTTTAAACGGCAATTTCATAGGTACGCCTATATCCCCGAAGGGGTAGGCAGAGGTGTATTTCACACCCACAATTTGTCAGTATTTTTAGTTCCACGTAATAGCCTATTGCCGTCACCGGGCACATTTATAATGGGTTATGTCCAAAATGGCTGAATGAATTTAATAAAAAGTAATAGCTATTGTAACGCCATCTCGTAGCGAGTAATAAGACTACCAAACTCGGCGCCATCTAGTAGCAAATCGCAGTACTACTACGTAACGTCTTTCGGGAATGTTCTGTCAAGGTACTTCTATGTAACGTGTTATCTAGAAGCATCTCGAAGGTGTGGAATGTTCGCGATATTTCTTCCGTGAAAATTCCAGAGTAATCTAGAGTAATGACCGCACTATAAAGGCGGAGCACTTCGGTGGCGGATCATCAGTATTTCCAGAGCGATAATACGAGTTATACCTGCGAGTTCAAGTGCGATTAAAAGTATTCAGTGACTTTAAGTGTAGCTTATAGTGAAGTGTAAATTAGTGGTGTAATAAATAAAGTGTTTTGAGGTAGTTCGATCGGCATTTTCCATTCCGTAGAACCCCGGCTCGTAACAATTGGTGTCAGAATTGGGGATTTGGACAATTTTTTACATCTTCAATTGAAATTGGTGTTACCGAAAGAAGACACAGAGGGCGTCCGTACCAGGGGTCAGCGCCAGCAGGAGTTGGACAGCAGGCGCTTCGGAGGTAATACGCCGGAGAGGTTGGGTGGTCAGGAGCAGCCAACGGTGGAAGCAGGCCCGCCCACGGTATCTCCAGCGCCAGCACCTCCAGACTTTGCTGCGCTGATGGCGATGCTACAGGAGCAAGCCCGTCGCCAGGAGGAGCAGGCCCGCCACCAGGAGGAGCAAGCCCGTCGCCAGGAGGAGCAGGCCCGCCACCAGGAGGAGCAAGCCCGCCGGTTGGAAGAACAGCTGCTGCGGGACAAGGAGGAGCAGGCACGCCGCCAGGAGGAGCAGGCACGCCGCCAGGAGGAGCAGGCACGCCGCCAGGAGGAGCAGGCCCGCCGGTTGGAAGAACAGCTACTGCGTGACAAGGAGGAGCAGGCACGCCGCCAGGAGGAGCAGGCCCGCCGGTTGGAAGAACAGCTGCTGCGTGACAAGGAGGAGCAGGCACGCCGCCAGGAGGAACAGACGCTCCTCATGAAAGATCTTCGAGCGACTTTTGGCAAGGAGATGAATGTGATGAAGGATCAAGTTCATCATGTTGAGAACCGCATCACGGAAGCCGAAACTCGGATTGAAGATGTAAAAAACCAGATTACAGATGTGAGGAAAGAGCTGGGAAATCTGAAAGCTGGAGATGGGATTGCGACTTCCTTACCTGCCGTACCTTCAGCGCGTGGATTTAAAGTACCGCCATTCGATGGGACATCTTCATGGTCAGCCTATAAAAAGCAGTTTGAAGCCGTTAAGAAGGCAAACGGGTGGAGCAAAGCCCAGGCCATGACTGCGCTTACATTGGGTTTGCGAGACAAGGCGTTAACCATCCTAGAAGCTCTCGGAGACGATGTTTCCTACGAGCAGCTACTAGAAGCCTTGGAAACCAGATACGGTGACGCTCACCTGGAACACGTGTATCGTGCGCAGCTGAAGGATCGTGTCCAGCGCTCTGGTGAAAACTTGCAACAGTGGGCCCTGGAAGTTGAGAAGCTGGTACGGAAGGCATACCAGTCGGTACCTGCGCTCATCGATGGGAATCTGGTGCAAGTATTCATCGACGGCATCCACGACCTGGAAGTCAGGGCCGCTGTCAGACTCGGGCACCATGAGACTCTCAAAGACGCCTTGGCTCATGCTTTGGAGGTCGAAGCCGTACGGAAGGATCATCGATCTCACCGTGTCAGGGAAGTTGTAGCATCACCGGCTCGCGACCGTTTCACGAGGTATAGCCCTAGGTGCTACACATGTGGTGAGAGGGGCCACCTTCGATCCAGTTGCCCAAAGCGGACTGCTGAAAGAGAAGAAAGTCGTTCCCAAGAGGATAGGGTGGCTAATGTCACCGCCCAGCAACAGGAGGGAAACGAATAAATGCCAGGACTGCGGGGCGGGTGCTGGCTGATTTTAGAAGAGCCCCAAGGGTTTCGATCTCACAAACCCAGGATGGGAACAGCCTGATCATCAAGGGCGAGGTAAATGGAACACCATGCAAGCTGACAATAGATACTGGAGCATCTCGCACGGTTGTCAGTTCCCGACTTGCAAATCGGTTCCTTGGGGACTCTGCAAACCGTGACCGCATCAACTTGGTAACGGCCACGGGTCAGCGCATACCCGTCCGAGGAGAGAAAGAGATGCAGTTAAAGTTGGGTAATGGAATTTACCTGCATAATGTCATCGTGGCTGACATAATGGACGACTGCATACTGGGCTTAGACTTTATGAGGAAGAACTCTTGTGAGATCGACGTCAAGCAAGGAGCGATGAAATGTGGTCAAGAGGAACTCTTCATGGAAGGAGCGTTATCAGGAAAAGTGTACAGCTTGAAGAAGGTCGTGCTTCCTGCCAGATCAGAAACGACTGTACCAGTTAGTCTCCCTCAGAATTCTGGGCGAACACATCGATGTGTACTCATAGAAGGGATATACAATGAACTTCCATGGAAAATGGCCCGAACTCTGGTAAGAGCCCATGAAGCCTCAGTGGTACGTGTGCTGAACCTTAGTGATAAGGAACACATGATAGAAAAGAGCACATTGATTGGCACTTGCGAAGAAGTAGATTGGATGCGCCGATGCCAAGAGTTGAGTACTGGGAACATCGTCAACAAGGACGCTAGAAACAACGTGTTGACACTTTTAGAAGACTGTCGTAACATCTTAACGAAGAATGAAATGGACAAGGCTAAGAAGATGTTACTCAAGTACGCCGATATTTTCTCTTCGAGTGATGCTGACATTGGGAAGACTGGATTGGTTCAGCATAGAATCAATACAGGAAATGAGGCACCCATCCGTCAGCGACCAAGGAGACTGCCAGTAGCACGAGAAAAGGAAGTTGAGACCATGATTGAAGGAATGGTAAAAGATGGTGTGATAGAACCATCGTCAAGTCCATGGTGCTCACCTGTAGTGCTGGTGAGGAAGAAAGATGGCAGTATGCGGTTTTGTGTCGACTATCGTCGTCTGAACGACGTTACGAAAAAGGACAGCTACCCTTTACCAAGGATCGATGACACGTTGGACATGCTGACAGGGGTGAAGTGGTTTAGCACGCTAGACCTGAAAAGTGGCTACTGGCAAGTTGAAATCGATCCGAAGGATAAAGAGAAGACTGCATTTTCCACAGGAAAGGGTTTGTGGCAGTTTAAAGTTATGCCATTTGGTTTATGCAACGCCCCGGCTACTTTTGAAAGATTAATGGAAATTGTACTCGCCGGATTGACTGGGGACGCCTGTCTTGTCTATCTAGATGACATTATCATCGTGGGCCGTACGTTAGAAGAGCATCTTCAAAACCTGGAACGCGTGCTTGTAAAGATCCGAAGCTCGAACCTGAAGCTCAGCCCGAAGAAGTGCTCATTCCTCAAACGGCAAGTAAGCTTCCTAGGCTACGTAGTGTCTGAAGATGGTATCCGCACGGATCCAGAGAAAATCATCGCCGTCAAGGATTGGCCGGTTCCAAAGGATAAGACGCAGGTCAGAGCATTTTTGGGTTTGTGCTCATACTACCGGCGATTCGTCCAGAACTTTGCGGATATTGCCAAGCCCTTACACAAGCTCACGGAGGAGAAGCGACAATTCTGCTGGGACGGAAGCTGCGGCATCGCATTCCAGGAGCTAAAGAATCGTCTGTGCAATACACCTATTTTGGGTTATCCTGATGCGGAAAATGAATTTATAGTTGACACAGACGCAAGTGATATCGGACTCGGAGGTGTGTTATCTCAAAGGAAAGGAGATCGAGAGGTCGTTATAGCCTACTTCAGCAAATCCTTATCGAAACCTGAAAGGAATTATTGCGTCACGAGGAGAGAATTACTCGCCGTGGTGAAGACATTGCAGCATTTCAGCAAATATTTACTAGGGCGAAAATTCCTTATACGTACCGACCATGCTGCATTGAAGTGGCTATTACAATTTAAGAATCCAGAAGGACAAGTCGCCAGATGGATTGAGCTATTACAGGAATATGACTTTGTAATCGAACATCGCAGTGGGAGATCCCATGGCAACGCAGACGCATTGTCAAGAAGACCTTGCCCTGAAGACTGTAAGCACTGTGCCAAACAGGAGATAAAGGAAGCCATACCTGTGAAGATGCTTAAAACGGATCTGAGCGACGAATGGAAAGAAAGCCTACAACATGCTCAACAGGACGACGCAGACATCAAGCCAATATTTGAGTGGATTAAAGCAAGTGCTCCTAAACCCATGTGGAGTGACGTCGCTTCAATGAGTTCAATCACAAAAAGTTATTGGGCGCAATGGGACAGTTTAGTTATTCAGGATGGAGTCTTGTGCCGCAAATGGGAAAATGCTCGAGGAGACAGCTGTCATTTGCAAATGGTCGTCCCTAAAGTTAAGGTCCCAGATGTGCTACAGCTCTACCATAATGGATGTTCAGGGGGCCATATGGGAGTAAAAAGGACTCTGTTGAAGATACGTGAGCGGTTTTACTGGATCCACTGTCGCGACGACGTTGAGGACTGGTGTCGCAAATGTACGAGTTGTGCTGCTGTGAAAGGACCTCATACACGGAGCAGAGGTGCACTGAAACTGTATAACGTTGGGGCACCATGGGAAAGGATAGCCCTAGATGTTGCGGGACCGTTTCCTGAAAGTGAAAGCAGAAACAAGTACTTCATGGTTGTGATGGATTATTTCACGAAGTGGCCAGAAGTCTTCGCTATACCTAATCAAGAAGCTACTACGGTGGCAGATAAATTAGTTCACGAAGTCTTCTATCGTTTCGGGGTGCCTCTAGAAATCCATAGCGATCAAGGAAGAAATTTTGAATCTCAGGTGTTCCAGGAAATGTGTCGGGTCATGGGTACTCACAAAACCAGAACGACCTCTTACCACCCGCAGTCAGATGGAATGGTGGAGCGATTTAATCAGACATTGGAGAGATATCTGGCAAAAGTTGTGGAAAGCAGGCAAAAAGATTGGGACAAGCACATCCAACCGTTTCTTTTGTCTTACCGAAGTGCGGTTCACGAAAGCACGTCAGTGACACCAGCTTATGCGAACTTTGGAAGAGAATTACGGTTGCCTGCCGACTTACTAACCGGTATACCACCAGACGCTCCACGCAATATCACTGATTATGCGAATGACTTGCGCAGCAGGATGAATGACATTTATGAGCATGTCAGACAATCAGGTCAACAAATGTCTGAAAAGATGAAGACCCGTTACGACCGAAAGACAAACAATAAGAGCTTCGATGAAGGTTCGTTAGTGTGGTTACATAACCCAGTCCGCAGTAAAGGGAAGTCTCCTAAGCTGCAAGCTAAATGGGATGGACCATACCGAGTTGTGACCAAGATTAACGATGTCACTTACCGAATACGGAAGAGTCCAAGAAGTGCGCCAAAGATAGTTCATGTGGATCGATTGGCGCGATATTATGGGCCTGACAATGCTCGGGACGAGCATGTCTTAGGAGGGGGCAGTGTAACGCCATCTCGTAGCGAGTAATAAGACTACCAAACTCGGCGCCATCTAGTAGCAAATCGCAGTACTACTACGTAACGTCTTTCGGGAATGTTCTGTCAAGGTACTTCTATGTAACGTGTTATCTAGAAGCATCTCGAAGGTGTGGAATGTTCGCGATATTTCTTCCGTGAAAATTCCAGAGTAATCTAGAGTAATGACCGCACTATAAAGGCGGAGCACTTCGGTGGCGGATCATCAGTATTTCCAGAGCGATAATACGAGTTATACCTGCGAGTTCAAGTGCGATTAAAAGTATTCAGTGACTTTAAGTGTAGCTTATAGTGAAGTGTAAATTAGTGGTGTAATAAATAAAGTGTTTTGAGGTAGTTCGATCGGCATTTTCCATTCCGTAGAACCCCGGCTCGTAACACTATATTATTATAATTTTGAAAAAAAATTGAAACCCATTGCCTTGCGATGAAATGTTGAAAGGCAACAAAATCTTACGTGCCAGCCGCTATGGCACAGCCAATTAAAGTCCTGGGAGTCCCGGACTATATGAGATAGACATAAACCACATTATTTCCACCTGCTACCTGGCATATCTTCATACATGCTCGCCTGTTGCGATAATATACAGAGTGATTATGAACTTTCTATAGTGGTCCGCAATAGCCTGCACCTCTGCCTACTCTTTCAAGGATACAGTCATGATGTATATCTGTCTGTCTGATGGAACCTTACTAGCTTGTAATAATTTTATTTATCTTTTTCAGATCTGCATAAACTAAACGAGTGGAAGACTATCATAGCTCAACCGTCTCTACCAGACTGGCTCGGCTCAGACTCGGAAGACTCAGGAGACTCGGGATCTGACACCGAGTCTGGTGAAAGTGAGTCTGATGACGAGTGACATACCAATATGGGACCTTACTTTAATATAAGTACAAGGTTTAAAATGGAGTACTCTGTGATCTAATTCAGAATTGATATATTTTTTGTTACTATTTTAAGATTAAATGTTAATGAATAAGATTTAATTATAACAATATAATCATATTGTGTTTATTTCTTGCATTTTAGTTGTCATCTCCTTAATCACTCCAATAGATCGCGTGTCTTAGCATAATTACTAAGGTATTTTTTCTTGCAATGCTTGAAAATGAACACTGATTAACAATTTATAATGGCAAATCATTTATCACATTCATTTCACTTTCATTGCGTTTTTGCTTCACTTAGTATTTACAAGAAATTGATACACGTGACTGAGTACGATTGCGAACGTTATCTTAATTTATAATCTGAAGTGTGAAGAGTCCGAGACGCCCAGGACTTTAATTGGCTGTGCCACAGCAGCTGGCACGTAAGATTTGGTTGCCTTTCATCAACATTTCATCGCAAGGCAATGGGTTTGAAATTTATTTTTCAAAATTATAATATAGCTGCTTATTTTGTTAAATTAATTCGTACATGTGTGTGAATTGTTCTTACACAACATACATGCTAGATGTAATATTGCTCAGTTTTACTTTAACATTGATACATATCATCACCGCGCCTATATCCCCGACAGAGAAGGCAGAGGCGCATTACACGTAGGTACACTTTGGCATTAATGTTGTTGGTCCCACCATAATTATAAACATAAAATAGTCCCATAGTGATACGGCACCGGGCACATAAAATAGTCCCATAGTGATACGGCACCGGGCACATAAAATAGTCCCATAGTGATACGGCACCGGGCACATAAAATAGTCCCATAGTGATACGGCACCGGGCACATAAAATAGTCCCATAGTGATACGGCACCGGGCACATAAAATAGTCCCATAGTGATACGGCACCGGGCACATAAAATAGTCCCATAGTGATACGGCACCGGGCACACAAAATACGAGTGAGATGATTTTATATTTAAGTAGGTACTATTGTATGAATTTGTATGTGGGTACTATCTCTCTCTGACGGTTCCCGTCGGAACAAACTTTGTGTGAAGACAGATACGTTTGTATTTACAAAAAAAAAAGTATTTATATCAGTTTATCTAGTACTCATATCACAAGCTCTGCTTAGTTTGAGACTAGATGGCGTTGTGTGAATTGTCCTTACATATCTATTTATTTATTTACCTAATATATAAAATTCTCGTGTCACGGTGTTTGTAGTTAAACTCCTCCGAAACGGCTTGACCGATTCTCATACAATTTTGTGTGCATATAGGGTAGGTCTGAGGATCGGACATCTATTTTTCATCCCCCTAAATGTTAAGGATAGTCCACCCCTAAAGCAAAACAACGTTTGCCGGGTCAGCTAGTATTTATCTAATAGGCTGTTGTGCCGTCGCTGTGTTACGTCATACAGCTGAGAGGCACGCACTGCTCGCGCCCCACCAGTCGTACTATATAGAATAGAATAGAATAATCTTTATTGTACACCAATATAAATAAATATGAGAAACATCGTATGAAAATGTACAAATGGCGGCCTTATCACTAAAAGCGATCTCTTACAGGCAACCTTTGGATGGACATAAATGGTAAGAAAAAAAAGTGTGTGTGTCAGCTCCGACGCACGACTGGAGTTTACTCCTTAAGTACGAGTATCTAACCATAACAAATTAGAAAGTTGCGCACTAGAGGTGCGCACCAAAAACGTGACACGATTTTCGTTACTTGTTAGTAGGTTTTACCCCTCGGATTTTTCTCATACCGGGCGCCTTATATATGAAAATCGATTCTTAAGGAGTAAACTCCAATAAGATGTGAAAGTAGGTAGTCATTGGTGTTTAAGTAAATTCAGTGAGATATATACGAAGGACAAGCGTGATTTCGTCCTCTCTCGGACCTACGTGAATATCCAGGCAAGTTGCTGTCTGTCTTACAGCACCTGCCTCGGACCTGAAGCCTGTAACCTATACTAAACTAAATATCCAACATTGTGTAGAATCATCTACCAGCCACGACCCCTAAAGCCGTGGGCAGTATAACTTGTAATCTGTTATCTAGAACATTATAATATGTATTGAATCATAGGAAGTGTTCTTATTTATTACTATTCAGTGCTAAGCACCTAATCTGGTAGGGAAGAAACCTATCTTCGTTACACTGTACAAAGAACCCACGATCGACATATAAATTACTAGTAGATTACCGCGGATCTGCCCGCGTTATATAGTTTTCTCGTTCAATATTCTCGCGGATACATATTAAACGGGATTAACAGTAGCCTTGGCAGTAGTTTTGGAGCATTATTCAGTATGTATTTATCCAATAAAATTAAAAACGTAACGTTACTTTTATAAAATCTTTTATTATTTGAAATTGCCTCGGACCTGAAGCCTGTAACCTATACTAAACTAAATATCCAACATTGTGTAGAATCATCTACCAGCCACGACCCCTAAAGCCGTGGGCAGTATAACTTGTAATCTGTTATCTAGAACATTATAATATGTATTGAATCATAGGAAGTGTTCTTATTTATTACTATTCAGTGCTAAGCACCTAATCTGGTAGGGAAGAAACCCACTTTACAAAGTTACACTGTACAAAGAACCCACGATCGACATATAAATTACTAGTAGATTACCGCGGATCTGCCCGCGTTATATGGTTTTCTCGTTCAATATTCTCGCGGATACATATTAAACGGGATTAACAGTAGCCTTGGCAGTAGTTTTGGAGCATTATTCAGTATGTATTTATCCAATAAAATTAAAAACGTAACGTTACTTTTATAAAATCTTTTATTATTTGAAATTGCCTCGGACCTGAAGCCTGTAACCTATACTAAACTAAATATCCAACATTGTGTAGAATCATCTACCAGCCACGACCCCTAAAGCCGTGGGCAGTATAACTTGTAATCTGTTATCTAGAACATTATAATATGTATTGAATCATAGGAAGTGTTCTTATTTATTACTATTCAGTGCTAAGCACCTAATCTGGTAGGGAAGAAACCCACTTTACAAAGTTACACTGTACAAAGAACCCACGATCGACATATAAATTACTAGTAGATTACCGCGGATCTGCCCGCGTTATATAGTTTTCTCGTTCAATATTCTCGCGGATACATATTAAACGGGATTAACAGTAGCCTTGGCAGTAGTTTTGGAGCATTATTCAGTATGTATTTATCCAATAAAATTAAAAACGTAACGTTACTTTTATAAAATCTTTTATTATTTGAAATTGCCTCGGACCTGAAGCCTGTAACCTATACTAAACTAAATATCCAACATTGTGTAGAATCATCTACCAGCCACGACCCCTAAAGCCGTGGGCAGTATAACTTGTAATCTGTTATCTAGAACATTATAATATGTATTGAATCATAGGAAGTGTTCTTATTTATTACTATTCAGTGCTAAGCACCTAATCTGGTAGGGAAGAAACCTATCTTCGTTACACTGTACAAAGAACCCACGATCGACATATAAACTACTAGTAGATTACCGCGGATCTGCCCGCGTTACATAGTTTTCTCGTTCAATATTCTCGCGGATACATATTAAACGGGATTAACAGTAGCCTTGGCAGTAGTTTTGGAGCATTATTCAGTATGTATTTATCCAATAAAATTAAAAACGTAACGTTACTTTTATAAAATCTTTTATTATTTGAAATTGCCTCGGACCTGAAGCCTGTAACCTATACTAAACTAAATATCCAACATTGTGTAGAATCATCTACCAGCCACGACCCCTAAAGCCGTGGGCAGTATAACTTGTAATCTGTTATCTAGAACATTATAATATGTATTGAATCATAGGAAGTGTTCTTATTTATTACTATTCAGTGCTAAGCACCTAATCTGGTAGGGAAGAAACCTATCTTCGTTACACTGTACAAAGAACCCACGATCGACATATAAATTACTAGTAGATTACCGCGGATCTGCCCGCGTTATATAGTTTTCTCGTTCAATATTCTCGCGGATACATATTAAACGGGATTAACAGTAGCCTTGGCAGTAGTTTTGGAGCATTATTCAGTATGTATTTATCCAATAAAATTAAAAACGTAACGTTACTTTTATAAAATCTTTTATTATTTGAAATTGCCTCGGACCTGAAGCCTGTAACCTATACTAAACTAAATATCCAACATTGTGTAGAATCATCTACCAGCCACGACCCCTAAAGCCGTGGGCAGTATAACTTGTAATCTGTTATCTAGAACATTATAATATGTATTGAATCATAGGAAGTGTTCTTATTTATTACTATTCAGTGCTAAGCACCTAATCTGGTAGGGAAGAAACCCACTTTACAAAGTTACACTGTACAAAGAACCCACGATCGACATATAAATTACTAGTAGATTACCGCGGATCTGCCCGCGTTATATAGTTTTCTCGTTCAATATTCTCGCGGATACATATTAAACGGGATTAACAGTAGCCTTGGCAGTAGTTTTGGAGCATTATTCAGTATGTATTTATCCAATAAAATTAAAAACGTAACGTTACTTTTATAAAATCTTTTATTATTTGAAATTGCCTCGGACCTGAAGCCTGTAACCTATACTAAACTAAATATCCAACATTGTGTAGAATCATCTACCAGTCACGACCCCTAAAGCCGTGGGCAGTATAACTTGTAATCTGTTATCTAGAACATTATAATATGTATTGAATCATAGGAAGTGTTCTTATTTATTACTATTCAGTGCTAAGCACCTAATCTGGTAGGGAAGAAACCCACTTTACAAAGTTACACTGTACAAAGAACCCACGATCGACATATAAATTACTAGTAGATTACCGCGGATCTGCCCGCGTTATATAGTTTTCTCGTTCAATATTCTCGCGGATACATATTAAACGGGATTAACAGTAGCCTTGGCAGTAGTTTTGGAGCATTATTCAGTATGTATTTATCCAATAAAATTAAAAACGTAACGTTACTTTTATAAAATCTTTTATTATTTGAAATTGCCTCGGACCTGAAGCCTGTAACCTATACTAAACTAAATATCCAACATTGTGTAGAATCATCTACCAGCCACGACCCCTAAAGCCGTGGGCAGTATAACTTGTAATCTGTTATCTAGAACATTATAATATGTATTGAATCATAGGAAGTGTTCTTATTTATTACTATTCAGTGCTAAGCACCTAATCTGGTAGGGAAGAAACCTATCTTCGTTACACTGTACAAAGAACCCACGATCGACATATAAATTACTAGTAGATTACCGCGGATCTGCCCGCGTTATATAGTTTTCTCGTTCAATATTCTCGCGGATACATATTAAACGGGATTAACAGTAGCCTTGGCAGTAGTTTTGGAGCATTATTCAGTATGTATTTATCCAATAAAATTAAAAACGTAACGTTACTTTTATAAAATCTTTTATTATTTGAAATTGCCTCGGACCTGAAGCCTGTAACCTATACTAAACTAAATATCCAACATTGTGTAGAATCATCTACCAGCCACGACCCCTAAAGCCGTGGGCAGTATAACTTGTAATCTGTTATCTAGAACATTATAATATGTATTGAATCATAGGAAGTGTTCTTATTTATTACTATTCAGTGCTAAGCACCTAATCTGGTAGGGAAGAAACCCACTTTACAAAGTTACACTGTACAAAGAACCCACGATCGACATATAAATTACTAGTAGATTACCGCGGATCTGCCCGCGTTATATAGTTTTCTCGTTCAATATTCTCGCGGATACATATTAAACGGGATTAACAGTAGCCTTGGCAGTAGTTTTGGAGCATTATTCAGTATGTATTTATCCAATAAAATTAAAAACGTAACGTTACTTTTATAAAATCTTTTATTATTTGAAATTGCCTCGGACCTGAAGCCTGTAACCTATACTAAACTAAATATCCAACATTGTGTAGAATCATCTACCAGCCACGACCCCTAAAGCCGTGGGCAGTATAACTTGTAATCTGTTATCTAGAACATTATAATATGTATTGAATCATAGGAAGTGTTCTTATTTATTACTATTCAGTGCTAAGCACCTAATCTGGTAGGGAAGAAACCCACTTTACAAAGTTACACTGTACAAAGAACCCACGATCGACATATAAATTACTAGTAGATTACCGCGGATCTGCCCGCGTTATATAGTTTTCTCGTTCAATATTCTCGCGGATACATATTAAACGGGATTAACAGTAGCCTTGGCAGTAGTTTTGGAGCATTATTCAGTATGTATTTATCCAATAAAATTAAAAACGTAACGTTACTTTTATAAAATCTTTTATTATTTGAAATTGCCTCGGACCTGAAGCCTGTAACCTATACTAAACTAAATATCCAACATTGTGTAGAATCATCTACCAGCCACGACCCCTAAAGCCGTGGGCAGTATAACTTGTAATCTGTTATCTAGAACATTATAATATGTATTGAATCATAGGAAGTGTTCTTATTTATTACTATTCAGTGCTAAGCACCTAATCTGGTAGGGAAGAAACCCACTTTACAAAGTTACACTGTACAAAGAACCCACGATCGACATATAAATTACTAGTAGATTACCGCGGATCTGCCCGCGTTATATAGTTTTCTCGTTCAATATTCTCGCGGATACATATTAAACGGGATTAACAGTAGCCTTGGCAGTAGTTTTGGAGCATTATTCAGTATGTATTTATCCAATAAAATTAAAAACGTAACGTTACTTTTATAAAATCTTTTATTATTTGAAATTGCCTCGGACCTGAAGCCTGTAACCTATACTAAACTAAATATCCAACATTGTGTAGAATCATCTACCAGCCACGACCCCTAAAGCCGTGGGCAGTATAACTTGTAATCTGTTATCTAGAACATTATAATATGTATTGAATCATAGGAAGTGTTCTTATTTATTACTATTCAGTGCTAAGCACCTAATCTGGTAGGGAAGAAACCCACTTTACAAAGTTACACTGTACAAAGAACCCACGATCGACATATAAATTACTAGTAGATTACCGCGGATCTGCCCGCGTTATATAGTTTTCTCGTTCAATATTCTCGCGGATACATATTAAACGGGATTAACAGTAGCCTTGGCAGTAGTTTTGGAGCATTATTCAGTATGTATTTATCCAATAAAATTAAAAACGTAACGTTACTTTTATAAAATCTTTTATTATTTGAAATTGCCTCGGACCTGAAGCCTGTAACCTATACTAAACTAAATATCCAACATTGTGTAGAATCATCTACCAGCCACGACCCCTAAAGCCGTGGGCAGTATAACTTGTAATCTGTTATCTAGAACATTATAATATGTATTGAATCATAGGAAGTGTTCTTATTTATTACTATTCAGTGCTAAGCACCTAATCTGGTAGGGAAGAAACCCACTTTACAAAGTTACACTGTACAAAGAACCCACGATCGACATATAAATTACTAGTAGATTACCGCGGATCTGCCCGCGTTATATAGTTTTCTCGTTCAATATTCTCGCGGATACATATTAAACGGGATTAACAGTAGCCTTGGCAGTAGTTTTGGAGCATTATTCAGTATGTATTTATCCAATAAAATTAAAAACGTAACGTTACTTTTATAAAATCTTTTATTATTTGAAATTGCCTCGGACCTGAAGCCTGTAACCTATACTAAACTAAATATCCAACATTGTGTAGAATCATCTACCAGCCACGACCCCTAAAGCCGTGGGCAGTATAACTTGTAATCTGTTATCTAGAACATTATAATATGTATTGAATCATAGGAAGTGTTCTTATTTATTACTATTCAGTGCTAAGCACCTAATCTGGTAGGGAAGAAACCCACTTTACAAAGTTACACTGTACAAAGAACCCACGATCGACATATAAATTACTAGTAGATTACCGCGGATCTGCCCGCGTTATATAGTTTTCTCGTTCAATATTCTCGCGGATACATATTAAACGGGATTAACAGTAGCCTTGGCAGTAGTTTTGGAGCATTATTCAGTATGTATTTATCCAATAAAATTAAAAACGTAACGTTACTTTTATAAAATCTTTTATTATTTGAAATTGCCTCGGACCTGAAGCCTGTAACCTATACTAAACTAAATATCCAACATTGTGTAGAATCATCTACCAGCCACGACCCCTAAAGCCGTGGGCAGTATAACTTGTAATCTGTTATCTAGAACATTATAATATGTATTGAATCATAGGAAGTGTTCTTATTTATTACTATTCAGTGCTAAGCACCTAATCTGGTAGGGAAGAAACCTATCTTCGTTACACTGTACAAAGAACCCACGATCGACATATAAACTACTAGTAGATTACCGCGGATCTGCCCGCGTTATATAGTTTTCTCGTTCAATATTCTCGCGGATACATATTAAACGGGATTAACAGTAGCCTATAGCATTCAGGGATCAAAATCGGTTGAGTAGTTTTGGAGCATTATTCAGTATATATTTATCCAATAAAATTAAAAACGGAACGTTACTTTTATAAAATCTTTTATTTTTTGAAATTAGTTCAAATGTGTAAAATCGTTCATTTCATTTATTAAGACTTTCATCTGATTCATCGAATAATTGTGCAATAAGTCGCAGCGTTATAAAATTCATTATAAAAATGACTAAAACATTGACAACATTTTACTATACACTTACAAATATATTGTATACAAGTACTAAAAATTGTACTTTTTGTGGTAATTTTTTACCTAACTGCGACTTAATTTATTGTACATGTTACATATAAAAAAAATAACACTTTCAATATACATATACACTGATGTAACTAGTTAATGTATAAAATATTTAATTTGCAATATATATGTTAGATAAATTGATGTATAATTTTACTTTGCTCAATAATACATTGCAAATCAAATAAATCATCGAGTAAATTTGAAGTTATAATAGACGGTGAAATAATAAAAATTAAAAAAAAATTATAATATAAATTATCATTACATCAGTCGGTTAAATGATTAGACATTATCTTATTCCAAATTGAAATAATTACATATTGTTTTTTTTTATAAAAAAAAAAATAGAAAGCAAATCAGTCTATAAACTTAGATTTAAAATTATGACTAAGTTTTAATGTACATTTAAACATTATTTAATTATCTGTGGTTTACGCCATTTTTTTTAAACTGGTGTACAGGCAACGAACTATGTGATATGTTGTATAGATCAAAAATAATATTTTACATAAATATATCAATTTATAGCGCAAACGCACAGATTCTCGTAAAAACCTATACTTTAAAACATTTACTATCTAATCCATTATAATTTACATTATATTTACACGAAAAGATCATTTTAATAAATACATAATTTGGCTGAAAATTTAATTTTTTTTTTTTCTGCTTTTTTTATTAAAAAATAAAATTTTAATGATCTTTGTTTTAAATATGAAATAGTCCCCATATTATTGTCGATCACTTTCTGAAGCTGTAGCTACGTTTGCGTCTCGACAAAACGAAGCTTCACACAATGACGTAGGCTTGTCGACTTTAGTCGATTCACGATTTCAACCAATCATTACGCAGAAAATTATGTAAATTTTGTCACGTGACCGATAGGTTTCTGCGATATCATTGGTCAAATATCTAAAACGACTAAAACCATAGCCACTGCTTTTAAGGCGTATCGCAAACTTATAGACGCAAACGCGAATACAGCACGAGACAAAATGAAATTTAGTTACGTTCAAAATAAATTAATTAACTACACTTCCGTGTATAATTAGTTTAACAGTCTCCCCCCGAGCATAACCTGTCCACACGTATATCACAGTAGCGGCCTCGACGTCCCGGGTTCACTTCCCTGACTAGGCTATATACACAACACTGACACTGCACTGACACAACGAGTTTATGGTCACACGACTAAAGCTCCCCATAGACTAACAGTCCGCCGTCCGACCGGATATCGACCTGTCAGTTGACGATGAAGTTGGCTACAAATGTCCACAACTATAATAAATAATTTAAATGCATTTTTACAATTCTTAAGTAGATACGTATATTGTATTTAATCTTATTAAGTTTCTTGTTGTTTATTCTGAATCACTATTATGTAGTTACTGATTTTACTACTAAACTCATCGTTTTGACATTTAATAAAGATAAGACAATTTGATTTGACAATCGTCTACCCTATTCACGGTCTGACAGGCCGATATCCGGCGGGCGACCTTCGATCTGGAAGTGTGTGGGTCCCTTTAGAACAGATCTGTTATTATAGAACCGAACCACGCACATACTACAGGTAAAGCGTACGACAGTAAGGCCGTCTGTAGTTCAGGCCGCGAGGCCCCGCCGGCGGCCTCGTGTGTAGGCCGCGCGGTCACATACACGTCGTTACTTCTGTGGCTGACCTCCACCGACGGTACCTCCGTCATCTCTCGCGTGTCGACCGGTGCTGGAGATGTAGGTGGCGATGGTGTCGGTATCTCTGCTCTCGGTCGAGATACCTCCTCGTCTATCTCTGGGGTTCTGTCCGGAACTCTGTCTGGGATTGAGTCTCTATCTGTACTGTCGCTGTCGTCGCCCGAGCCTGGAATGAAGAGTATAGTTCGAGTCGGTACTACAAAAACTGTTAAAAAAATAGGCCATACCGTATTAAGCAAACGAGTGAGAACCTTAACATACAGTAGGTAGCAATCCAGTGACAACACGGCACGGCACGATTTTATTTTGATCAAGCCATTTTTAACCTTATTACATCCAGTTAGAATTCATATTACCGCGGCACGTACGATCTGCTGTTACATGCCGCGACGTGCCGCAGCATAATTTGTAGAAATAAAGTAATATGAATATTCTTAAGTAAATGAAATAAAATATTAATACTACTCAAAAAATAAAATCGGTAGCCGTGACGTCACAAAAAAGCACGTCATATAAAAGTAAGTGCTTACCATAATCGATAGTGGTGCGGTCCTCATCATCAGGCGGTAACCCTTCCTCAGGGAAGTAATCTCCTGACCCTGAACCTGACTCCACTTCCTCGTACGCCTGACTACCTAGTGAACTTGCCACTTGCAAATCTGGAATTAATTTGAAGTAAATTTAGTTCAGAAACATATTCTGATAATGTATAATTAAAGTAAAGTGATTACTTGGACTAAGGGCCTTATACTTTTTTTTTTAATTCCTTGGCCCAAGGTCGCGTACGCTCTAACGTCCGTTGCCGGGCGTCGCTTATTAGGGCCTTATACTAGCGGTTTGCGTCTGTTTGTTTAGTATATTTATGTTGGTGTTTTTTATTAATTTTTTTTCAAAGAATTTATAGCAGAAGCGCGACTCCGTGTGAATATCCGAATCTCCCAGTAAAGCCAATATGAATCGCAATATCTCAGAAGTGGTAATTATTAGACAAACCGGAACCTACAAATACCATTTTTAGAAATAAATTTATAATACCTACAATTTTCAATTGGAAACCGGGAACCGGTTTTTAATTTTTTCTTCCCTATTTTCTTTGCTCTTTTGGTTTCTTGAGACTTTGATTGTATTGCCGTGGACAAACGATTGATTTGGTTGATTGTATTGTCATGGACAAATGACTGATTTGGTTGATTGTATTGCCATGGACAAACGATTGATTTGGATGATTGTATTGTCATGGACAAATGACTGATTTGGTTGATTGTATTGTCATGGACAAACGATTGATTTGGTTGATTGTATTGTCATGGACAAATGACTGATTTGGTTGATTGTATTGCCATGGACAAACGATTGATTTGGGTGATTGTATTGTCATGGACAAACGACTGATTTGGTTGATTGTATTGCCATGGACAAACGATTGATTTGGTTGATTGTATTGTCATGGACAAACGACTGATTTGGTTGATTGTATTGCCATGGACAAACAATTGATTTGGTTGATTGTATTCTCATGGACAAACGACTGATTTGGTTGATTGTATTGCCATGGACAAACGATTGATTTGGTTGATTGTATTGTCATGGACAAACGACTGATTTGGTTGATAGTATTGCCATGGACAAACAACTGATTTGGTTGATTGTATTGCCATGGACAAACAACTGATTTGGTTGATTGTATTGTCATGGACAAACAACTGATTTTTTTTTTTTTTTTTTTTTTTATATTTAGGTCGACAAATTGACGCCACCCGCCTGATGGTAAGCTGAGGCGACGTCTGGCAATTGAGGGCGACTCTCACAGTACACAGGAATACTATAGAGAGTGGCCCTCAACTTGACGACCCAGTAATGTGCCTCTTCACGCTTCGCTTAAAGAGCCCAGGGTTATATGTTGGAGGAAACACGTGCACACAAGCCACCATCGTTCGGCAGAGAAACGATCGTTTAAAACGCTCGGTTCTCGCGAAGACGGTTTCCACGGTATGAGGGTGACATCTCTGGCCGGCACGCGTTGTTCGGGATCGGAAGGGAGAGGGTGGGATCAGGTTGAAGAGCTCTTCAGAACACTCACCGTGGTAAATACGGTAGAACGCGGCCAAGGAAGCAATTGTTCGGCGCTGGGCTAGCGGCTCAAGGCTTCCCGTTACCTCCGGACAGTCTATAATGCGAACAGCGCGTCGCTGCATAGCGTCGAGTGCGTCCAGCAAATACTTCGCGGAGCCGTCCCAGAGGTGAGAGCAGTATTCAACGCAGGGTCTAATCTGCGTTTTGTACAGCAGACACCTCTGGTGCGGTGTAAAGAATCGTTTTACCTTGTTCAGTATTCCTAGTTTCCGCGAAGCTAGCCCAATACATCTCTCAATGTATTTTGTGTTATTGAGCTCTCGACGAACGTCTATGCCAAGGATGTCTAGATTGTCCTTCATTGGTAATATTGCATTCTGAAGTGTGGGTAGGGGAAGGAAAGGGGATTTTTTCGCTGTAAATGCACACGCCTGTGTTTTGTGGGCATTGAACTCGACCAAGTTCTCGGCACCCCATTCCCCATCTCCCGATACTGTCGAGGTTTCGGTCGAGATCACCCACGAGATATCGTCTCTCCTCCTCTATCACAGATCGCCCCGCCGTCGGACGAACCGAGTAACTCCCGTGCAATGTACTGTCATCTGCATAGCAATGAATGTTCCCGAGGGAAAGCATATCATTGATATGCAGAAGAAAGAGAGTTGGTGACAGTACGGACCCCTGCGGTACCCCGGCATTCACTTGCAAGAAGCGAGAAGCCTGGCCATCGCAGAGGACCCGCACTCGGCGCTCGTTTAAAAAACTGGCAATCCAGCTGCACAGTTGAGGAGGTAGACCATATGCCGGAAGCTTGGAAAGAAGCGAAGCATGCCAGACCCTATCGAAAGCTTTGGCGATGTCCAGGCTAATAGCCAAGGACTCGCCGAACTTTTCCATAGCCTCACCCCATACATGCGTGACGAATGCCAGGAGGTCACCCGTTGATCGTTTTGGCCTGAAGCCATATTGCCGATCATTGATTAGCGAGTGATCCTCCAGGTATCGCATGAGCTGCTTATTAATAAGAAGCTCGAGCACCTTGCAAATGACTGAGGTGACAGCTATGGGTCGATAGTTGCCTGGATCGGATCGATCCCCTTTCTTGGGGATCGGTTGTACGTTCGCCTCCTTCCAGGCCTCCGGCACGAGGCCTGTAGAGTATGACAGGCGGTACAGACGCGTTAATACTGGAGACAACTCAGCAGCACATTTTCGTAGCACCACCGCCGGAATGCCGTCAGGGCCACTGGCTTTCCGCGTGTCGAGTGACCGCAGCACTGCCCGTACATCACATTGCCTGATAACAATATCAGGCATAGTGTGGCCACAGTTAGCGATGGCGGGGGGCTGCAGGCCACGGTCATCGACCCGGGAATTAGCCGCAAAGAGGTCTGCGAGCATGTCCGCCTTCTCTTGGGCTTTGTGAGCCAGTGATCCGTCAGGAAAACGCAGTGGTGGCAGCGAGGGTTGACAAAAATTTGACTGTACGGCTTTGGCCAGTTGCCAGTATCCACGGCTGCCCGTGGGATGGGATGTGAGCTCCTGACCAAGCCGCGCGACGCGCTGGGCATCCGCTCTCTTGAAGGCCCTCTTGCTGAACCTGGTGGCCCGATTGTACGCTGCTTTGAGGCGGTTCACGTTCGGGTCACGTGCCGCCCGAGCCCTGACCCAGGCGCGATATGCCGACTGTTTTTTCTGGACAGCCTCGGCACATTCACGCCCGAACCAGGGGCGAGCTTTGCGGATGCTGGCGACATCAGTGAAAGGGATATAATATTCTATCCCTAGACTGATCTCGCCAGCAATGGCAGCAGCGCTATCCGAAGGCGCCTTCCCTACAAAGCAGCGCTGGCTCCACGGGACGGACGCAAAGTAATCGCGGAGACCGTCCCAGTCTGCCGACGAGTAGTGCCATAGTCGTCGAGTCATTTGTTCAGCACGAGCAGGTGGTGGCACTTGGAAGCTGGCGTGCACCACACAGTGGTCGGAAGTGCCCAGTGGGGCGCGTACCGACACACTGTACTCGGCTGGGCGACTCGTCAGCAGTAGATCCAGCAAGGCGGGCGTGTGGTCTGACCTGTCAGGTATGCGGGTGATCCCCCGTACCATCTGGGTCAGCCCGTGGGAGAGAGCGAATGCATGGGCGGTTCGTCCCGCATGATCGGTCCTAAGGGACCCCAGCCACTCAACGTGATGACCGTTAAAGTCCCCCAAGAAAACCAGGTCAGCGTTCGGGAACCGCACCTGCGCATCGTCAGCCATCTCGCTGAGGTATTCGAAAAGCCTTGTTGTCCCAGTGTCCCCTGTGTGGGAGCGGTAGACGCACACGTAGATCTGGCTCATGGAGCCATGATCCACGTGCAGCCAAAGGACGGAGTAGGAGGGGTTCTCCAGACAGCGCAACCGGCGGCAGCAAACATCCGCCCTAACGAACACGCACACCCCGGCTTTATCGCGGAATTGTTCCTCAATGATATAGCCCGGGTAACAGAGGTACGACGTGTCGTCAGGGCGGCGTATCTGTGTCTCCGTTAGGAACATCACAGAAGGCCGTGCCGACTCCAGGTGATGGTGGACGGTATCGAGGTTTGCATGGAGTCCGCGGATATTCGCGAACTCCACCTCAAACGAAGTCAACTTTGTGGGGTTTCTAGGGGCCGCTGTGTACCGTCTATTATATTGTTGCACTGTCATTGTGAAATATGGGGAAGCGTGAAGACAGGGCGATATTTGGTGCGGCAGTAAGTGACAAAGTGCAGAGGCTAGCTTCGTCTAGAACCGTGTGGTTAGGTCGGAGCCGACCCGCCGGACGGAAGGGCTCCCAAACCCCCCTGATGCAAGGCCGCCGCTACCCCACACCGGTTACCACCCGGAGCGGCGACCCCACAACAGGATTATGCGCAACATGTGGGGCAGCCTACTGGGGTGGTTGGTCCCAGGCGGGCCCCATGACTATGTTGCGGGCGGCCGCGGCAACGCCGTTGCTAAGGGTCTCCCTGGCCGGCGAATCGACCCACACCACCCACACTAGACTCCGCTTCGCCCCCACTGGACCCCTGCCTGCCGCACCATACACCGTCCCGGGCCCGGCAGTGCAGCTGCTGAACCCCTAACGCAACCCAGCCTGGGCTGGGTTACTTGGGGGGCTTTAGCACAGCTGCACGGTGGTACCCCCCCGGACCAACACTGTTGTACCACCTGGTATCCACGTAGGGGCCAAAGTCACCACATGGGTACCGTAATATACGAACCTCGTCCGTTAATCAGCAGGTGCGCCACTAGCAGGTGAGGTCGCTGGGGCCCAATAGATGTAAGAAGGGCCCCTTTGCACCCAATTTGGTTGATTGTATTGTCATGGACAAACAACTGATTTGGTTGATTGTATTGTCATGGACAAACAACTGATTTGGTTGATAGTATTGCCATGGACAAACGATAGATTTGGTTGATTGTATTGTCATGGACAAACAACTGATTTGGTTGATTGTATTGACATGGACAAACAACTGATTTGGTTGATAGTATTGCCATGGACAAACGATAGATTTGGTTGATTGTATTGTCATGGACAAACAACTGATTTGGTTGATTGTATTGCTATGGACCAACGATAGATTTGGTTGATTGTATTGTCATGGACAAACAACTGATTTGGTTGATAGTATTGCCATGGACAAACGATAGATTTGGTTGATTGTATTGTCGTGGACAAACAACTGATTTGGTTGATTGTATTGCTATGGACCAACGATAGATTTGGTTGATTGTATTGTCATGGACAAACAACTGATTTGGTTGATAGTATTGCCATGGACAAACGATAGATTTGGTTGATTGTATTGTCATGGACAAACAACTGATTTGGTTGATTGTATTGCCATGGACAAACGATAGATTTGGTTGATTGTATTGTCATGGACAAACAACTGATTTGGTTGATTGTATTGCCATGGACAAACGATTGATTTGGTTGATTGTATTGTCATGGACAAATGACTGATTTGGTTGATTGTATTGTCATGGACAAACGATTGATTTGGTTGATTGTATTGTCATGGACAAATGACTGATTTGGTTGATTGTATTGCCATGGACAAACGATTGATTTGGATGATTGTATTGTCATGGACAAATGACTGATTTGGTTGACTGCATTGCCATGGACAAACGATTGATTTGGTTGATTGTATTGTCATGGACAAATGACTGATTTGGTTGATTGTATTGCCATGGACAAACGATTGATTTGGGTGATTGTATTGTCATGGACAAACGACTGATTTGGTTGATTGTATTGCCATGGACAAACGATTGATTTGGTTGATTGTATTGTCATGGACAAACGACTGATTTGGTTGATTGTATTGCCATGGACAAACAATTGATTTGGTTGATTGTATTGTCATGGACAAACGACTGATTTGGTTGATTGTATTGCCATGGACAAACGATTGATTTGGTTGATTGTATTGTCATGGACAAACGACTGATTTGGTTGATAGTATTGCCATGGACAAACAACTGATTTGGTTGATTGTATTGCCATGGACAAACAACTGATTTGGTTGATTGTATTGTCATGGACAAACAACTGATTTGGTTGATTGTATTGTCATGGACAAACAACTGATTTGGTTGATTGTATTGTCATGGACAAACAACTGATTTGGTTGATAGTATTGCCATGGACAAACGATAGATTTGGTTGATTGTATTGTCATAGACAAACAACTGATTTGGTTGATTGTATTGACATGGACAAACAACTGATTTGGTTGATAGTATTGCCATGGACAAACGATAGATTTGGTTGATTGTATTGTCATGGACAAACAACTGATTTGGTTGATTGTATTGCTATGGACCAACGATAGATTTGGTTGATTGTATTGTCATGGACAAACAACTGATTTGGTTGATAGTATTGCCATGGACAAACGATAGATTTGGTTGATTGTATTGTCATGGACAAACAACTGATTTGGTTGATTGTATTGCTATGGACCAACGATAGATTTGGTTGATTGTATTGTCATGGACAAACAACTGATTTGGTTGATAGTATTGCCATGGACAAACGATAGATTTGGTTGATTGTATTGTCATGGACAAACAACTGATTTGGTTGATTGTATTGCCATGGACAAACGATAGATTTGGTTGATTGTATTGTCATGGACAAACAACTGATTTGGTTGATAGTATTGCCATGGACAAACGATAGATTTGGTTGATTGTATTGTCATGGACAAACAACTGATTTGGTTGATTGTATTGCCATGGACAAACGATAGATTTGGTTGATTGTATTGTCATGGACAAACAACTGATTTGGTTGATTGTATTGACATGGACAAACAACTGATTTGGTTGATAGTATTGCCATGGACAAACGATAGATTTGGTTGATTGTATTGTCATGGACAAACAACTGATTTGGTTGATTGTATTGCTATGGACCAACGATAGATTTGGTTGATTGTATTGTCATGGACAAACAACTGATTTGGTTGATAGTATTGCCATGGACAAACGATAGATTTGGTTGATTGTATTGTCATGGACAAACAACTGATTTGGTTGATTGTATTGCTATGGACCAACGATAGATTTGGTTGATTGTATTGTCATGGACAAACAACTGATTTGGTTGATAGTATTGCCATGGACAAACGATAGATTTGGTTGATTGTATTGTCATGGACAAACAACTGATTTGGTTGATTGTATTGCCATGGACAAACGATAGATTTGGTTGATTGTATTGTCATGGACAAACAACTGATTTGGTTGATTGTATTGCCATGGACAAACGATTGATTTGGTTGATTGTATTGTCATGGACAAATGACTGATTTGGTTGATTGTATTGTCATGGACAAACGATTGATTTGGTTGATTGTATTGTCATGGACAAATGACTGATTTGGTTGATTGTATTGCCATGGACAAACGATTGATTTGGATGATTGTATTGTCATGGACAAACAACTGATTTGGTTGATTGTATTGCCATGGACCAACGATAGATTTGGTTGATTGTATTGTCATGGACAAACAACTGATTTGGTTGATAGTATTGCCATGGACAAACGATAGATTTGGTTGATTGTATTGTCATGGACAAACAACTGATTTGGTTGATTGTATTGCCATGGACAAACGATAGATTTGGTTGATTGTATTGTCATGGACAAACAACTGATTTGGTTGATAGTATTGCCATGGACAAACGATAGATTTGGTTGATTGTATTGTCATGGACAAACAACTGATTTGGTTGATTGTATTGCCATGGACAAACGATAGATTTGGTTGATTGTATTGCCATGGACAAACGATAGATTTGGTTGATTGTATTGTCATGGACAAACAACTGATTTGGTTGATAGTATTGCCATGGACAAACGATAGATTTGGTTGATTGTATTGTCATGGACAAACAACTGATTTGGTTGATTGTATTGCCATGGACAAACAACTGATTTGGTTGATTGTATTGCCATGGACAAACGACTGATTTGGTTGATTGTATTGCCATGGACAAACAACTGATTTGGTTGATTGTATTGCCATGGACAAACAACTGATTTGGTTGATTGTATTGCCATGGACAAACAACTGATTTGGTTGATTGTATTGCCATGGACAAACAACTGATTTGGTTGATTGTATTGCCATGGACAAACGATTATTGCCATGGACAAACAACTGATTTGGTTGATTGTATTGCCATGGACAAACAACTGATTTGGTTGATTGTATTGCCATGGACAAACGATAGATTTGGTTGACTGACAAAAAGTCATAATTTTGACTTTTTTTCTCTATTTAGTTGATTGTTATATGAATAAAGATTTTACGATGACTTTTAGAGGTTTAGTTATTCGAGATCACATGGCTACGGTGTTCAGTTTTTCGAGTTAGCGTGCATTCGTTATGTTTCGAAAAAGTGAATTAGAGATTTAGTTATTCGAGATCGTATTGCTACGTATCACACTCGTTCGATTGTCAATCAAATATTGGTGTGATTTATGTTTAATATATCCCATAAACCCAGCTTGATAAAGGCTTAATTTGGAATGCCATTGTGTGAGAATATCCAAAATGTAATATTTATAATTTAGTACCTCTAGTGTCAGTATCCAGCCACTGCACCTCCAGCCCATTGTACGCGTCCTTGAGTTTCTCAGCCAGCGTGGCGAGCGCGGCCGCCTGGCTGGCCGTGCTGGCCGTGCTGGCCCCGCCGCCGGCCGCGCCGCGCACCTCGGGGTTGGAGGCCAGGCCGGCCGTGCCTTCACTCGCGGCGTTCGGTAGGTAACTGGAAATATATATATTATCTTTATTACTGTACTGATAAGGTATGAGTTGTGAGAATGAAAATTATAGACTTCCACAAAACCGAAGGCACAGCATTAGAGCGACTGTTTCTTTTTTTTTTGCTAGCTCGCACTTACAAATCATATCAAAGTTATAGTGTAAGTATGTAAATTTAACAACTAATTGACACATTTACAAATATCCAAGTTTATGTAAAATTAGGTACGGACTCGATGATTTACGGCCAAACCTGCGTTATGGGAGCGCCCGCGCGGGGAGCTGATAGCAAATTGCAAAAAACTGCGTCGAAACGAAAAAAGTTTCATTTTTAACCGACTGGCCACAATGGAAGAGGTTCTCATTTCGACTCAATGTTTTTCTTTTGCTCAATCTTGCGACTAGGTGTTCGTATCATAAAATACTGACCTCGCAACAGCAGTTCCATTAAAGCACGGCGAGCTGGTGACGCTGGAGTCCGCACACAGCAGCGCGGGGAGGTGGTTCCAGTAGCGCCGCGTGTTGCGGACTCGGGCGCGGGTCTCGCGCACCAGGCGCTCCAGGGCTGGACCGCCCAGGTCTGACCCTCCTGGGACAAGGGACACAAATACTTTACTATCATACACTGAGCACTTTCCTAACCCAATTCTATAAGCCGCACAAGATGACAATGGAATTGGCGGCCATGTTGGTGACGTCATAGTGACGTAGCTTAACCTACAATACTATTATATTATGTTATCCGTACTTTTGGTACTTAAGGTTCTATCCCACTCACATCGAGCGCGCACTAGCGCGCTTACTTACTTAAAATTTAGTTACAATATTTACAAAAGTTCGTGTAAAAAATCCTCCACTTGCTGACTTTTTGTAAATGCATAGTACACATTAGTCACTCACAAATTATGATCACTAAGTGTAGGATCCGTTATTTTCGACTTTGGGAATACACAGATAAAGGAAATTATAAATAGGTATACAACTCACCTCGCGGCTCTTCGTTCTTAACAGAAGGCTGCTTCTTCTTCTTCGGCCCTCTCTTGTCATCATATTTAAAGTCTACCCGCATACCTCCATCGGCTGGCTCCGGTTGAGCGTCACGTCTTCTCCTCTCATGCTCTTCGTATTCGTCCATGTTGATGTTACCCCTCAAATACTGTAAAAACCTCTCCCTAAGCTTCGCCTGCTCTGCCATTTCTTCGGTAGCCTTTTTAAAATCTTCAGGATTCAGACCTAGCAAATCAGAATCCTGGAGATTTTCGAGTGACCCTTCGATCTCGAAGTCATCGACATCGTTCACCCTTTGAGGCCAGTCAAAGTCTGGAATAGACCTGACAGATCTTCGTTGCTTCCCTGGAGCGAAGAACGGTCCAGCTCCACCACCCGATCCTAGAACCGGTTTGCCACATCCAGTGAATATCTTTTGTGATATGTCTCGATTGTGTTCTTGGAAGCTCATGATGGCTTCGGAGATTTTGATGTCTATGGGCTCGACTACCATGGCTATGTTGAACGGGCCGAGGAGACGGTCGGCCACTTTATCTACAGCATCTGTTACAATATAATTGGTTTGGTTACGATCTTATTACATTGTTGACCGAGCGAAGCGTCTCATTTCGAGCGTGCTTTCGTCTGTCTATATGTGTTTTCTGTATCTTCACGAAACTTGGCACAAGTGTTCCTTGATTTAAGATATTTTTTTTAAAGTAAGCTTTTCTGATTGGGGGGGAAACGACGGCAGAAACGAGGTCTACCTACTATTACACCACATGGGTGCTACTCACCGACATAAGCATCCCACTGGTTGCCCAGATCGGCGTGTGCGGGCAGACACCCTCGGATGACGTTGTGACAGTAGCGCGTGCAGGCCGGCGCCTGGTGACCGCCGCAGTTACCGCAGTATCGCAGTCGGGCCCACGCCGTCTCACATTCCGGTGTTACTTTTACCTGGAATTAAAGTAATATGTGTGAGAAAGTGTATTTTTACTTTATCCTTAACCTTTTCTTGTCTGGCTTGACGTGTCTATGTCGTGGGCCCATCGCCAAACCTAAACTAACCATCTGATCTCGATGTTGAACAAGGTTGTTTTTTTATCACACTTTGGTTGGCATCGATCTGCTTACAACATCTACATAACTACATAAAATCTGGTGTGCGAGAGTAACGTAGTCATTAGAGGGTACCAAACTGTAGTACTAAACTAACCGTCTATGGACCAAATAAGTACAAAAAAATTATCCACTCATATATTACAAATTGCATTGCCAATACAATGTCAAGAATCGTCACAAATAGATACAAGTTGAATCCAAGCATTTTACATACTAACGTACATTACACATATAAAACATATCTATTCAAAGATAAACTTAACGTTGTATGGCGCCAAGATCAACGAACGACAAATGGCACGAAGCTGCGCAAAGTCGCAAACTAATAATGAGTCATTTTCCTCCGTCGGTGGTTGAAGGTTACCGCCAAATGGTATTCATATTCATATATGTTTTGATTAAATTAATTAACATGCTAAATTTATAGCCGTTGAACAAATTGAATCGAGGATATTTTGGCGATGTCTTTGTACTAAAACCTAAATGATTTTAATGATCGATTATATAACCAACCTATCATTATAGGATTACAATGAAACACTGTAAGTATTGAAGATGTGTTTCTCGATTTGAATGTGTCTGCTTAATTCGTCACTAAGTTTAGATGGCTCATGTAGTTGCCATGTGTAGATTCGAATAATAATGAGGAAGAGATGTGTCTTTGGAATACCAAAATATTCTTAGTCTATTCGTATAGATCTACCGGTCGTATGGATTTACAAATCCGCCGTCGTCAATACATAGAATTTTTGATGGAAATCTTCTTTTCGCACGCTTGACTTGGGCAGTAAGCTGGAGAATGCGTGACGAGAGCGCTACAAAAAGTGAGTGAGTATTACGGGCGAGTCGGACGAAAGTTGAGACGTGCATATAAGTTAGTGAAGATAAATGGTACGACGCTCAACATCCTCATCCTCACTTGCCCACATTACACCTGCTGGAAGACAGGCAAGGAAGGCTCTGGTACGTACTCAGATTGCCCCAGAATTGGCAATAGACTCATCCCCTATTACATGAGACCAACAGTTACTGCTAAAATGAACGCATCTGGTCTGCCTCTTCGGGATAGCTTCAATTTCACTTCAAAGGTCTTATTTCCAACGTGAATGTGAGCCACTGCCCTATAAGCATGAATCAATGATATAGCATAAAAATGTCGGTCACGTGACCCTAATAGCATATTTTTGCGATGTCATTGGTTTTCGACTGAACTCGACGCTAGATATGATAGGCCTGCTGGTTATACCTGCATCATACTCCGTACAACATCGGCGCCCGCTCTGAGTGCCTTGTGGAAGGTCCTCGTGGCGACCACAGCACGTCGCAGTTGAACTGACAGTTTGTTCGGCACGTCTTCGAAAGGCTGGATGTCTCGCATGTGTTCGTTGACACACTTTAAGTACCTGAAGGAAAACAATAAACTGATAATGACTTCTTTCGTGAGAACCTATTGATAAAGTAGGATTGAAATTCCCGGACTGTAGAGAGAGAATTAAGGTTCTAGTTCTGATTAAACAATGGTCATAGATTTTCTATTGTATGGGTATTACGAGGGACCATCAAAACTGGCTATATGTGGCGTGATATGTAGGGATGTGTTAAAAAAAAAAATTATCGGAGATAATAATAATTAGTCAGTCTAAACCCTATCCTTTAGGGGACTAAAATACAGGGTCGCTGACTGCTAATAGCTATGACCTTTAAGTTCTGGAGAAATCCTTCATATGAATACCCAAGTCTGAGAGCAGCAGTAGCGGTTTAGTCGATATGACTCGCTACGGGTTTAAGTCCGATGAGGCTTCAGTACGTTAAAAAAAGGTATTTTATAATTAAGTTTTAACGATTATAGAACAAGATTCTTGTATCGAGGAAAATTCCGCTCATATGCAACATAAACACACAAACCGGATCCAAACAAGTATTTGCGATGCGACTACTGAGCAATATTATTCGCGATATCACCTCTGTGATACATACATACATACATACACATTATCGATTGGGGTCGAGATTTACAAGACGGTCAAATCACAGTCAAATTGAGACGAGAAAATAATGTTGAAAACAAAAATGACTATTGAAAAGTGCCTACATATTTGAACACATTAAATACAATGAAAAAGATATGAGCTGAGCTGAGTGAGCTAAGCAAGCGTGTGGTAGCCCCGTCATTATTATGTTTACTATAGGTACCTACTAGTTAATTTTTTTTAAGCTGATTAAGATCACTTTACTAGTTTGTTTTTACAACACATTCTGTTTTTATTTTAGCAACTGCAAATAATACTATTTCCATTAATCCCTCCAGTTAAATCTATGCCATTTGGGTTATTGGGTTTGAAATGAGTTCACCGCATCAGTTAGTACAGTAATCAAATAGTAGAACCCCGAACAAATGTCTTAACAGGTAACGTCGATTAAAAAATATTACGTCGATACACAAAAACGAATTTTCAATACCCCTTCTTTATGCAGTTAGTTCACGCCCTTCGTCCACTTGAACACCATAACGCTTATTAATAACTGATTTATAGCGTACAAGTCGTAAACCCGCACTTGATACCCTTTCAGTAGTCAGTCGTGTTATCACGGTGCGTTCCTACCATTTAATGCCCTATTACAGAACCATTTATCGACCCTAATCGTATGTTTACACGAACATAACACTAAAAGTACTAAAACTGTCCCTCATACTCGTAAGTGTTTTATTGAAACGTCTTTGTAAACAATAGGGCGTTTTCCAGTTACTGGCACGGTGTTTCATTCAAGCTTTTATAGATAACATTGTGTAAACATATACATTGTTTGAAATTTGGGTGTGTGTTACTGGCAGTTTGTGATAGGATTTCGGTAGTTCTGGAGTCATATTCAATATTACAATTTAACACTGGGCACTTTCAGTAGTATCTGCTTTGATAAGTAACGGAACTGACGTCTTTAAAACTGATAGAAGACTGTCTAAAGCAATTTGTGGAAACCTTAAAGTGCTACGCAGGCGTTTCGACAACGTGAGTTGGATCTCTTGCCTTCACTACAGACGTGAACTCACTCTAAACACATGTATATAATTTCAGCTCATCTGGAAAGGTTAACAAACGGGCACGCTAGAAACTGCTATTTGCAGTTGCTAGCATAATGTCTGTAACTCATCTTGTATTTAAAAAATACTGCAGACTAAACAAAGTAATGATTTATTTCGCAACTCGCGTATACCGATAAAGTCCGTTCTCCTCAAGGTCTCGAACAGTTTTGAAAGCAAAAGATAAAGAGAATACTAACTTTTCATCAAACTCGTACTGTGAGTTAAGAACTGTGAACATCTTGTTGTACAGTATACTGAAGAAACCGTCCATCATCACGTCGAAGTTCGTATCTCCTCGGGTGTAATACCTGGAACAAGTAGATCAGTTAATGCTTTGATGATCAATATAATAGTGATGATTTTGGACCCCCATTTCGGTCCCAACCAAGAAAGGCTTACGTTGATAAAATTGTTTAAAATTAAGGAACACTTGTGCCAAGTTACGTGCAGATCGAAGAAAAAATATGGCTGCTAGCCTGGAACACAAACAGAGCATACAGACGCCAGCAAGATTTTCCGAAGTGATCTCGAAATGTAGAAGCTTCGCTCGCTCGGTCAATTATATGGCAATAATGGGTCCTTGCAAAACTTCGAAGCCGACTGCTGACCGACAGATGAAGCTCTCGCGTAGTCTCCTTTGCGTGGTTGGGACGTCAGTTAGGCAGCGTCTCCGAGAGTGACAAAGAACATAACCGAGACGATGTATTGCTTTTTGCTTGCATTTTTCACGTATGAGGCATGGTGTCGTAATAATAGTCAAATATTTAAAGGTAATGATGCTCACCTCTCCAGCTGCTCGAATAGCTGTTCAAACACGTAGCTGTTCTGCTCATAGATCATGCCGTAGGTGCGCTTAAACATCGTGTGAAACTCCTCGCGCGATTGCTTCAGCAACCGCCGGAAAAATTCTGAAACAGTACATATAGTATTAAATGTTATATACTACTTGGAACGGTTATCATCACGCCGTTTCAGTATTTCACTAATTTTTTTCAGAAAACAAGTAAAGCGTCCGTCTGTCTACATAAGCAGCTGAAGTAGAATTCCTATTGACGTCCAGAGTTTTAGTGCATTATATTATAAGTAGGTATTTTATCTTTATTAAATGCATTTAAAAATAAAGTTTATTCGAATGTATGGGGCGAGCATTTTGAAGCAGGTGAATGACATTACTGCGAGCAACTTTTCAATAATCAAACATACGAAACAACCAATAAAAATTTTATACAATAGTTTTTTTTTTGAAATTTTTATACGAGTGTATAAAACGTTAATAGTGGATATTTAATATGGCACTATTAGCGTTCACCGCGCTAGTTATAGCTTCATTCGAAAGATAATCATTTTTATAGTGCTAATATACAAAAAGCCGTATCTTAATGACCAGCTACCACTTTCTGGTTCGGTATTTAGAAAGAAATAAAACTATTAGGAATAAAAGTTTTTATGTGAACGCAGAAGTTTCGAGCCTTGTTGATAAATATCACTGCTTTCTTTTCTTTTTAAAGCAAGTATTTTATCCTTCTGTATATTGTAAGAATGACACTTATGACTTCTCTCAAAAATATCGGTTAGTCAAACTAAAAAAAACAGTCCATCAAGATTTAAAATTTTTCAAAAATTTAAGACAATCACACAATATTTTTAAGTATTGGAATATTTTATAAATAGTGTTGTTTCATTAAAACTTCAACATTAAAGCTATTTCCAGTCATGACACCGCGTTTGTTTACAACGGTCGTTCCCCGAAAGCGATTCATTGAGATCGACTTCACAGAATTTCATACAAATTTTACTCATTTCAAGAAGTTGTTCTACTTGTAAATCAAGGAAGAATTGTTTATTATATTTCAACGATAACATTAAAAGGTTAATTAAGTACTGAATATCAATTATAAGAAGTGTCGATAAAGAAACTAAGCACTTGAAAACAGTTGAATCATTGGGCTACTATTGATAAAATACATGAAGTATTCACAGTGAGTGGATTAAATATAAAACAAACAAGCGTTCCAGTCAGCTGTTTTGTTAAAACAATTTAAAAAATATGTGTATGTGTAGAATGACGTTTATATGCCAAAGACTTTCAACACATAGACACGAAGAGTAGTACTGAAAAATTGCTCATAGTCAATTCAACAATCAAAAAAATACGCTAAATTGAATTTAGCGTATTTTCATATAAACTTATTTAATTGTATTGTTTAATTTCTAAAATATTTCTTGCACATTTATTACGTTATTGAATCTGTGAGCTTTCGTAATTTTTTACATTTTTGACTGCGATGACGACTTCGCACACGGCAGAATTTTTATTTGATACTACCTGTCTATTGGTTGGAGGTCTGGTTGAAGTTTGTATCTCATTTGACAAACTCTACGTTGTTATACAACGTGTTTCATATTAGTGTGGTCATATCTCAAGGTTGCATTGGGTAGGGCCTAAATAATATATTGCGCGGGGTCTTTAATTAATTTAATAAAATATTGACTTATAATGACGTAGTCGATAAATTTTCCTTTTTATCGATAGCTCATTGAAATGAAGCTCTAAGACTGCACTACAAAATAAACATATGATTAGAATGAACTCTAGATTTGACCTCAAGTAGGTTTGCCAAACAGTGAAATAGATTCGGACAGTCTCGTTGTTACTCAAAATTTTAACCAACAGATAAAGTTACTTTATCAATAGTTATCATACAAAATAGTTTCCGAATCACAACTTGGGGTCAAAATAAAGAGTGCCTACTCAAAGTTATTTTTGAAGTTTTTCTATGAATTTATGTATCACGTGATTGTCGTGAATGTCACAACTCACACGTAATTTGTTGTCAACCTACTCAAATACCAGGAGCAACGCATTTGCTGTCGAAGAAAAGAGAAGAAACATTTATGTTCTTGTCTTCCTTAAATTTACACTTTTTATAAATTGGTTCCGCACAGATATTTAAAATACAACTGCTGTTTGTGTAGAAGTTTATGTTGTAGCTGTTGAGAACGCTGGTGGGTATAGTAGTATGTAGGTATTCAGTTTCGGGATAGAGAGATCGTGGATGCCAGTCACTGCACTACCATATCGTGAACTCTCTTTCGACTCATTTACCATGAAGTAAATGATCTGCAAGGTGTTTGGTTATTTTTGACCGACTTTAAAAAAGAGTAGGTACTTAGGTTCTCGATTCGTCATGATAATGTGATGCATAAAAGTTCATAAAACATTATCGCTAAAAGTGGCAACTTGTATGGTTGAACGAGGATATCAGAAAAAGTAGGAGGTGTTGGTGTCAGTTTCACTAATATGTATCTTAAGGACCCCTAAAAATTACAAAGAGAACCGCCCACTTTTTTGATTGGAGCCGCTTTGAAGAAACTAGGTATCAGTAGCGATGTCGGCATATATCAAAGACGTACACGTCACAACACGTAAATTTTACCGCAAAACCCATATTATTCCGGTGTTGCAAGTTAACGCAATGTTCTTCATAAACGGGGACTTTATTAGCTTTTTTTATGCTGGATATTTGTTCATTTTAGCAATTGGTAATAAATTACTAATCTTAGACTACATGGATAAAGAAAGTCGCTTTTTCCGTCTGTCTGTTCTAATGTATGTTTAGTTCTTGAAAACTACGCAACGGATCTTGAAGCGGTTTTTTTTTTAAATGGGTTTAAGTAGGTTTCGAAATGTATTTACATGCATACTATCATGCGAGCGACGCCGCGCTGGCATTCAACAATTTTATTTTATTTCATAGGTCTTAGGGAAATATCCTGTGTTTATGGTAAATAATAATTATGTTATAATTTATCTCTTAAATTATTTTATACTAGGTACCTACAAGCTTTTTTTCATAAAACTAAGTACCTACTTACTTGGTACTTTTATTAGATTTTTACCAAAATTACGACGTAATTCAAGGAAATAAGACATTGCACTTGGGCAACACTTACAACTATCTAATTTCTTTTCAGTTGCAAGTAAACTTTGATATTAGGCGTACGTAGTAATCTGTGTTAATCGATCATGGCGTATTTAAGTAATAGTGAATATTATGAAATGATACTTTGCGTCGGGGCAGCCGATGGCAGTCTGCGTGAAGCTCGTCGCCTTTATCGAGAAAGATTTGTGGACAATAGACTCGAAGGTGAACGGCGGCGGTTACCATCTGTGGAGTGCTTCCGAAAAATGGTGAACCGTTTACATGACACTGGTTCTTTCCGTGGTTCCCGCTCAGAAGGCAGACCATCTGTTGTACCACCAGAGCAAGAAGAAAGTATTCTCGAGCATTTTCAATCCAATCCCAGAACAAGTACTCGCCGCGCTGGAATTGTTCTGGGAATGAATCATTTGAGAGTATGGCGCGTGCTAAAAGCAGATGGTCAACATCCGTACCACTTCAAGCACACCCAAGAACTGACACCGGTTGATTTCGTACCACGTCTCAACTTTTGCCAGTGGTACCGAGAGGAAGCACAACGATCCCCTAGTTTCGCGAACCGTATTTTATGGACCGATGAAGCATCTTTTACTCGTGCTGGTATCAGTAACCAACATAACGAACATGTATGGACTCATCAGAACCCACACGCATCTGCAGAAAACAACTTTCAGCATCAGTGGCGTGTTAACATTTGGGCGGGAATAATCGGAGATATTTTAATTGGTCCTTTCGTGCTACCTCGCGTTCCTTAGAAACGTCTTAGAACCCGAACTTGAAAACTTGCCTGTAACATTGTACACAAATATGATGTACCAACAAGACGGGGCGCCAGCACATTATGCGAAAGATGTACGGGCGTATTTACATGAGCGGTTTAACCAGTGGATCGGACGTGGTGGTCCCATACCTTGGCCTCCGAGGTCACCGGATCTCACACCACTTGACTTTTTTTTGTGGGGCTATGTCAAAAACAAAGTGTACAGTGCGGTATGTCTCACGCGTGAAGATATGGAGTCTAAAATATTTGATGCATTTAGCAGTGTAACTCCAGACATGCTGTGTAATGTAACTGCCAGCATGATGCGACGGACCCAACTGTGCATTGATCAAGGCGGCGAACATTTCGAGCCGTTACTTTAGTACCTACTTTTTAGTTTTGTGTTTATTAGAGGTAGGAAGTGTATTTTTTATTAAATTCAATAATGTTTATCTAAGTATCGTGATATTAGTGAGTTAGTTGTGTTTATTGTGGAACACGGTACCTACCTATCTACCAGGATGACATGCACAATGAAATCGGTTAGTTTTTGTTGTTTTAAAGTCCACAACCTATCATTACTACAAAATAGTATTCTGTACCAGGAGCATATGAAATAAGAGTTGTTTACGATTCATCGAAGAGGACTGAACCTTACGAATAAATTTGACCCTAGGTTGTGTTGGGTTTATAAAATATCGATTAAATGAACAAATCAATTAAATTTACATGACACCTTAAAAGTTTTAACTAAACTTGTATTTGCAATTTTGTCCGTGCGTATAGTTAACTCAACGCGCATGTGTAACGAGGGTCAAATATGACCACACTAATATGAAACACGTTGTATAAGAGCAATAATACAGAGTCAGAAATGATTCCAATTTTCTTAATTAAAATCTACTTTAACATACAATTGGTCGAAAAAAAACTATAAACCACTACAAAAGTATCGTTGAAGTCAAATAGATTTATATCATTCATATGATATAATTATGTATCTCCGTAGTTCAATGACATCAGTTTTTTTTTTTACTTGAACGCGCTATTTTTGTTGCGTGCAAAAGTTACAGCAAAATGAATGAAAAACGTTTAGGAACGAATAAATTGACTTTGAAATCAAAGAAAGAAAGTAAATCACAATTTCAGTTTCATGTGAAATGTTATTTTTTTAATAACTTTCACTGTCAAACCTATATTTTTCATACAACACGCACACACAATTACGTCTGTTTCTCCGGAGAGTAGGCAGAGGTTTAACTTTGTAGGTCCCACTAAGCCTTCCTTGATAAATTAACTTATTTCATACTGATAGGTTTCATAATAAGTAAAGTATTTTCACCCTGGCGGGGATGGATTCTCTTCCCTATATTTACATTATTTGATTTGCATGCCCGAACATAGTTTGTGGGTATCAATAACAGTAATCATTCAATAATAGTTACGCATGAACATGCGTAACTATTATTGAATGATTACTTGTAACTGATTACTTGTAACAGCTGACGACAAGGTCGTTCGCTGTGTTTTCCTAGGTTTTGTGGTAGACGGTTGGCTACCACTCGAAGAACCAGGAATGTGTCCAGCCATCTCGAGAACACGTACGTATTTCTCCACGAATAGTATTAATTCCTCATAAGTAGGTATCTCAGACTATCCTATCTCTTTTTCTAACTCGCGCCTAGTGACGGAGTCTAAGTTACGCAAAGCGACATAAAATAATATAAATCCCGATAGGTCGTTGACCTTGAGCAGCTGTAAGGCCTTAACGTTTTCTTGATATGTCTGTAAGAATTCGTTAAGTCCCGTGATTGATTCGGTAACTAACGGTTTAAAATTAAATATTTTATCTAAATAATTAGTAGCTAATGCGCGTTTGTTGTCATATCGCTTCACTAAAGTAGACCAAACAATAGGATAATTGTCAGACGTAACTGGCATAGACTTCACGATAGTTAATGCGGGACCGCTCACCGCTGAAAGTAAATAGTAGAACTTCTCGATATTTGCTATTCCACTATTACTATGAATTAAGCTGAGAAATGTGTCTCGAAAAGTAGGCCAGTTTTCAAGTTTACTATCAAAAGGAAATAGTTCCAACTTAGGTAGCCTAGGTTTCGCGCACTGACTTTGTGTGTGTGACTGACTATGAGTGACTATGAGTGAACACTCATAGTCATAAATAATACATGTTTGATTTTACTTCGCACCAATTCGCACGCAATACAATCATTGTTGATAAACAGTAATTACACAATTGTATTTTTTTTATAAATAGTCATTACTAGTATTGTAGTGAGTAAGATTTACAAGAATGAAGTGCAATGGAGCGCAAGGAGTGAGTGTGAAGACAGCGAATGGAATGGGATGGCGATGGTGATGAGCGAGGTAGATAACTTAAGATAAACTACAAAGAGCACGCAACGGAAGCTCTCAAGAAAAAAAAATCTTTAATTTTGCAACATTCTTCATTGCGGCTCTGCAACTATTGATTGTAGTCCCTATTCTGTAGTATAACTAGCCCGACAGATAGACAAGACAACACAAACAAAATACAATTCGAACCAGTAATTCTCAAGATTAGTGCGTTCAAGTAAAATCAAAAGTCAGGTACTTTATTTTGATGTATGCTCAACGACTATCTTACCATTTAGTGGTTTATTACATAGGCAATTTTTGGATGGACACAATTTGTTGGAAATTAAATGAAAAATAAGTCTTAAAGATTTTTTTAAAGTTACTATTATACGCACCATTCTGGTCTAAGTTTAAGATTAGATATAAAAACTGTTTTTTTTGTTACATTTTATCATACATATTTTATCAAATTAAAAATCTTAATTTGGGTTGCGTTGCTAGCGTCTATTAAGATATTTTTTTTTATGACTAAATTTGAGTGCGTTTGACCACAATCTTACCTGATGTTAAGTAACGATGCGGTCTAAGATGAAGCACGCAAACTCAAATAATGCCTATTTACTCTTGCCTTGAAAATCTCAATATTATATGTATCGGGGAACAATGACGCTGGAAGGGAATTCCATTCCTTAGAGGTTCGCATGATGAAAGAAGAAGACAGAAAGACAGCTTAATAGATCAGTTGAATTTCTAGATTATGTTAAAACTTATTCAAAAAAGTTTAAAGCAGATTGTTTAGCAGCTAAATCAAAATATATAAGTGATAAAATTCTCAATAGTGCAGACAAAGTTAAATCTACTTGGAAAATTATAAACGCGGAAAGAGGTCAACAAAAATTAAATGATAATAATTTTAAACTTAATATAAATGGTAAAATAACAACATCAGACTTCGAGGTCGCTAACGAATTTGAAAATTTTTTCTCCCGAATTCCTGTAGATTTGACAAAAACCCTAGGCTCTTCAACCCCCATTGCAGAATCTTTGTTAAAAGCAAACGTTCCTTGTTGTAACGTTATATTTAAATTCAGTAAAGTTAACATAAACACCATCTTAAAAACTTTTAAATCTTTAAATATCAAGAAAACAGCTGACCTCTGGGGGCATCTCTGTGTAGTTAGTAAATTCTTTTATTGAAATGGTTGCTCCTGAACTAGTAATAATATTTAATAATTGTGTTGATAGTGGTGTGTTCCCTGATTTAATGAAATCTAGTAAATTAATTCCCTGTTTAAATCGGGTAGTACTTCAGATCCGTCCAATTTCCGTCCCATTTCTGTACTATCTACATTTAGTAAAATTTTTGAAAAAATTATGCTTAATGAAATGCAAAATCACTTTAACGTTAATAACCTATTACATACAAAACAATTCGGTTTCACTCGTGGTCGGTCCACCACTGATGCCGGAATTAAATTATTAGAGTGTATATACAGGGCCTGAGATGAGTCATATGATGCTTATGGTGTATTCTGTGACTTATCTAAGGCCTTCGATTGCGTTCAACACCAGACTTTAATTAAGAAACTTGATCATTACGGAATCCGGGGGACGGCCTTGAATTTCGTCAATTCTTACTTAAGTGATAGGGTCCAGAAAGTAGTGATCAATGGTAAACAGTCACCTGGTTCTCCTGTAGCAATGGGGGTACCGCAGGGTTCAATTTTGGGACCTTTTCTTTTTCTAGTATATATTAATGATCTCCCTCACCTCATAAGAGACGACCACGAGGTAGTTTTGTTTGCTGATGACACTTCTTTAATATTTAAAGTTAAACGTGGACAGCGCGAACTTGACGATGTAAACAATGCCCTCTCTAGGATAGTCCACTGGTTTTGTGCTAATAATTTATTATTAAATGAAAATAAAACTAAATGTGTAAGATTCACCTTACCTAATGTAAGACTTGTTAAAACCAGTGTTAAGGTTAGGGATGATATAATAGAATTGGTCGATGACACTGTCTTTCTGGGCATAACATTAGACTCCAAATTGCAATGGGGGCCTCATATCGGGAAAATTTCGGCCAGGCTTAGTTCAGCAGCCTATGCTGTCAAAAAGATCCGACAACTTACAGACATTAAAACGGCGCGTCTTGTCTACTTCAGCTACTTCCACAGTATCATGACATATGGCATACTACTGTGGGGTAACGCTGCCGATATTGAATGCATCTTTGTGTTGCAGAAGAGGGCTGTCCGGACTATCTATGGAATGGGGTCTCGGGAGTCATTAAGAGATAAGTTTAAGCATATTAACATCCTTACAGTGTATTCACAGTATATTTATGAAATTTTATTGTATACCCACAAGAACAAAAGTAAATTTGTGAAAAATGGTGATAATCATAATCTAAACTTAAGAAATAAGGATAAACTGGCTGTTCCTAAATTTAGGCTTCATAAAGTGAGTAATTCTTTTGCGGGGAACTTTATTCGAATGTACAATACATTGACAACCGAAATAGCAAATTTATCTGTTAATAAATTTAAAAAACTAATAAAACGTAAATTGTGCCATAAAGCTTATTATAGTATTAATGATTTCTTAGATGACAAGGCTGCCTGGTTGTAACACGAATTGCTCCTTTCTAAATAACTCTGTATTAGATTTAAGATGAAATATTTTGGAAAAAAGCCGAACTGAGTTTCTTGAGGGCTCTTCTCAGTCTCGTTGCATTTTGGAACCCTCGGTAGAGTCACACCAACTTTTGACGAATCTAAATAATTTTCTAAAAATTTCAAAGATAATAAACGTTATTTTATTTTATTTTAGAAGCGAATCGAGAGGTACGAAGAGGTGGAATATCGACCACATACGGATGGAATCTCAGACCACGCCTTGATGTCCGATGATGAAATGGTGCTGGTGGAATTAATTCATGCAATTCCTGCGCACACTCTCCGAAATGTAACCTGTAGAAGACACACAGACTCGCAACCAGACGGCGATGGTTGAGGCTCTGAAGTCGGTTGCTTGTGAGCGCCTCATCGCTTATAAGTTTTCTGGCGCGTCTGTCAATAGCTTCCAGGGCCTCAAGCTGGTAGCGGGCGGATCCATCCCAAAGGTGCGAGCAGTACTCCATGCAGGAGCGTACCTGTGCTGAGTAAAGACTAAGTAGTTGACTCGAGGTAAAATATTTACGCACCTTAGAGAGGATGCCTAGTTTTTTCGAAGCTGTTTTAGCCCTGGATTCTATGTAGCCTCCAAAGTTCAGGTTGGATGATAAGTCCACACCAAGGAGCTGAAGATGCTGAGTCACAGGTACAGGGACATCCCGGAAAGTAGGAACCTTGGTGAACGGGCTCTTTTTAGCGGAGAAAAGACATGCCTGGGTTTTCGTAGTGTTGAATGTGACAAGGTTAGCATCGCCCCAGTCAGACACTGCCTGAAGGGTTAAGTTAGTGCGTTCAACCATTGCCACTCTACGATCGTCGATTTCCGGTTTTTTGGCCTTTGCGCTGGAGAAATATCTCTCTGCAACCGTGCTATCGTCCGCATACCCAAACATACCGGGTCTGAGCAGGTCGTTTATATGTAGCAGGAATAACGTTGCCGAGAGAACAGATCCCTGAGGTACCCCAGCGTTAATTGCTAATAGATCAGACGAGCAGCCGTCAACAACCACTCGAATAGATCGTTCCCTCAGGAAATCTGAAATCCAAGCGCAAAGACTAGCCGGAACTCCGTAAGCAGGAAGCTTGGTTATAAGGGCTTCGTGCCAGACCCTGTCGAAAGCCTTTGAAATGTCAAGTGACACAGCAAGTGCCTCACCATATCTTTCTAGAGCCTCACCCCAGATGTGCGTGGCATACACTAGAAGATCTCCAGTAGAGCGGCGTTGGCGAAACCCGTATTGCCGATCACTTAGGAGGTCATTATATTCGAGGTATGCCAGTAAACGTTCGTTTATTACACGCTCCATCACCTTGCAGAGAATGGAGGTGATTGCAATTGGGCGGTAGTTGACAGGGTTTGCACGACTACCCTTTTTCGGTACTGGCTGTACGTTAGCTACCTTCCAAGCTTTCGGAACTTTACCAGCCCGAAAAGACATACGGAACAGGCGTGTCAAGACAGGAGACAACTCGGCTGCGCAGTTCCTCAGAACAATGGCAGGAATACCGTCGGGATTTGATTACAAGTATAATCTCTTAATGAAATTTACACTTTGTGAATTATTTTCCCTTACCTAAGGCAATTAGGTGTTACTTTTCCAAGTGAAAATAACGCGTTAATAATGATGATTAATCAACTTTAATTTTATGGGAACATTACTTAGAATTTGAAGCTACAAGGTTGATTTGGTGTAAGACATACTTCATAATACGAGTATACTCGTATTTTTTGTGATGATGTATACTTAGTGTTTTGTAGCAAGCTCAATGATTCACTCACACCGCTCCACTGAAACTCTTCATCTGATGATTCTAATTAACTAATTAAATAAAACCACCACAAGGCGTACTGTTCTGTATATATTCATACAATACATTTACACCTGCTATGATCCTTTTCTTCAAGAACCTTTTTTATGCTGCCGTGTGAACGAAACCATAGTGCCATTTGCAAAAAGAGTACAACGCAATCTATCGGTCGAAAATCCAACTATTAATGCTGATGTGAACGATTAGTTTGATTTGTGTTTGTATAATATAAGTGGTAACAACGAAATATCAGCCATCTGATTTTTGATTTGTGTTACGCGAATACCAGATACCAGACGCATTTAAATTCTCTATAGCAAGGATTTGAAATCGGATCCTTCTGATATTTTAGGACTGTTGCGACTCAGATTATAAAAGAAATACCCCTTTTTTAACGACTTCAAAAAAGGAGCAAGTTCTCAATTCGACTCTGTTTTCTCTACTTCCCTACGTAGGACTTTATCCCCACATTTCGCCACTCGGTTTTATATCTTAGTATGTAGCAATCTGTATAGTCTAGCTTCAGTACGCTGTAATACAATAAAACTTCTAAATGAATGGCGTAGACGTCTTTTGTCCCCGGGCACAAATCAATACTGCAATAAAGAACAAAGGGGGTGTCGAGTCTTTGTGGAGCACTACTCGAGGTGCCTACGAGGTCGTCAACATAGAGGACACGGGAATCCTTCACTACTTACTGCATTTATATTTCTACACTGCTTTCTGTACTTGCTACTTGTATTCTTTCTATGAAGACATAGTTATGAGTTTTATTAAATTTGAGATAGGTATAAAGCTTAAGATTATGACACCAGTACTATAACAAAATAAAAAGTTATTTTATGATACAGATTTTGTATGAGATTTGATATTGATATTTTCTGCAAAAAATTGGAACCTCTAATGCTTTCAATGTATATTTTACAACTAAGAACATTTCTAATTATGTTTTTTTTTTCTAATCATAGTGTTATTTCAAGAAGCATTATTATCCAAATAGGAGGTGCATAATTTATACATTCTACTATGCTTTGTTTTACACAAATGAAAAAAATCACACGCTTCATTTAGTTTAATGTGTTTCGTTCAATACCAGAAAAACCGCAAATTACTTTTCATCATCATAACATAACATAACATAGCATCACGCCTTTTTCCCCGAAGGGGTAGGCAGAGGTGTGCAAACACACCCACATCTCGCCAGCTATGTTAGGTCCCATGTAATTGGGGGCGAGCCTATTGCCATTTACCGGGCACAAGTTCCAGACTCTGGGATAATTATCTGGGTAAAATTCTAAAGAGAATTATACATTATCCACCAGACCCGGGAATCGAACCCGAGACCTCGAGCGTGGCAGTCCGTACATAGTACCATTGTGCCACCGAGGTAGTCTTTTCATCATCACAAATACTTATCCTTTCTAAACATAAAACCAGAAACTATTGAGTGCATCCGTGTGTCGGCGCGGGCGCAAACCACATCTGCGCACGCGCATTTAAATCTGTACACAGTGAGGTTTCCGCGCACGTGCTCCATAACCAGCAGCTGGTAGTAACTGTGACATGACGATGTCGTTTAGTAAAATACGGGAAATTGGACACTAAATTTCTTTCGAGTCTACCCCTTTTAATACACGTGTATTTTTTTAAGTGGCACTTAGTTGTATACATCGATAGCCCCGTTAACCCCTCATTGAGTGACGTAAGCTGACAGGATTTATCGTTTGGGGTTGGATGTCATGACATTTGAATAAACAACTTTAAGTTAAGACTTATCACTTTTTAGGCATTAATAAGTGTTAATTAAGCTATATACAATGGAAAATGTTTATTTGAAGATTGTGAAACATGGGCAATCTAGAGCACAAAACCTAGAGACTAGGTACTACTTGCAATCGCATAATATACAATGCATAGATGGATTCTACCGTTTTTATTTGGATAGATTATTTAGAAATTTGTCAAATAGATTTCGTGCAATCTGATAATGACTTTCGGATTGACAATAAACTTTTGGAGACGGTAGATGTGCGTGTATTTTTATTAATTATCAGCAAATATTTTAAGGGATTATAAATGATTTATATGTAAAATAATGCACCCTTCCATTTCGTATAGCACAACCTCTACATTGTTTATGTAATTGAGTCGTCTGCAAATCGTCGTTGAGTCGTCCTTACAAATCTTGTGTCAATGTCTGCCTGTGTGATCCTCCAACTGTGTGGTCGGAGAACGGGTAATCGCTATAAAGGTAATCCCTTATGTCGGCAAACAATCCTTTCTTAGATAATAACATTACTTTGTACAGACACTGAGGTGTCTCTGATGTATAAACACACGTAGATTCCATTCCTCATCCTTTGAGATCTGACACCGAGCGCAGATAAACAAAACATAATGCCACGCGTAGCAGTTTAAGTTACATTGTACTTATTTGTTCCCTCTAGTTGCAGTTAGTTATAAACTAGTGGTACACTCCGGCTTTGCACGGTTACAACATTAGACCTCAGAATAATAGAGCACAGGATGACAGGACGTGGAATCGTTATTAATCGTCGTATTTGGATACCTAACACCTGAAAATGTTGTAAAATAACACTTGTGAAGATCGGATAAAAAGAGGGGCAGCTAGCCCGGACCACTCATAGGTATAGTACAAACAGGCAGACAGAAAAAAACAAAATTATGGTCTCGAAATACATAGTTAAAATTTACTATATCTGTAAATTTATCTACGTCAGGTTAGAATACAGCTTACACACACACACATATCACGCCTATATCCCGAAGGGGTAGGCAGAGGTGCATTACACACCCACAATTCGCCAGTATTTTAGTCCCACGTAATAGGGGGCAAGCCTATTGCCGTCACCGGGCACATTTATAATGGGTTATGTCCAAAATGGCCGAATGAATTTAATAAAAAGTAGCAGCTATATTGTAATTTTAGAAAAAAAATGTGCCTTGCGATGAAATGTTGAGTAAAGGCAACAAAATCTTACGTGCCAGCCGCTATGGCACAACCAATTATAGTCCTGGGCGTCTCGGACTATAGACTATAGAATACAGCTTAGCTACGATTAATAGGAAATGATCTGCTAAAGCGGGGAAGTACCGTAATATTTATTAAGTAAATAGTCCCACCGTTTCACTGTATTTAATCTCAAAGTGATAAACTTAATAGTAAACCTACATACAAGTACCTTTAACTCAACATTATATATAGATATATCTTTGAATGTGTAAAAGGTGAGTTCAGAGGACGCAAGTTATTCCTATACCTCATAAATGCGTGAGTATGCATTAAACGCAAGAAACAATCGTACTCCAACTCTTTACCGAGAAACTGATGCTTGTATTCTGACTGAATATTAAGCGAAGTTAAAAGATGGCTGTAAATAGTGTATAAAACCATCTATAAAGTGTTTATGAGGAGGAATCAGTGACAGTCAACGAAAAGATATTATTATATTTGTTTGGACAACGTTTCTTGTTAAATAAAACACTTACCGTAGACTTCGGGAGCGGCTTTGTTTAGAAAATTTCTTCTTCAATTTTCTTTATTACTCTTTCATTTATCATCCAAAGTGACTCACTTTAGAAAATAATAGTTTGGATAGTGTTTTCATTAATTGAAGCAGATTCGGTAATCGGTAATAGATCGGTCTCTTCCCCATTATTACATTACCAAAAGTAAAGTACTTACTTACACGTCTTGTCAATTTTCTTGAATGGTTAAAGAACCCACAATAGGCGAGCATGTATGAAGACACTAATGAACGTTGAGGAAGAGAGTAAAACCTAGAGTTCCGTAGCAAGTGGATATCCGTGATATCTGCCTACACCTACCACTGGGAAAGAGGTGTGATTGTATGTATGTATGTATTATACACTTCCCATATATGATATTTGACCCTAGTCATCTTCTTAAGGAGGTCGTTGCTGTTAGTTCTTTGTAGTTCTTGGTTCATTCTCCTATATCGACTATCAACTCATTGTTTTGAGCATATAGGGCACTATTATATTATATTCTGAAATGTGTACTACTGTTCGCGATAACGCCAAGTACAGCGGTCAGCCGGTTAATGTTTTATTAAAAGCTTTTGTTTCGAATTATAAATGTATTTAAATTACGAATACCTAAGTGTTTCGAAAGATATTTTTTTTTATTTCAGGGGCCATAGATTATTTCATAAGCTTTTATAGAGCTAACGTAACCAAGCATTCAACCTACGGTTGGTGTCATATTCTGGCCGACTGGCCGTACCTATCGACCTGTTTTATGACTACATAATATAATATTTATTAATTCCTAGCGGACGATATAAACAGATTTTTCAGGCGTCATACCTATTGAAATTAACCTGCAGTGAAAATCGATCGCATTGAACTACATTAGTGAGTGCGTGATTCAAAAAATAACCGCCTTGGAACGTGATTGGAAAACGATGTTATAAATTATTTGTAGCAGATTGAACTATTTATACTGGAGTCGGTTATATGACGTCATTGGAAAATAGAAATTAAAAATGTTGAGTGTAACTAAATAACAAAGTGAAATTGTATAACACGAACCATGTGAAGTGACCATCTTAATTTATCGTTTGAACAAATAATTAGAAGTAACAGTTCGGAGTGAAGATGCACTTCAATCTTAAGGACCTTGCTCACTGTACAATCGACTAAAGAGATAAAATTTCGTTTCTCATTTGATAAACCGTGTGTGCTTTAATAATATGTTATTATAATCACCCACACAAAATCATACCTGTTTCCCTATATATTTTTCGTTTTTATGGTGAGCTTATCGTCGCCGCACGTATGTTTGCTAGCAAGTATAGCTGAATTATTAGTTTGGCTTCTTGATAAACGATTTGACTATTTAAAATAATTAATGGGCCCTATCATAAGAGCTTAAAGTCCTCCTCACATACACGTGGTGTACCTCCTGACAGATAAGAGGTGCAGTGAATGAACACTCAAGCGCCTGGAGACAAAGACCTTATAATACAACGGACATAGGATCTAGAACAAATCGCAAGAAAATAATGTCCCGAGTCGACCTATACATTATACATAGGCATACATAGATATAAACAAATTTCATATTAAAATTTAAACCTTGATTCAACGGAATAGTGTTCACTTTTGTTTGCACTAATTTATCGCATTACGTAGCTTCTATCTGTCCGCCTGACTAATTCACCTTATGCAGCTTATACTTGAACTACGTGAACATAGAAACAATGGAGTAGGTTTATTTTGTTAAAGTCTTTTAAGGATTCCATGATATGTACCTACGTAGGCGTAATAATTAATGTAAGACTACAATAAATTCCATAATCTTATAAATTGTAATTACTTGTTTATGTTAGACGAAATAAGCTGAAAAACTAATTAACGACTGACAAAGATTTTTTTTTTCGAGTCAGTTTCATAATAAGTAACTGTAGTGTATGAATAACAAAAAGGGAATTAATGAATTTAACTAATTATAATATTATAAATGCCAAACTTCTTGCGGGTGTCAAAGTTCTTCCGCTTTCATTACTATTTTCATAACGCTATGTCGCTACGTCTACTACAAGATAGCCGTGTTTCAAGTGACTGAATTAGTTGCTAAAACTGCGCATCATTAATTTATTTTTATCTTATGGTTAATTTTTGGGATACGAAATTATTGGCTACTAGCTGATCACCGTGACTCCGCCCGCGAGATATAGTTATCTCGGCCCCGATTCCCGTGGGAATACATTACCGAGAATCCAAATAAAAAGAAAATAACAGTACATACACGAAATAAAATGACATGTGTAATTATATTTATGACAAAACAATGATACCCTGTGAAAATTAAAAACATTTTTGGGCTTATCTCCTCCATTCAATCAAGGGATTCTTGTACAAGTTTCATAAAGATCGGACCTCTTTTTGTTATGTCCATAAAATGAGCCGAACAAACAAGATTGTTATTTTTTGGATCAAAATATTCTTCTCGCCGTGCTAGGGCAATAATATTTTTCCATTGTGCACAGTGTACTGGATCCCGAGGAAAACTGAAATAGATGTTGGTTCATATAACGAAAAAAAAATCATAAAGAGCCAAGGCGTCTCCACTATAATCTTTGTTCCAAATAGTTTTATCGCTATCGGTAATCCGAATAAATCTGAATGGTCATTTTGTTAGTACATTATTCAGTGAAAATGAAATGGTCTCTTTCTTTTTACTGAGCTTGGGATGAGTTCGAAAGAGACAGATAGGTACTTCGGTATTGGACTGGATTGCAATATTTACTTTTGTCTTTTAATTTATTATCGACGAAATACTGTATTTTAAGTGAAATAATAAATTGCAAATAATAAAACAAAAGCTTATTTACTGAAAATATGATACACCGTCTTCAATTTGCTTTTTTTTCGTAGTTTTTACACGTTTTTACAATACAGTACGGCATTGTGCAACGTGTTGTCGTTCAGTTGTCAAAATCAAGACTGGCGCGCGATTGTTTCTCTTTTAGCGTTTTGTTTCTCTTTTAGTTCGGACACTTTTGAGCGATGATCCGAAATCCATTGTATTTAAAATCATTGCCTGGAGACGACAATAGGCTCACCCTCTATCACGTGGGACTAACACTGACTGGCGAAATGTGAGCGTAATAAAAGCCTATATCTACTCCTTTGAGAATAAAGACGTGATTTAGTGTTGTGTAAAATAAATAAATAACGAATTTCGGCTACTTAAAACATTACATGTCATGAAGCCTACAGTAGTTAGTACATAATTTTAATACAAGAAATAAAAATAAACTAGCAATGACAAAAAATTTACTTCATAAAGTTGGTAATTCGTTTGTAGGCAAATGTATAAAAATATTTAATAAAAATTCCTCAGGATTTGGTTGACATGCCTCTTAATAAGTTTAAAATAGTAGTGAAAAAATCTTTGATGGAGAAAGGCTACTATACTCGTAATGTAGACGAATATCTTAATGTTAAAAATGCATGGTCACCCTAATCTTCTGTTGTTAGCCACTCGTACAGTCCTACTAATATTATAAACGCGAAAGTTTGTGAGTATGTATGTATGGATGGATGGATGTTTGTTACTCTTTCACGTAAAAACTACTGAACGGATTTTGATGAAACTTTACAATAATATAGCTTATACATCAGAATAACATATAGGCTACAAATTATAAAGATATGGCGACGGGAACAATAATTACAAGCGACGCGGCGACGGGAACGGGAAAATATCCAAATAATCACGCGGACGAAGTCGCGGGCGACCACTAGTACAATATAAATTGTAATACTCGTACATACAATGTAATAAAAAAGAAAATGGATAATCTACCTGAGTTTCTTAATGGTATCTTCTCAGGAGAACTTACCGAACCAGCGAAAGAATCATTTTCAAATGGTTATTTATGTACTTAATTTAGTATTTTCATAATATTGCTTGACATAAAATTGTAAAATTTTGACATTCATATGTGCTCTTTATGTGCCTAAACTGAATAAACGAAGTTGATTCTTTAAATCTCTGAGTGTAAAATACTCTTTAAAGCTTTTAGTCAGTCGCATTCTTTTTAAACCAAAAATTAAGTAAAAGCATTGGTCATGCTGGTTAAACAAATTATCAATAAGCAAGTGTTTCTCGTGTGATTGAAACACAAGGTTTGTACTTTGTACCAACTGTTGGAAAGTGGGTATGTCAATATTGACGGGAACCGGACGGTGTAATTATACACTGTGGTGTGGTGACACGGTGAGAACGCAAGGTGTTTGTCGGCGACTGTCATCGATGATTTTACTCTTGGCGAATGTACTTTGACTAAGTAAATGTACTTACTTATTAACTCTTATGACGTTATGTCTCCTATGTTTATGTAAGATTGTAATCACACTCGGATGATTGATCGAATGATTGTAATTACTGGTGATTGCAAAAGACTGGCCCTGAGTTTTTATTGCCAGGTTCTTCTCTCACAGTCTTCTAAAAACTCACAATCATCATCAACTGAACCTTTTCCCAACCTAGTTGCGTGCGTGCGCTACTATCCTGATACCTCCTGAACGTACTGATGTTCAATACGTTCTGGAGCTATTAAAATCACAGCTTCTAGTTTATGAAAAATATTATGAAGATCATCTCATCTAATTTTATTAAATATTCGTTTTTCTAAGGACCTTCCGTATTCGCGATTTATTTAAATAAAAAATAAGGTTTAGCTACATAAAATCATTTCTTTGATACAAAATGTCAGTGTTCTTTGTAATTCGCAATAACTTGTCGGCCACTGCACTTATGCGCAGACGCAGCGGCAGTGTCCACTTTCCAGTGTCAATCTGTCTATATTTGGACAAACGGGCTGCGGTCCCGTTCTGATGCAACGTGTGCGCCGCCGCCCTCGGCGCCGGGAAACTGGCGGTTTATGTCGCACAAGTCAGAAACGAATGGAACTTTGTTGTTCATGTTTTTGTATATATTGTTAATTGGCTTAAACGGAGCTTTAATTGACTGTTTCGAGAATTTTGTCTCAACCGTGCACTTGTAGTAGTTTAATACATTTACCGTCAACGCTACCAGCTCTTGAGAAAAAGAATGAGGTATTGACAGTAAGTTATTATTCATTTAGATCACAATGACGCTTATGAAAGTCATGAAAGTACCTAATTCTACATTATATTTACAGCTAGATATACAAGTGCCCGTGAGTAAGAATCGGGTAAGAAATCTCTAGCCACTCTTTTTCGATTATCGTATCCTCTCAGATAAGTAGCCAAGAATAGCTATAAACTAGACACCTGTTGGCCGACAGTCAATATCGTAATAAATATCTATGTCACATCACTTACCATCAAACTTGATAGCTCTATTGGTGAGCGTATCAGCAAGTTTGCTGATCTCACTCCAGAGCGCACCCTCGAGCTGTACGCCTGCCATTTGTGTGAGACGAGCGCGTGCACCTGTACCGCAGCACCCATTGTTTGAGCACAACTGATCTGCATCTGTGGTAGAAACAATTACAGGATGTAAAAATAATGTTTAGAGACAGAAATTAAACTTTAGGATTCAGGACAATTTTACATTAACTAGTTGTAAAAGCCCACACGTATTTAACTGCCTATAGCTTAAACACGTCTTACTACAGACGTTAAGAAAGTATCGTTACTACCAGATAACAAAATAAGTTGGGAGATATGGCGGAGTTCCAATAAAAAAAAGTAAAACTTTTCTGCCCCTAAGTGTCACATTTTCGGCTATGAGGGTTTCATAAATGAGTTACAAAGTTGTTCAACTAGACTAGATGTTTTAGAAAATGTACCATAAAGCAAAGTAGTTACGGTTGTTTATTTGTCACGGGTAACACCTTAACAGCAATATACTTATAGATTACATTGTATCGTTGTACCAAGTAAAGTGTGTAGTCCAAGGCTTTACTGCACGAGTAAAGCTATAGCGGCTATAAAATGTGGAATTTATCCGTTTACAACACAACATCAACTCGCTTTAAGTTAAAATGTATGTAAAGTGTTAATAGCGAGTGGAATTGGTTGATTAGCGACCGAATAGAGGGAATTTTATATACGTTCCAGATCATGGGTAGCCCAATGGAAACGTGGAATGTTTAATTAATTGAGTTTTGGAATCCGTAGTGCTAAATAAAAATAAGATCAGAGAAATAGTAATTCATTTAATGAACTGAAGTCTTAGTTATATTTTCGAAGGAGTTTGCATTGCAGTTAATGTATATTTCAAATCATGTTTACAGTAGAGGTCTCGCCGCCTGGAACACCCAAATACTCCGAAAAACTTTATTCCGAATTTCGATATTCCGATTTTCAAAAGTTCGAATTTCATAATACCTAAGAATTGTAATGTCTATTATTAAAAATCACGAAACTTATTTTACCGAAAGTCATTAATGCGATTTGTTAGTTTTCCGATTTTCATACGTTCGAAGAGTCAAATGCTCGAAAGGTTCTCGGTCCGAAACACGACATTCTGATTTTCAATACTTCGAATAAACTAAAAGTCAACATGTTTGTTCTACAGAATTTAGTGAAAGAAAGAAATCGCTGCAGAACCAACTACACGCAGTCTGGTCTGGGTATCTGGAATGGGTAGAAGTGGGTTAGGTTAGGTTAGAACTATGACCACAACAGAGCGCGAGCCGAGCGAGCGAAGCGAGCGTGTCGCGGCAGCGACCGGCGAAGCGCCGGAATTGATCTGTATTATATAAAAAAATTGGGAAACATACTTTGGCATGTGACCAGGGAAACAAAAAGGACAACGCATCTGTCATTAGTTTTTTTAATTCTACCTACTCATATTAACTATTAAAAAATAAAATAAAATAAAATAACGTTTATTATCTTTGAAATTTTTAGAAAATTATTTAGATTCGTCAAAAGTTGGTGTAACTCTACCGAGGGTTCCAAAATGCAACGAGACTGAGAAGAGCCCTCAAGAAACTCAGTTCGGCTTTTTTCAAAATATTTCATCTTAAATCTAATATATTATTATACCTACTTCTCTCTGATGAGCAAATTATGTGTTTATGTATTTTGCTATTTAGGTATTTTAATAATCAGAATTCGTATTGTTTATGTTTCGAAATATCATTAAGTCGGACTTCTTGTTTTTCGATCTATTGAATATGATATTTTGAGAGTAGTAATTATAAACGTTAGGAATATTGAAATTTAGGAATTATAAAAATAGGAAAAATGATCAATCGGAGTTGTTATATTCGGAATTTTGAACCAGTCGGAATTATGAAAATCGGTATTTTGAAATTCGTATTTGTGACTGACATAATAAAGTTATTCGTATTTATGTAGTGTACCCCTCGCCGCCGGTCTAGTCTATGTGAATTTAGTTTAGTTTTGAACTTTGTCGACGATTGCTAGGCTCCGTATTTGGCTATATTTTTACAGCTTTCCTTCTAAAATAGTTATTAGCACGAACGTTATACACGTTTCGATCAGAAATATAAATAATTGTCAACTAGACAGATCGAAGATGGGGTGCTAGCTACACAGGGAGGGGCGTGAAGGGGTCGCCAATAAATTTAAACATCCGCCCAGGCCATTATTGCATTATCAAAGTTAGGGTGCGTTGGGATGCCCCTGTTTCCTTTGATAATTCTGGAAAAATCGATAAATTTTGAGACGTTCTCGGCACGTTTACAACTCGAAACGCGTTTTAGATTAGAGCATTCGTTTCGGTGACTTTCTGGTTGCGCGGGGTACCCAGCAACAGATTCAAATGAGGAGTTAAACCACTTCATCGCAATGTGGCGGAGGGGAAGTTACTTAGTAGTTCTATGTATATTATAGTGCCCAATAACGGAAATAAGCTTGCCATCTATTACTTGGGACCAGCAAAACCTAATGGCAAAATATGGGTGTGCAGTGCGCCTCTGTGTACCCACTCTTTCGGAGATATAGTCGTAATTATATGTTATTTATAATTTTTCTAGGTATTTTCTAGGTGTATAATACGACAAACTCGTAGTACAAGCTCTGCTTAATTTGAGATTAGACGGTTCCTTGTATTCCGTTTTCTTTTTGTTATTTACCACACGACTTTTTAAAAGATTTTCTAATAATTTTCAAACGGGATATGAAACTGTTTGTGATTCCAAACAGACTCAAAGTAAGTCGAATAAACTGTTCATTACCAAGTCGACCTGTTGCCGCATTGCAATAATATCCCGACGAGACATAGCGTGGAGTTTTATTGCTACCTCGTAAAGGCAATGAGCGTGAAAATTCAACGGTTCATAGTGATAACCTACGTACCGGGTTAAGGAAACCGTACAGTTCTAACTTTTTATATTATTGGCTTGAATTAGACAATATAACTGATGTATCGAACTAGGATCCAGTTTATTGGATGTACCGAATATTTTTTTGCATGTTTGCTTTATATTTTTGCAACTTTAAACTACCAATATTTTCATAGGGAAAACTCTAGGTCGTATCTATGTTGAAGTTTATGTAAAAGATTTTTTAGCGTTATAGTTGTGGCTGTTTTTTTTTTAAATTACCTCAAACCTATACCTATAAATTCGCTTCTGATGTATATATGCATAGATCTTTAAAACTCCGCAACGGATTTTGATGCGGTTTTCACCAATGTATACGAGTGGTTCTCGTGGAAGGTTTTTGTGTATATTATTTGTCAAGCGGGCAAAGCCGCGGGTAGTAAACCTATATAAACCAATTTGTGTTACAACGGGTTTTCAGAGGACGTGTATAATGATTTTAATTAGTGCAAAACTCTTTAGACCTTCAGTAAAAACAGTTTATGACGTAAAACCGCCTAAAAAACGGATTTACGAATGTAGTTAAGTTACACCAAGTTAGCGAATCTTGTTGACAGTTCAAATGTCAAATATTTTGACAAGTAATTTCCTGTACGCGTCTACAGAGAACTGCGAACAAGAACAACTTAATCATAATTCCTATTATGAATCAATGTTAATAACTTATTCGGTTCGTGCTTCCTATGGTTGAGACGAGATAAACCGAAATAACTGAATTTACATAGATAATACATATACAGCTTTCATCCTTACTAAGAAATGATAAGTTATAAAATTGAATAGCAAATGAACTACACAGATGCTGTTGGCAGGTAGTGGTCCAATTAAAAGAATATTGCGACACATTTAAAAATTATATTGAGACATATTAGTCCGGTCAATTTAGACCATAAAATGAGAGTGAAGGTGCATAAAGTCCCAGCAAGCTGAAAATCAGTAAAATTGTTCAGAACATAATTATAAATAAAATTTAAAAGTTCCCCGTCATTCCCGTGTGTGGAAAAATTTTTATTCGAGGTCAAAGGTCCAAAAAATGACTTTTTCGCAATTTTCAGCAAAACGGTAAGTTTTATCATAAAAGTACCCTAGACAAGAATTGTAGATCTTAAAATTATCTATAAAAATGTGTCAATGCTTTTTTTCCTACGAGCCACCGTTTCTAAGATATCTATATAATGTATACAAATGGGAAATGTAATTTTTATCCCCCCCCTTAGCTCTCGAGAACTGCTTATGCTACAATGATGGTTGACCCTCTATGGATAGCCCTCGATCTGGAGACAAGCCAAAAATAGAAAATTTGACCTAGCCCTAAGGGGTCCAAAGTTATAGGCCAAATAGATATGGAAAATGTCCCCCTTAGCTCTCGAGAACCGCTTATGCTACAATGATGGTTGACCCCTCTATGGATAGCCCTCGATCTGGAGGCAAGCCAAAAAGTAGAAAATTTGACCTAGGGGTTCAAAGTTATAGGTCAAAACCTATGAATTATTTTATTTATTCTTTAGGACCGCGAACTCTTTTACTTTGAACCATAACGGTAGATGAACAACCCTACATAAGGGGACGACATGTCTATCGACGATAATGTGACTCACCACAGTTTGGATATTAATGTTTACCGTGACACTCGACACAACGCCTCGGAATATTGTGGTTTTGGTAAAAAAAAGTTAGTCTGCCGGCTAGTTTGTGGTACTTAATGGCCGTGACCACAAAACTGTACAAAAATACGATTCATTTCACTAGGAATTTGTGCAAACATTCACTAGGAAATTGTGTAAGCAAATATACACATCATCTGTTAAAATTTTAACTGTTTTACTATCACGTTTCATGAGATACAACCTTGTGAAGACGGACGGACAGCGAAGTCTTAGTTACAGGGTCACGTATTACCTTTTAGGTACGAAACCCTAAAAATCCCCAAGTTATATCTATCTTGGTCATCAAGGAGTGATCGCTCATGGCACGTGATGAGCAGGCTGATTAGACGCAAGAGACAAGGAAATAGCAAAGTGTCCGGAAACTGAAATGAGCGACAAACTTTGTAGATCCCTTCCACCCATATAAGTAAAGTTACTGTCGCGTAAACATCTCTGTGTAACTCCTTCAGGGACAAAATTGACATTAAGTGGGAATACCTCCTTTGATCCCCGAACGCCCGAACTGTTTTTGAAGCATTCGCGTCTGAAGCCTGGTGGTTAAGGGATTGAACTTGCATTTCGACGACGTGTGTCACTTCAATGCTGATGTTAAGCAATTCTTAACAGAAGAACTTTTGGCTAATATGGAGGGGTTTTTTTACGTGGTCGGGAATGCATTTATGTACCTATTTCGCCGAAACTTTGTATTCAGCAAGGTGCATGAGCAGGCTTATTGTTTGATTCATTATATACCTAATACTTTAACGAAACCGATTCCCACCCACGGGTGTAGTAATTCCGTGAAGTCAGGATTAACACCAGTGAGTCACAATAACGATTAAATCACTCGTCAAAAAACATGTCGACAAGTTTTGCTACAATAAAACGTGTTGACCATATTTGACATCTGTATGTTACAAATATTAATGAATGAGACATACCTACCTATTCTATTCATATAATGACTTATGTCTCCGAAGGTGTAGGCAGTGGTATGTTACACGCCCAATTTAGTGTCCACGCCATACTTTGTTGGTTCCATGTGCCTAAAATGACACTTTTATGTTTGCCAAAGCCTTGTTTAAGAATTATTTTTTGAAATTAGTCTATTTTATAAATTATATAATTCATATTAATAGATATTATATGAAGTTATTACTATTATTGTCGATAAACAATGACCAGAAATAAAACTGAAATATATAGGTATACGGGCGTATGTAAGCAAACAGCTCGAGGTCGGCATACTCTATCTTATAACAATCTTCTAAAATATATATTCATAAGGAGGATTCGGGAATGAAATCATGTGCAGCTTGTTCAAACACACCATCCGGGGGAGAGTGTGTTTGTTTGACTTACGCCGAATCCAGGCATACGAAGGGACGAGGTCGCTGCTTTCATTATACATATACAGGATGTTACGTAAGGGTTATATCAACCCGAAGACACAACCATCAGCTGGTCGACCAGAACCCGTTTCGATATGTGTCGACCGCCAAACAAGAAAAAAAAAATCATACAGAAAAAAAACATTATCACCGAATAAAACACTCTTGTTTGAACAACACTAGCACAAATCAGCTGATAAGGTCATCGACATCAAAGTAAGTAGTACAAATAAAGCGCACCTGTGAAAAACCTATCTCTCCTGGTTGGAACATTTTGTCTCTATTTCGCGCCAAGGTCGCGTGTCGGTCCGTAAGCGACAACGCCTCCCGCCGCCCTACGTCAAGCACTAGTGTTGGGACAGGTTTGTTTTGATTTGAAATAACGCATATAATTTTTTTTATGATGAACTTTTTTTTTTCTTGTTTAGCGGTCGAAACATATCGAAACGGGTTCTGGTCGACCAGCTGATGGGGGTGTCTTCGGGTTGATATAACCCTTACGTAACATCCTGTATAATATTTCCAATCTTTTTGAAACTGTCTTAAAGACAATACACCCTTAACATAAAATTGGTGTTCAGTATTGAAGGGTTTTCTGAGGTCTATTTTTTTCTGTCATTATTTGTCAGTAGAAAAATCAATATCACTCTATGTCAATCTCTATGTCTAAGTTGTAATTGGATAACCAGAAAAGAAATGGTAAATATTTTATTTTCAAGAAACGATCCGATTTTGTTAAGATCTATTTAGAGCTCAATAATTTTTGAATGAATCCTTAACAGTGAGTGCTCAGTAAATACTATTCTAAAGAATTCCTTCCACTAAGAAGCGATTTTGAAAACTTACAAGATTTTACGAATCACATAATAAATCTGGTAATGTTGATATCATTGGCTTCAATCAAACTTAGTTCGTTTGATCTTTGAATATGTTTAGTTGTGAACTTGTTAAGAATAGTTACATTGGTATTATCAATATGCACATGTGTTTAGTAAGTCTATGCAGTTAAATTATTTACACATTATAAATGTGTCTGGAAATTCATTATGATGCACCAGTTAGTGCACTGTAATTTGTGAATATTCAGAAGGTAGATTAATATGAGTATCAACCCAATTTAAAAGGCGAATGACTTGGGTTTTTGCGGAGCGCGTGGCTGGTAGCCTTTTAGGTTACCTCTGACGCTGGGCAAAAATGCAGGCCCAAACGCAAAAATTACAATACCGAACAACGTTTCGTTGTCCCGCACCGCGAACTAGTTCAGAGTAACTAGTTCTTCTGTGCGGAAAAAATCAAGCATTACCTTGACATTGGCGAAATCATCGATGAATATCGATGGAACCACGTTTTTAAAAAAATAAGAAGAAGAAGAGCTCATGATCGCGATATATGGGAAAGAATTGACATTATACCTATTTAAAAAATAGAATAATTAAGAAGAATGAATCGCCAGTCCGAGGTCTTACGCTCTTAGTAGCTCAGTTGCTTGAATAGGAACTTACGCACTGGATCAAATCCGGTCACTCTTTTTTTGCGATTTATATTGAAAATATTTTAAAAGTTTATTTTTTAACAAATTTTATGCAATTAAGGAGAAATTTGGAAAAACTAGAAACACGCTAACATTGTTCTTAGTTGGTTCTTTAGCCGATGTGATATCTGAAATTTAAGTTAACTGAGAGTTAATGACTCAATTATCGAACTTTAAAACTTAGAATGAGTTTCTTAGTGATGGTGCCCATCCTATTTTATTACAGGCATTTCCCTTATTGTGTGGCGGAAGAAACAACGAAACTATTTCTAGTCAATGGATGCTGAATTCTAATAAACTGAATACGTATTGACTGCTTTGTTCAATGGTTTAACAGCCTTCTTCCGGGCGATTCCAGGCGGTGGAATAGATGGGATAACAATAGTTACGACGCAGAAACAACAGTTTAGACTTAAGACTAGAAATATTTCAGAAAGCCTCAAAGTGCAATAAAATTGTTAACATCCCTATTAACGGTAAATTTCAGTCTTACGACGAGGTTAGACTTGTACCTGACATATCGTAACAATTTTACACAATATTTTTGAAGTGATGAATTAGTTTATGCTCGGTCTGCAGTGATTCTATTTAGTAGCATGTAACATCTGTCCTGTGCCCGGTAATGGCAATAGACTTGCTCCCAATTACATGGGACAAGCCTACCCAGGGATATTTGCGTGATATATGTGTCTATGCCATGAATGATTAGTTATACAGATCCGGTCGTTTTTTGACCAAAAAGATACAAGTGCGAGTAAGAAATAAAACTATTAAATAAAGTTAAAGTGAATGAATTAAAATTGCAATCGATGGTTATATTTAAGAATAATAGAAGCAAAGTTATTGCTTCACAAAATGACGGTAAGTTCTTTCATGACATTAACTAACTATCCATCCAAAGGTTACCTGGAATGTGTCCCCACGGGAACCGGAAACGAGTAAACTAAATCACGCGTAAAATCAGCTAATAAAGAGTATTTGATTTGATGTATTTCGGTTATATAACAGTTCATATTAGCCATATATAGCTTAGTATTAAAATCTTGTTAATCTGTAATAAAAAAAACATCAAAAGCAAGTTGGAATATCACGGAACTAATTCCAGGTGCTCGCTCTGTATCTAAATGTAATGAGATAACCAGTGTTTACAGTTCCTCGGCCTAAATACTGTTACGAAATGGGAGCAGTTTTAAAACCGTATGTTATCTTTGTTATATTTTTGATTTATTATATTTACATTGCGTGGTTTATGGTCATTGTTGAAACTAGCTACTGAGCGGTTCGGTATAGTTCTGTTAAAAATATTTCAGCTCTTTCCCATGGGGGTAGGCAGAGATTATGGAATTCCACTTGCTACGATCCTGGCATACTTCTTTCGATTCTTCCACTTTCAAAACTGTCTTCATGCACGCTCTCCGGTTATGGGTACTCTTGACCTGGCCTTTGGTCAAAACATGATTCTCCGATTTGGTCGAAGTACGTTCGCCTAGGTCGACCCTTTCCTGCCTGTCCATTCACGCCCGCCTTATGTATCTATTTCGTCAATCTTCTTCCACCCATCCATTCTACGTGCCCGAACCATCTAAGCATTCCTTTTTCTATCTTACTCACTACATCTTCTGACACACCGCAACGTTCTCGTTATTACTATGTTTGAAAATTTATTCTAGATCTGGCTCTTCGACGATAGGATTGCTCCAACTGTGATTATGAGAACTCCAACGGTTGCATTATGAAGTAAAGTATCAACACGTGGTACTAGGGTGTATAAGGTTGTGTATATTTAAACAAAAGCGTTATCCGTACTTTTTAGCAATTCATTGATTACGTCATGGAGCGGTTATTGCGGCAAGGCACCATCCCACTGTCATCGCGCGCGGCATTAAATGATTTTGAATGAAATGTACTAAACTTAGAGAAGGATAAAAGCTATCAGTGTGACAAGACACATTAAGGATTTCCTTTAATAGTAAGATTACAAGTGTTCCATCACTCCGGAAAAGGTTCGCGATTTGCAACTTCCTATGTAATAAAAATTCAATGTTAATCATAATCAAATTCTAATCACATGAATGGACGACCACAAATACGTGACCGCTGACATTTTAGACCGTCCTTTTGAATATTATTATAATAACTAATATGTATACATACATAGCTACCTTCAGCTCAACCGACTGTATCAAATTAGTTTCATGCATCATTTAATAAGAACGATTACCCGATAACACATGTCCAATGTATTGATGACTTTATCTTATTATTGAACTAGCGTACGCCCGCTTGACAAATTGATTATTAAAACCTTCCTCGAGAACCACTCTATCCATTGGTGAAAACCGCATCAAAAGCCGTTGCGTAGTTTAAAAGATCTAGGGATAGGGATGGTAAGTCAGTGAAAGCGATTTTGTTTTATACTAGGTATGTTATGAAGAACTAAGATACAGAACACAATTTTTTTATTAGATGGTTATTAAGCACTTTATGATTACGTAACTAATGAAGACTGCTTCGGTGGCGTTGTCGGTAGTGCATCTGCTTTCGACGCCGGAGTCTCGGGTTCGATTCCCGGTCGGGACAAACTTTGTGTGAAGATAGATACGTTTGTGCCGAAGTCTGGGTGTTTCCTATGTATAATATGTATGTATTTACAAAAAAAAATGTATATAAGTATTTATATCAGTTTATCTAGTAGGTACTCATATCACAAGCTCTGCTTAGTTTGAGACTAGATGGCGTTGTGTAAATTGTCCTAACATATTTATTTATTTATTTAAAAAAAAAAAAAAAAAAAGAAACTTATCACTAGCAAGCTTTTAGCCCCTATGAGCCTAGCAGTGTCGACAAAAGTCAATCGACTTATACAACCAAAGAAATTGTCGGTCACGTGACCCGACTAATCCATTTATTTAAATTTTCTCCGATATCCTTGGTTATCGACTGGAGTCGACGCTGTCTGTACTACTAACTACAGTACGCCCTATTCTGTGATCGTACCAGATGGAATCGGTTTTATACGTAGTGAAGTCTCTCTCAAGCTTAGATTTTTTCTAGAAGAGTAATTAAAAAGGCATGTTAATTTAAAATGTATAAAATCTTTATAAAGTTACGTAAAGTTACGGGCAGCAGCTAACATATAGGATATTTACACACAACGGGATCTAGTCCTAAACTAAGAAACTCAGCAGAGCTTGTACTACCGGAACTAAATAACTGATAGAAATATTTTACTAGACAAAACACTAGTTACTTTTTACAAGATTACAGAATATATTAGTACTACCACCTAGGAAACGTGCGAATGGAGTAAAATAGAAATTGTAATGACAATATCTAAATAGGCGATCTAAATATTATCAGTTGTAGTACGCACTTTGAATAAATAATTTCAAAGCAAGTGACGATGGAAAAAATATTTGTAATCTTAAGTCTGACTTTGCTGGAATGTGAACATGGCACGCATAAGGTCGGCAGGGGAATTCGTGATAATGTACGTGATGTGGATTTTAGTAAGGACAGGCGTCCACTGCAGGGGCGAAGCTTCATAAGCTGAGGACTGCAAGCCCGATATATGAGGTAACAAACATAAAAAAATAAAGCAGTCGAATTGAGAACCTCCTTTATTTTTGAGGTCGATTAAAAATCAAAGTTAAAAGCAGTCGAAATGAGAACCTCCTCCATTTTTGAGGTCGGTTAAAAATCAAAGTTAAAAGCAGTCAAATTGAGAACTTCCCCCATTTTTGAGGTCGGTTAAAAATGAAAGTTAAATTACAACTGTTTTTTTCTATTTTATTTCATGCGCGGTGGCTAACGTCCGGAGTTTTCCCGGGTTTGTCGCTCTGTTGATGTTGCATATGCTTTTCTAAAACGCTATCATATTTCGATAATAATGAAACTAATTCTAAAAAGTTACCTCTATTTAATGAATCTTTGGACTCGTCATGTCCTCTAAAAGGCAATTCCTGTTGCGCTATATAAATGACAAACTACATCTACAAGTCTTTGAAAAATACTACGGTTTTGGTCAATTTTCTGATTGTGTTTTGAAATTTCTTCAGCAAATTGGCGTGAAAAGTGAGTTTTACTTACTTTAGAAATACACAAATCTGGCGTTGGTTTAGGAGAAGCAACTAACGACTTTCTCTGATCAAACTTAATGATTTTACCCTTTGGTCTTTTAATAAAACGTTACAGCACCTCAAATCATCACAAGGCACAATTTCTTCCATATTTAACACTCGAATAAACTAATTCACAACTTTTAAACAATAAAAACAATTTTGAAAGAATCACTCACTCGTAAAAGCAAATTACTACGCGGAAACTGAAGTACGAGTGTGCGATACATGTTAGGACATTTTTACACAGCGTCCTCTAGTCCAAAGCAAAAAGCTTGTTTTATTGTTTTATGGCATCTAGAAAATAGATCTACGAGTACCTTCACATACATTTTATAGATAAATTACACCATGACACTGCAAAACCATCGTGCTCATAACACAAAGTTTAATCCTGGGTGGGATTGAATCCCATTGCAGCTTTAGCAAGTGTCAGGTATTTAATCTGTGCTAAAATAATAATCAAACACTGGACCATTGCCGTCGACTGGTCTCTGATAGATTAACAGGAACTATATTGAAATGAAAGAACGAAGGACTAAATAAGTCAACGTCTGAAAGGAAAATAATATTACTATATTCCAAGTATGTATTAGGTTATATTTCGGGGACTTGGGAGAGGTGACATGTGGCCATAGTCTATCGGCGCGCTGGGGTTCTCCTTCCTACGGCGCACCAGGGATACTCAGCAAGGGAGGGTAGGGCAAGAGTTAAAACAAAATATATTGGGGACATTATAGTTATAGAATGACGAAGTGTTTTATCGCTGGAGTTGCAAATTCATATATGGTCAGCTTATTGCTATTTATCTATCCCTTAAGCAGATTTTCACATATGAAAACTAGGTATACTTGAGTTTATAAGTAAATACACGAACTTATTATTATAATATATTGACCTTCAGACTAGTACATAAATTATTGAGCGTGCGCAAGAATCGTCTAGACACGTGTAGAAATTTAATTACCTTAAATCAAGCTTTTATGAGGCTTTGCTTGTAGTCTGTAAGTTTGTTAATATTTGTTACCTAATGAACCTGCGGATGTTACCTATAAAAACTAAAAATTAATAACACTTTAATGTGTCATACATAATTTACTTAGAAACCATCAAATTTTCAGTACATATGGGTATGCCACATCCCAATCTTCGATCTCAATACTGCGGGAAGGAGCTAGACAGATTTCAAGAATGTTAGATACACGAACGTTAGCTAATTTTATTATATACAAGCTGTTGCCCGCAGCTCCGCCTGCGTGTTACTTTAGATCTTCATAACTTTTTTTATTTATGAAGCGATTGAAAAACAAAACGCAAATTCAAATAAAAAGAAAAACAAATCATTTCGGAGATTAGCGTGTTCAAACATTCAGACAAACAGACAAAAGTTCTAAAAACCATTATTTTGGGTTTTATTGCGTTTATATAGCTCGCCACCAGCCAGCCCCCCCCCCCCTTCTTCACAGGATTTTCACTTCTACAGATTTATTACAAGTATAGATATCCAAAGGTATAGCTCGGATATGGAAGACAAGGTTTACGGTATTGTACGTTTATGTATTTTAATACAGTCCTTAACACTAGGGATACGATCACCAGCGTTTTTGGGAGCTACTAGATTTAATCAACGTTTTACTGTCACGACTCGAGGTACCCACAGACCGATAAAGTTAGTGTTATTATTTTCTGAGTTTGTAGGCAAAGAATTAAGTTAGTACTAGCACTTTTTAGGGTTCCGTAGCCAAAGGGTAAAACGGCACCCTATTACTAAGACTCCGCTATCCGTACGTATGTCTGTCACCAGGCTGTATCTCATGAACCGTGATAGTTAGACAGTTAAAATTTTCACACATGATATATTTCTGTTGCGGCAACAGAAATACATATATCATCTGTGATATAACAATCAATATTAAAAAACAGTAACAATCAATAATTAGGGGGCTACCATACAACAAACATAATTTGTTTTGCCATGTTTATAGATAATGGTACGGAGTCCGCGACTCCGGATTCTGTACCAAAACGGCACAAAAAAAAACACATTTGTTGTATGGGAGCCGTATTTGTTGTTACAGAGGCAACCGAGATACAGCCGAAGACAGACGGACGGACGGATAGCGAAGTCTCAGTAATAGGGTTCCCGTTTTACCCTTTGGGTACAGAACCCTAAAAAGACTAGCAATCGCAAATATGGGTTACTAGTATTCCCGATAACCCCATCCAGTTAAGCTAAAAGTGTCTCAGGTTCGAACTCAGGGCATCGCTACCAGACTGAGGAAGCCTAACTTTATTTTCTTAAATACCTAGACGGTAATTTTGGATAAGTGATAACGGGTTAGCCTCATTCGTTATTAACTGAGATTTAATCAGCTTTCGATTTATATATACTTAATAAAATCCTCGCTGTAAGCTATCGCAAAATATGAAAGTTATAATAATTATACTTGAAACAGTAATTATACATTGCTGCGGCACAATATTCCCACGAGATTCACACGATTGAAACCTTTTAACGCGAAAGCAGTAGGGTAGGTAACACCCAACATTATAATTACCCTTTCAAACTTTAGTTTAGAGTGCAATTAATCTTCGTTTCATAAGGTGCCATCGCAGTGTTGCTGTTATCGTTGCTGTTTGTGATATAAGTAATTTAGCCCGAATGCCTCTACAACAGGACTGTCTAATTATAAAAGAATTTGCCGGTGCGTCATCCTTTACGTATCTGGTGAAAAAAGAAAAAGTAAAGGGTTAATACTAAAGGCGTCCGCGTGCATTCCACTGTTGCAGTCTTCCCAATAGGATACCTATCGTTATTCATCGTGTGAATAACGAAGTTCTGCAAACTGAGAAACTACACGGCTATAAACGTTCAGACGTGGGATTTGATTTGTAATTCAATTGCATTCCGTCAGTTCTATGTGCAGACGATTGGAAAGTCCTATTGATGTTGGCATTCATTCGTTATCGTGTGTTATTACTTATTATTTACTTAGAATATCTTAGAAGATAGGCGTCCAAACACAGAATTGCAATAAATTTCCAATTGGCAACAACAAACTTTACCCGTATAGAAAATATCGACTGTCTTTATCGGTTTATAACTACGATAGTAGTATTTTGAAAGTTTGTCTAATTATCCTCATATACATTGAAACAACCATTCACCTGCAGCTTATATTATAGGTATAAAGCCTAGTTCGCTCTTCTTTAGTAATTTAGTAGAGTAGCGTGTAATTTAGTGGCTAAACTACTCGCTACTACACAGAAATCGTTCGCATTACGGTTTAGTACAGTACACAAGTGAGTGGTGGCGGCCACTAATGAACTCGACTAATCAACAGGTTCGGACTTGTTTAGCCGGCGAACCAGAGAGCACGGATGCGTGGTGGGAGGCGCTACTCGCCCGAAATAATAGAGTAAAATGGATTTACTCGACTAAATCATTTTATAAATTACTCGACTAAATTTTTATAGTTCGCACATATTTAGCTACTAAATTACTCGCTACTCGCCTAAATTACTGGCCTAATGCGAACTAGGCTTAAGACACGTCACTTAACGGGCAACCAACTAAACGCAACTTAATCTTCGACAAGTTTATTGAGCACTTAATATAAAATGGAATGGAGACACGCGGCCAGGCGCCGGACCGCAATGCAATTTGTTGAGGCATAGATACAACGCGCACATTATAAATATTGAATACTTATTATTTAAGCGGTTCTTTTGTCTGCCAGCGGTGGTCGTCTTATGCGACTGCTCATAACTTGTTCGTACAAATGTCAAGAAATTAAAGTGCTTTTAAATGAAAACCCTTAATAATTAGTGCTGGCCAAAGTCATCCTCAGCTGTAAGCGTGCACCTGCTGACAAACGAAATTTATTTATTTACTGTTTAAGGATCCGTGAAAGATTCTGTATAAAAGCAAAGTACTGAAAACTCGATGCATTCCTCTGGTTGACACCGCTTAGCGTGGCTAAACATTTGGTGTACAGCTGTGTCCCTCACACTGCACCACCTCATAGGGAAGATAAGATAAGACCTCCGTCTAACAAGTTGTGTGCAACAAACTATAACTTAATGCCGCTAAAAAGTGTGAGGGTTCAACTTGCTTTGTACCCTATATATTTGCACTGAATAAAGCAATACACTCATCTCTGCACAGCAATTATCTAAAACAACTGGGTGCATGTGCCTAAACTTATATAAACGTATATAAATTTCCTGATAAAAGGCTACAGTCTGGCTTTGCCTCCAGTTAAGTGGTGAACCAACAGAGTAAATGGAAAAATGAACACGTGCCTATCCCTTACGAGAAAAGGTGTGATCTTGATCTTATGTCAGTATGTATGTCAAATAAGTTGGTCTATGCCAAATATGAATGATTGTTTGAAACGTCACTAAACCAATATTATTTGAAACATCACTAAACCAATATTAGTGTAGGGTCATATTTCTTACGATCGTTAACCCAATTTGTCAAATACACACTCACTGTGTTTCTATCCTAATTGCCGCCACCAATTACTTGATTGCTTTTCGCTAGACAATAGTGTCAGCGCCGGGACCTCGTAGTGGGTCTGGGCGTGGATATCCTCTCGCTGGAAACCATGCTCCAAGCCATGGTCTCCAGCGCGAGTAGGTGGAATGTGGCCGTGTCCTTCTGCGAGCAATTCATGCTCGCGAAGGAGGCGGCCGAGAGAGAGAGGGAGCGTACCCTTCCCGCCGAGTTCCGTAGTCAGCGGCGAGGGCGCCGCAGACTCATCTACGCCCAAGACAATCGACCTCCATGATCGGGGCCTGAGGACGGCGGGATCGCCACCCACCGTCCTTACAGAAGCAGGCTAGAAGGGTTGCGTGCTGCGGGGCCTTTGCCCCATAGCACGCAACCAGATTCACTCACTGACGCGGGATAAAACCCTACCCCAACGACGCGAGATTCTCATCCCGACCTAACCCCCGCAGAGACCACAGAGGTGGTCAAAGTCCGCCGGGCGCCACTGGAAATACGTTCTGCTTGTAACCAGAGACGCCTTAGAATTAAAAAAAAAAATTACAATAGTGTAGAAAAATGGTATTAACTATATTAATCTAAATTAGGATCCTTCGTACGAGCTCCTCTGAAAAACACTGTTGAATAAATACATTTTGCTTCTAAATTTATTTAATTCAACTTGTTACTCAAAGCTCAACAACCTACCGTTCAGAAAATCTGTCATTTGTTTTTTCAATTGCAATTTAAACTATAATAAATCCATCTCGTAGCTTGCTACGGCGGTAATCTCTTAATGCTACGTAAATTAGTTTGCGTATAAATCTGTATCGCTGTCAAGATTCCGCCAACACTTCTGTTGAGTCAAGATTATTTTACGCTCGCTTCGATGACTCATGAACAGAGGATGAGGACAACTTACGGTGGTAAAGTGAACTTAGTAAAACATATTTCTAAGACCGATTACTTTCGATTAACTAATTAAGTAACTGTTCACCCAGACTCATGAAGCTTTCTTATAGGTCTAAATTACAGTTCTAACAAAGTGAAAACAATGTCCTCGGCCTCTATTTTGTGACACATATTTAATGATATGCAATACTCATTTCGCTTTAATGTAACTACCAATAAACGTGCTAAGTGTTTTTTTTCCTAAGTTAACGCTTTCAGTTCTATAATTGAATTCTATTACAACATGATTATTATAATAGTATCTTGAATATTGTCACTCTTCATGACACAAAAAGCTAGGAATTAACACTTCACACTCATTCCCTATTACACTTGACCATTCAAGTGTTCATGCTCTTTACAATATACCTACGAGTACCTACTAAAAGTAAGTCTTGTATAGGGCCAGTCTTGTTCTTGCCGGAAAGTGGAATCGCGCGGAACGGCGCAGCCGCATCGTCGGCACCAGTCACAGATGGGCGACTTTGCCGCCCTCGTACGCTCCCCTACGAATGTATGACGTCTCATGATTTTAGTATATTAATTTTAAGTTGATAGTGTGTGTGCGTAATGTTTATTTAACCTTTAGAAGAGATATTTAATTTTGGTTGTGCTGTGGAGATACTCAGTACTTATTTGTTTGTGCATTTTAATGTCAAAACATAGGAGATTTCTGCGAAATCGATAGCGGCATGTTTTTATAAGACAACAATAATAAATTATTTCTTAGTCATCTTTTAATAAGAATTTATAATCTGAATTGTGGTAATGTGTTGATAAGTACTATTTTTTAATGAGGAATGTGGCAATTTATGCAATCTATACCTAAGAATAGGATTTTATATTAAATACTGATAGGGATAAAACATTCAACTTTATAGAAACTGTCTCCTGTAAGGTTTTAAGAACTAGTGGTTGTATAATACAGCAGCTTAAAATACAGATGATAAATATCCTTTACGATTTTTTAATATTGAAATCGACAAATTGACGCCGCCCGCCTGATGGTAAGCTGTGGTGACGTCTGGCGATTGTGGGCGACTCTCATAGTACACAGAAATACTATTGAACGTGGCCTTCAACTTGACGACCTAGTGATGTGTCTCTTCACGCTTCGCTTAAAGAACCCAGGGTTATATGTGGGAGGAAACACGTGCGCAGACAGAGCGTTCCCGGCCACTATCGTTCGGCAGAGAAACGAACGTTTAAAACGCTCGGTTCTCGCAAAGATGATTTCTACAGTGTGAAAGTGACATCTCTGCCCAGGCACGCGTTATTCGGGTTCGGAAGGGAGAGGGTGGGATCATCCAAGATATAATCATACTATTGCCTCTACTTCCTTTTTAACCACTCTAGGAAAGGACAGGGTGGATTAGGCCCAGACAGAATGGCCGACGATTACTGCAAGGACCATTATTAGTGAGGGACGAACACGATTCTGTTTGATGACTTCATTGTCTCGATTATTATATTCCTACAAAAAGCACTCAGTAATGGACGGTGCGAGATCACGCGGGTGGTCCACTCCATGTAATTACAACTACGTCTACTCTCTCTTTCACACCTAAGACTATAGAGTGCACCAAATGAGCGCGTACTATATGAACTCACTCGGTAATCGCTTTAATCATTCTCGTGCAAGATATCAAACAATACCGGTAATGTATAGATAGTGTCAAATCTAATTTACTTGAATGAAAGTATATCAGTGATAGTGGACATTCTGATAACTTATATTTTATTATTATTGAAAGCATACAATACTACTTATCTGCATGCTTTGACTTAGTATCTATAGAGGTTTGGGTGGGATGGACGTAAATATCACACGTAACAAATTTATGTATCAACCGAACAAAGTAATGTAGACGTCTTACTGTAATTGAGTGGAAATTAATGTGCCACTGATATGTACTGAGAGTTGCATTCATTATTAACACGTATGTGTTGTGATACATTTGAATAATACTTTCATTAGAGGGATAACATAGGCTCGTTCTCAATAATGTGGGAATCTAAATAAAACTGGCGAAAAGTGGGTGGTAATACTCACGTATAACATTGCCTATTTGAAGCTATGATGAGCGATGAGTGTTGAATGAATTCCACGCACATTCTGTATTATAATTAAAGCCATGTTTCCAAAACATTAGGTACTACTTGTGGACTACAAACGAGTACCCTTCAGTTTCGTAACTACGGTTTTTAGAAATCGAGATCAGATAAATTATCTACATCAAATCGAGTTCAAAATTAATAGTAGGTGCACGATTATTTGACATTTTTCTCTGTCTCGCCCTGCGGTTAGAGTTCACAGTAAGTCATTTTAAATATTATGTCCCACACAGGTGGTCGAGCGGCGGTGCGCCTTCTCTCTAATTATGTACTTTTCACAAATAACCAAGGCTCGTCGTAGATATTTCCATTATGTCATTTTATTACTGATAATCGCTATGTGATATCGATTACGGGCGATGACCCAGAATAGCAAATGTAGGTGTTCTGACGTTATTATACTGACAGAACAATAGATTTGAGTTACAGTAATTATTTTGTTCGTCTATTGACCATTTAATGGATAATCTATGTTCTACTGACATTTACACACACGGAGTAGGGTTTAAATTGTTTCAGAAGAGTTAGTTCAAGTGAATTACTCCTCTTAAAAATGCTTTAATGCGTTTTTAGTATTTTTTAGTTCATAAAAATAATAAAGTATACAATAGTAAACGACCTCAAGACAAGCAATGAAGCATGCAGTAAAACCGTCGCTGAATAATATTTGTCACGTATGAACGAGTGAGTTAGACCACAGAATAGGTAATAAGTAGTATGTATGAAGGTTCCCAGCATTTTGGGAACCTTCCCAGTTGGCAATGACGCGGAGAATTTTTTAAACGATATTTTGTAATGTCAGTAATATCAGTAATACGGTAGATAGGTACTTAAACAGACAGGAAAATTTTGAAATTCATACGTATTTGGTTCTAGGAAGAATCGGTATTTTAGAGCTTTTCCTGTACTAAACTTCAGCTGGGCTTTCGAGACCTGCGTACTAAATCCAACCCAAAGTAACAATATTTCCATGGTCAATACCTAATTTAATAATGGTCAGACCGGATAAGGTAAAGAGTAGAAACCGCTTCCAACTTCGATGGCGATCGATTTGAAATCTAAATATTTAGAAGCGATTCTTGTTTGGCTAAAGCTCTTGAACTTAAACGATTATTTCCTTTTCAATTGCGATTTGTTTATACCCGCTTTCATGTCTGAATAGGGTTGTCAACTGTAAAGAACGAGAATATTATTTATTGTGATACTACGTAATAAATAAGAGTAATTAAAAATAGGTAAGTGGGTATATTGACTTCTTGAAACACGACAGTTGTTCAATTAAATAGAAATGAATCATGAAATTTTGCGGTGTTTATAATAATTATGTATTATTGATCCCTAAATGAAGTAAAATAAATAACATTTGCTCAGTCTGCAGACATTATATTTAGTGGTCGTAACATGTGTGGGACCAACATAATTACTGGCAAATTGTGGGTGTTTAATGCACCTCTGCCTACCGGCGATATAGGCGTGATATGTATGTATGTATTATTGGAATGCAATGGTGAGTCGTTAAACGAAATAAGTTACCGAAAGAGTAACCCACGGGGGGTTGGAATCGTTAAAGTTGCTTGTACCAAACCCCCCCTAGAACCAAAGTGCTCGGGTTACCTCCTTCCCGCATTAATCTGCATAAATTTTCGCCAACGGTCCACGCTTTAAGTATTTTAAATGAAGTTTCCCAACGTCTGGATGTTTGTTCATTGGCGGAGTTTGAGAGGTCACTCTCTCAAACTCCGCCATTGAACAAAAGGCAATTCAGTGTGACCACTGAATTGCCTTAGTTACTTATAGTTTATTGTTTTTCTGTTGCTACATTGCTGTATTAGGTCTATAACCTGTAATAACATCTTTCAGCATACAGATGGAAATACATCATCCAAAACTTACAAGAAAATATTTTTTTCAACTTCTATAATTATTTTTCTATCAACCCTAAGTTTGAGGGGCTGCTGCGAATAACGTTGAGAGAAGTTGAGTGGCATAAAATAAAATAATTACGGCACTTTGTCGAGGCGATAAGAGCGTACTTCAAGATTCGGTGTTTATTGAGAGCTTTTTCAGAAAGTATTTCCGTCCGCCTTCTGGTTTTTAAAGTGTTAATTTTATGAGCAAGTTAGAATGAATATCTGATCGTGAGGTATCGCTATTACTAGGTAGGGGTTATCAAAATAAGCGTGTGATCGTTGCGATTAGATGTAATGATGAAGATTGAAATTGGGAAGATTAGATAGTATTAGATTTGAATGGATGAAAGAACTTGAAGTTGGTGTAAATGGACTTAGAAGGTAAGTTATGCAATCCAATATCAAGATGAAATCAGAAGATCAAATCACGGACGGTCTAGGTGTAGGCCAGATTGGCCAGATAACCTGAGAGTCTATGAGTGAAAACACTAATGAACGTGTGAATTCGAGGTCTATGTTTCTTCTTTTTTTTTTTTTAAACGTGGCTCTATCTATGTTTATCGATGATTTCGCCAATGTCAAGGTAATGCTTGATTGATAGTCTAGCACAGAAGAACTAGTTATTCCTAACTAGCTCCGGTTGCGGAACAAGTTAAGAAACGTTGTTCGGTACAAATGAGAGTCTGGAACCCGATTTATGCGGAGTGTCAGAGGTAACTTAAAAGCCACCAGCCACGCGCTCAGCAAAAATCGAACTCCGATCTATGTTTAACCCAATAAAGCAATCCAAATAAACTTGTCATTGTGACACATTTACGATCGGATAAAATATTATTCGTGAAATAAGTGCCTACATAACATTTGCGGTTTTTACATTGGTTTCAGATGCGGTAAAGGAGTTGTCCGTTAAAAGAAAATGTTTATTTTCGGTAACCTTTTGTGGGTTGCCGCTTGTGAAATTATAAAAATGTCGTTAAAATTAGGGTACACCTGAGATTGTTATCGTCGGATGGATCGGGCATATTAATGTTTCTACAGTCAACATGATAAGTTTAACATTATAAGTAAATTGAAATGTTTTATTCGATTGATTAGTAAGCTTGTAAGTTCTCAGACTGTCGATCGAACAACCAATGATAACGCTCCAAATATTGGTGACCTGCACATTTTTTTTTGGTACTATTTAAATAATGTCAATAGGCTTAAGGCGACGCTAGCTAGTCTAGTCGGTAGTTTATCGTCTAAAGTAGTTAAAAGTGGCCCGCAACTTTGTTGACGTGGAATGTAATGGAACTCTTACTTGTGAAGAAGCCTCTCGAGGTGCTGGATAGATAATATTTATGTAACATAAAACCTATAGCTCAAGAGACATACATTTTGATTTGATTAGACTACACACTCTTAACATCATAGTGCGGTATTTCATACAAATAACAATCGACTCAAGAAGGTGATTTGACTTGACGACTACCCTATTGTAAAACACGAGGCGTGCATTGTCAGAGACATTCCATAGCTCAGTCTATACAATATGTTGTAACTTTACGTGTTATTACGATTCATAAACACAGTAAAATATATGCGCTTTCAGTACAATTCATTTTGGTCTGTTTCGTGTGCTATATTACCCACTTGGCAATATTTTTACTGGAGTGCTAAGGAGCAAAAAATCTTTATAGCCGAAGTTATCGTATCTGCACTGACAAAATTACTAACGAAACGAGGATGTAAGGTAAGTGCTTGTCAGTCTGTCTCCACAGGGAGAGAGACCATACATTTTGTCTGAAAGATTTTTACTTATTTACAACTGAAGCTGATGACCGTGGCTTTGCCTGCGTGGACTAGTATTCCAATTCCCTATTCCTACAAGATCAATGTTAACACATTGCAAAGGTTAAGCAACAACTAGTCAGGCTAGTCTTAGGATAGGTGACCATTTCTTAAGACACTGAGACCTCTCCGTGCCTCGGAGAGCACGTTAAGCCGTCGGTCCCGGTTGTCATACGAACATCTATAACAGTCGTTAGGGGTAGTTGGAGCCCTAAATCAAAAATCCGACCGGTCTAACTACAGATCTTCGATATCGCCCATGGGTTGTGGAGGTCAGATGGCAGTCGCTTCACGGAAAATATCGTAGTTCAGCCGAATCTCAGTTAGACAACTGAGCAAGCAACACAACTGAGTTGATTTTATCGAAATCAATTCGAAGACTTTGACATATCAGTTGTCCAAATCAAAAATATAAAGATGACCTATCAGCGAACTACACGTCTAGCTTATCTCATTACAAAACCTGTTAGTGCAGTTACAAATTAGTTGGAATGTGTCTTATCTAGACAGAATGTAGAACCTGTCTTCCATCGACATAGTGTCGGTCGACCCACAAGCGATGTAAAAGCTCATCGTGCGTTTTACCACTTTCCAGTGTACTCATTGAATTTCATGAAAAACAAAACGCACAGAACAGAATATGTTTTATTAATCATTGTTTAACCGCTAAGTACTGTTGGAAGAATGCGCTGAGTTGTAAATGTCATTCCTAAACATTTTATATTCGTAAGAGAATGTCAACGTTACTGTTCATAAAGTTTTATGTTAGATAATAATATTTTAAAACACTAGTCATGCGATTTTGTAAACATTTTAAGCACGCTAAGTTTAAAAAGTATTATAAACTAGCGAGCATCGCGACTCGGTCTGCGTGGAACAAGTTACTTGTTCTTCGATCCTCGCTACGGGAACTTTAGTCACTTGCTCAGTGTCTCAATTTATCTACACGTGACAACTTTTATGAAGATTGCCGTTTTTATGTGATGCCTGAATAAACAACCATAGCAATTTTATTTATTATAAAATGGTTTTATTTAAAATAAGAATTTTATAATATTATGTAGAGAAAAGAGGCTAGAAAACTAGCTTTTGCGATAGACAAAACCAACCAATAAATAACTAATTAGAGCACTTGAATCTCAAAAATGCTCAAAAGAAAACATAAAAAGTCATGTTTGAAATAGTAGTTGTATCGATTTATGAGGTAAACTCTACTAAAATAAACAATTGCAAAGAAACTCGGTATATCCTTATCAGTGCCCTATTTCTCAGTAACAGTATTAAATGTAGTACGAGAGAAAATAGTTACGTGGTGATCGTAAAAGTGCCTGGAGACCGATCATTACCTGCCGCATTATTGCTAACTTAAATTGCGACGCGCGCCTTGCATGAGCATCGGTGTGCACTTGCTGGCGAAAAATGTGGTACTACTAAGGGTACACAGCATAGGTACTTAAAAAATAACAAGCTTGAAAAAATTCGTTGTGTGAGACATTATTTTTTGGGTTCCGTAGTAAAACTCTCGTAACCCTTACAGTTTCGTCATGTCCGTCCGTCTGTCCTCGGCTTTCCTCCCAAACGATTAGTGCTAGAAAAATGGGGTCTGTTTCAGATGAATTTGTTAGTTCAGGTGTTATAGAGCCTATAATGGGTAACTATATTATGCGTGGCCCGACACGCACTTGGCGGTTTTTTAAATCTTTAACGTCTGTGCGACATGAAAAATTTAAACATAAAATATTGTATTTTGCATTGGCACTTTTGACTTCACATCGGTTACGAATCCAGGCCTACTTTCCCGAAGCGGTAAACAGGAAACACTGTACGGGTACATTTCGTCCTTGTGCCACAGAAGACGAACATAGAGTGAAATATTTAAAGATGTTCGTGATAATTAATGAATGAAGTATGTTTCTCTATTTATCTATATGCAATTGTTCAACTTTTAATTACATCTACAAATAGTTATACTGCGATGTATGTATATGAAAACAACAAAGTGTATGCGCCCGCATCCGGTCGTAAAGTTAGTTAACCATTGTCGCGCTTCCATTGAATAAATGTCACACAAATACACAACACAGCGTGAAATGTTCAAGATTTAATCTAAAACAAACTCGATATAAAAGCAGCTGTTTTGGTCAGAGAACATAAACTTGAAAACGTAATGTAATGATCATGTTTTTTATACACGTGTTAACTGTTTGTATATCACTGGTTTATGTAAATATCGAACGCATCACAGCACCAAGTGTTATTAACCCCAGCTTATTTAATTTTCAGCTACATTTATGTCTTGCTAAAGATGCAAAGGAACCAATAACAACTAAGTGATCAGGGGGTCAATAATGACTGGCGAAATTTTTGCGTAATGATCGCCTCAGTCTACCCCTTCGGGGACAAAGACGAGATTATTGTGTGTTGTATTTATTTATTTCTTGCTAAAAACAAGAACAAAGTTAGTATTGCCATTCGAATTCAATTGGGAATAAATCTCTAATTCACACCACCCTTCACTCACGCATGCAAAGCTTTCCATGGTTCAAGAAACTTGGTGAAAAACCGCAGACGTCTGACAGACAATCGTCGAGTTATATTTACAAGTTAATCACACCGGTTACGAGGTCATTAGTCTATATTCTAACGTTCACGTGACTTCACGTGTGCGTTAGTAAAGGGACATGTCTGTTGACGAGCTCATTATCGTAGCTAAATGTGTAACTAAGTATGTGTGCAGTTGCATTATTGTCTGTGCACTAAATTGGGTGTTTTCACATTACACGATAACGACACATGATATCGTAAGTAGCAGCAGTAACTTTAAGGTAAGAATATATATTATCGTGACGTCCCAATATCGTCACGATATCAGAACGGTGGACGATATCGTGCAATGTGAAAACGCCCATTGATGGGTGAATTTTCCTTGTTAAGCTTCTATGAATGAATATTCCGAAAACGTATAAGTTTACCTCTCAACTTTATTCATACGCCGAAAGCTGAATCAAAGCCATAACAGTTATGTTCAATTTCACGGGTAATGGGCAAATTTCTACATATAAAAATATTAGGTAAAAACCATTATAAGCACATACAAAAAATACAGAATTTAAGATATAATCCATTTCGTACCCGTTATATCTTAATTTTGTTTAACCTTGCAAACACTATTAGATGTAATATTAAAGTATTAAATAAAGCATTTTTGTACCTAATCACGTCTTGTAATTAATAAAACAAAATAAATCAGCATTAATATCTTGCTCTTCCCAGTGAAGCATATCATTGTATAGAACGCGTAAAACACGTACAATGGTAATGACCGACTCAGATATTTCTCTGATGATCAATTACTTACACGAACTCGAGTAATCAGTTGTAGTTACATGACTTGGCTGAATTGGAACCCATAACATGTTTTGTTCTGCAATATAATCGTTCCCACCCTATTATTTTTTGCTTTCGGTCTACTTATTAAAATTATAAATGCTCAGCATGATAGCTTGGAGTTAAATTAATTTGATGTGTACCAAAAGTTAACAGTGTACGTTTCGTCTTCCGAATTGTTGAACATAAAATAGTTCCAATAACGTAGATTTGCTTTGTATTTTTTTAAATTAATAACCGCAAATTTTTGGAACTAGTGGACGTAAGTATTTAGCTTAGTTCGCGTATAAGTTTTAAACGCAATAAAGTTTGAAATTTATGTGAAACTAAAGGCTATCAAAAGATATATATTTTTCTCATATTTGCTATTTTTTATTGCTGCCTCGCTCCTATCAGTATGTCTGTAATTAGCGCGAACAACCAAACAAACAAACTTATCAAATCGTACTCATTTTTTGAGACTGTTCCCATTTTTACATAATTGTCATTAAGAAATATTTTACAGTACTTATTTCTATGGCATTAATGTCATATTGAATGTAATACAAATTAAAATACTTGGAGGCAGTTTACGTCGCGACCGTTAGGAATCTAATTGAAATTTGTTAGAATATCGCTTAACATTGTTGAAACTTTTGAAACTTCTGTAATTATTTCTGAACGACAGAGAATATTCATTTATTCTTCAAGGTGATATTTTTACAGAGTGACACGTTTTCATAGAATTTTATTTTGTAACTATAGACGGAGGTACACCGTCACAAAATATTTTTTTTTACTTTCAACCGACTTCCAAAAAAGGAGGAGGTTCTGGAGGACTGTAAGTTTTTTAAAAATATTTTTTACATCATACCTCTGGGCTGGGTGAACCGATTTTGAAAGCTACTACTTCCGAAGTGTTTTCATTTCAATTTGGTCCCAATTCGGTAATTTGAAGTCGGTTGTTGTGTCAATATTTTAGCAGCTAGTATTTGACCATTATCTCGCTTGATGTTAAGTATAGATGTAATCTACGAAATGATATGATAATTCATTTATTTACATAGTCTAACTTTAAAATTTGCACGAGAATGTCAGTTTCTACTTAGTGAGTGCGTGCGAATGAGTGCTAAAACCATTCAAGTAACTTTATATGCTAAGTATGTCATAAATACCAATTAACTCTGTTTTCAGGTTAACCAACATGACCTAGAAATGCCTAGTATTAGCGATAGGCGCGGATTAACTTATAACAATCGACAGGTCGATGATACCTCTATGTGGGTGAAGTGTTACTTGATCGCCATTGTGGTTACGAGAGTATATACGGCGAGATGTGAGGGCTTTGTACCTATAAAAAGTATTCGCTGATCTCACCGAGAAAACGCATTGAATTCAGCTGCTAACTTAGCTTAGCTTTTGCTGTGATGAAAAGTAGAGTTTATTTTAATAATTTCTTTATATGAGTAACGTAAACACTTAAATCGACCAGTTAGCTTAAGGTACACATGTATGAAGCCAATCCGCGACTAAATATACCGGAACGAACGTCATGGAACGTATCCATCGACGCCTACCTATGTTGTTTAAGTTAGGGCTCGGAGTTTGTTATCGTACTCGGTATCGTCGTTCTACTAGTTTGTATACTATACGTAGTGTGGAAAAGGGTAATGGTTGGAACACACCAGTTATATTAGACTGAGCGGCAGGAAAGTGAGAGAGTAATGGTTCAGGCTGTTTTGGAATGGAATTGAGGTTATTACGATCGATACACATAAAAACTATGTCAACATCTTGAAACTTGGACTTTCTATCAAGAGTGCCATGTTGGACTGTGGACAGACGGATGGGGCACTCTTGATATTTCTAAAGTCACTCTCAATCTCTTAATTGAGAGTGACTTAAGAAATAAGGGACGGACAGAGTAAGACATTGCTGCACCTTTAAACAAATATAAATAAATTGACTGTTTCGGTGACGTGATCGGAAGTGCATCCGCTTTCGACGCCGGAGTCTCGGGTTCGATTCCCGGTCGGGACAAACGATTACACGTATATTTGTGCCGAAGTCTGGGTGTTACCTATGTATAACTAGGTATGCAATGCATTCTGCTGTTGCAATAATTGAGCTGAGTTTGTCGATCCGGGTCAAACTCCTAAACGACTGGACCGATCTTTATGAATTCAGATATATGCACTCACGGTGATGGTCACTATGACCGTGCCAAATTTCAAAAAGATCGGTCTAGTCGTTTAGGAGGAGTTCGATCACGAACGAAATACACGAGTCGCCTAAGAAAGAGCTTCGTAAACTCCGCTCAATAAGTATTGTATGTATTTACAAAAAAAAATGTATTTAAGTAGGTATTTATATCAGTTTATCTAGTATTCATATCACAAGCTCTGCTTAGTTTGGGACTAGATGGCGTTGTGTGAATTGTCCTAACATATTTATAATTTATAACAACTATAATTTTGAGGTATCAAGCTCCTAATTTACTCAGATTTACAAGAGTTACAAGAGCCGTGGTCACGGGTGGACAATCCACCCGTGACCACGGCTCTTGTAACAGGGTCGAAACGTCGGGTAATAAAGAGGCATGTATTTATTTCAATAATCGCGTAATAGACCCGTTTGTCTTAAGTTTATAATGTGTACAAATTGCGAAAGTATAACATAACATAAATATTCTTTATTGTACACTGCAGTTTAGAAAATACATTGAAAACATACTTATAAGTACTAAATGTACAAGGGTGGCCTTATCGCTAAAAAAGATCTCTTCCAGGCAACCTTAGGATGGAAGGGATCGTAAAACAAGTTAAAAAAACCTTAATAATACACAGGTAGTGTACCTACATTATTATAAATAACAGCAATCATTTGCGAATCTGAAGCAAGTTAACAGGATGCACGAATTGCATTCGGAGCAACCATGAGCTCTGCAGTGTTATAATTTAAACAACCAGCGATAAATAATGGTCCTTCACCAGGGATTTGAAGGATATTAGTGACTGTGAGCGTTTTATATGTACTGGCAGTGCATTCCACAAACGTGCGGCCTCAACAGTGAAAGAACTATCATAGAATTTTGTGGAATGCACCGGTAGTTGAAACAATAAATTCTCCGATGATCTCAAGCACCTAGAATGTATGTCCTTAAGGAACTTAAAACGTTCCTTAAGATGGGGAGGGGTACTTTTTTTTTTTTTTTTTTTTTAATTCCGCGGCCCAAGGCCGCGGCCGCTCTAACGTCCGTTGCCGGGCGTCCCTGGTTACTAGCAGAGGGTATGTCCAGTGGCGCCCGGCGGACTTTGACCACCCCTGTGGTCTCTGCGGGTGTTTGGTCGGGACGAGAATCCCGCGTCATTGGGGTCGGGTTTTATCCCGCGTCAGTGAGTGAATCTGGTTGCGTGCTATGGGGCAAAGGCCCCGCAGCACGCAACCCTTCTAGCCTGCTTCTGTAAGGACGGTGGGTGGCGATCCCGCCGTCCTCAGGCCCCGATCATGGAGGACGATAGTCTTGGGCGTAGTCGCGTAGTCTGGGGCGGCCTGGCCGCCGACTACGGAACTCGGCGGGGAGGGTACGCTCCCTCTCCCTCCCGGCCGCCTCCTTCGCGAGCATGACTTGCTCGCAGAAGGACACGGCCGCGTTCCACCTACTCCCGCTGGATACCATGGCTTGAAGCATGGTCCCCAGCGAGAGGGTATCCACGCCCAGACCCACTACGAGGTCCCGGCGCTGACTCGCCCACGCTGAGCACTCCACCAACGTGTGGAGTGCGGTGTCGTCGTCGGAAACCTCGCAGTGTTGACACCGGGGTGTGACCTCACGATGCATGCGAAACAGATAGCTACCGAAGCATCCATGCCCGGCAACCATCTGCGTCGCACGGTACGTGAGGTCACCATGCTGCCTCTGCAGCCAATCGTCCATGATCGGTCTCACCGCCGCGATGAAGATGGCACCCCCCTTGGGTTGCTCAAGTCGCACCCTCCATGACTCCATGAGATCCTGGCGGAGTTGGGACCGCTGGTCCTCGATTTCTCGAGACGCAGGCCTGTGGTCCCGCTCCAGCGCCTCCTTGCGCCATTGGAACAATGACGCAAGGGCTCTCGCTTCCAGGTCCCATGGAGGGGTCCCGGCTAGGAGACATGCAGCCTCTCCGGAGATCGTGCGGTACCCCCGTACGGTTCTGACGGCCAAGGTTCTAAGTGGTCTGTTTAACAGAGTCACGTTCCCCTTGACCGCCAACCTATCCGCCCATACGGGAGCCCCGTATAGGGCCATACTCCGCACGATCCCCAGGTACAGTCTCCTGCAGGAGGCGTTGGGTCCCTTTAGGTTGGGCATCAGTCGCGAAAGCGCGACCGATGCCTGCGTCACCTTGGGGGACCAAACTTCGGAAATGTGGTCCGAAGTTCCATCGGCTATCAAGTACGATCCCTAGGTACTTCATCGAGGGCTTGATGCCGATGCTAACGCCTCCCACATTTATGCTGGAACCTTCTGGTGGACCGTTCCGAGGTCTGTGAAAACACAGAACCTCGGACTTGTGCAAGTCCACCTCCAGTCCCAGCTGCCGTATCCGACCCACGACTCGAGCAACACCCGTCGTGACCTTGAGTGCTGCCTCCTGGTACGTTGCACCCCGCGCCGTGACGAGGGTATCTTCGGCGTAGCACGTTACGCCGACACCCCTAGGCAACGCACCCCGCAGCACCCAGTCGTAGCCGATGTTCCACAGAAGCGGCCCCAGGACCGACCCCTGCGGAACACCGCACGACACATCTCGCCGAGCTGGCCCGAGCCAGCTGGGGAAAGCTATGGCCCTCTCCGAGAGATAGGCCCCGACAATACGACGGAGGTAGAGAGGCGTTTCGTGATACACGAGCGCCTCCCTAACGCAGCTCCATGGCAAGGTGTTGAACGCGTTGGCGATGTCAAGAGACACCGCCACCACCACCTTGCCCTGCGAGACTGCTTCCTCCGTCAGGCTCTTCACGCGCATGATCGCGCTCACGGTGGAGCGTCCCCGACGGAAACCGAACTGGTTATCCGCCAGGTCTGGCCCCACACTCGTGAGATGCTCGACGAGGCGTTCCGCGATAATTCGCTCAAAGAGCTTACACACCTCGTCGAGCAACACGATCGGCCGGTATCCGGACGGTGAGTCCACCGGCCGCCCCGCCTTACGGATCAGGACCAGTTTCCCCGTCCTCCACACCTTGGGAAACTGGCCCCTTTCGAGGCATGCGCTAAAGAGCCCCATCAGTCGAGGCCCGAGTTCTTCGAGGAGGCCCGAGTTCTTCGAGGAGGCCCGAGTTCTTCGAGGGGGGAGGGGTACTAGAATTAAACAGTATGTTGTAAAGTAGAGACAAAATATGAGTGTAAGTATAAAAAGTATTTACTCGGATTATTCGTAACTTCCGTCAGTATGTCCTAATCTTCACACCCGCATAATGTATGTCCACATTTACCAGTAAGAACAGTCCTTGTTATTGTCATATTATTATATACAATAAGTATAAGTAGGATTGTATAAGGTGACCTCTTGCCATTCGTCATCTTATAGGTAGAAGCTGTGTGACTCATCCTTAGTGCAATCAACAATCAGAACTTGCTACAGAATTAATATGCGGACTTAAACGTGATTACTTTTATTTTACTGCTTCTATAAGTTATTATGACGTCATCTTTCTATCGTAGTGCCTACGAGAGCTACAGCAGCTTAGAGATTTTGAATGATGACGGTGACTGGTTCAGATTGAAGAAGAGGACAAGAAGAAAATCTTATGATTTCGGACACAGAATCTCTTTTAAAACTTGAAGATAACAACTAATTTTCTGTTTTATTGTATGCAGAGACAATTAACTTAACTTAATTAAAAAAAGTTAAACACTTTTTTTATAGGTCGCCGACTTTGGCCAGTGTGACCTCTGTCTGGGGTTTGGTCGGGATTTATTCCACATCGTTGGTTTTATCCCGGGTCGTTGAAAAATTAAAACTGAGAAAATAAATACATAACAAAAATTACTCGCGGAGGAAAGTCAACATTATCATGAGAATTTGTAACCATTTATGTTTTTCCATTATACATGAGTTTGTATAGTTAAAGCTATTACTTGTGGTTAGCCAGCCGGTTCCATCTAACACAGTTCTCACTTCATTACCTCGGGATAGTGTAGCGATTTATTCTTCCCGACCTTTTCTACCACAGCGCGCAGCGTCTTCAAAAGCAATATGTACCAGTAAAATCGTAATTGTGTTCCTACCTCAGAGTAATAACTAGGTTGCCGCAGTCGCGAAACGTACCGTTACGCTGCAGCATATATTTGAGCGAAGCGACTCGAAATTCAAAATTCTGGCTTCGTAATAACCTGGGTAATTCTGTAAGCTTTTGATGAGTGTAAGAAAATCCGAAATCGGCCGAGTATTCGCGAGAAACAATTTAACATAAATCGTTTAAAAAATAATTTGAGTCACCCGTTGAGAGCTCCGCTCGCCTTCGGCTCGCTTCGCTCAATAAAGGAGGCTTTCCCCCGCAAGGCTAGACAGCACCGATTTTATTGGTTAAGCAGTTATTTATAAGTACAGATGGAAAACTTATTTATACAACTCTAAATTCTGCATACCTTTTTATTTTTTTGTGAATTTCATCGTAAAAAAGATCTTATCCGATTTGTACGTTTCTTTGTGCTTACATAAGATATCTCTCCACATTTCTATAGACTGTCAAAAACACACCATGCATGCCATGTTTTTTGTAAAGTAAAAAAATATATTAAAAAGCGAATACTCAAAACTTTTTACAGTAGAGACTGCAGAATCGTGCACCCAAATACTTCTTAACAAAGTGTTGTTTACCTGAAAATAGAAAATAAAACATAAGTACATGAGCACTGTAGATGATAATAGAACGTAAAATCACTTAACTATTGTAGTTAGAGGGTACGGGGATTAAAGAGGAGATTAACTTATTCTATTGAAGGGCAGACGTCTTGATAAAATTTAAACCAGTCAAGTGTATAATTGTGACCAGTACAACAGGAATGCAATGAAAAAATACCTTAGAAATGTATAGAATGAATGATCAAAGATTACAGTGCGTTATGTTCATAAGTAAGTATATTTTTTTATTATTATTAAGGAAAGCTTACAGTTAAACGTTGACAATTAGTAACCATAAGTGATCAATGATGCTTGCCACAAACTAGCTTCCACATGTAGCAATGAATTAACACTTTACAGTTGCATAGGGACAGACAACAACAAAAATATAACACATATACAAATCAATACACCGTCACCCAAAACAACAACAACAATAAATCGAACACCTATGAAACGGTCAGGTCCAGATGTCTGTTTAAGCCTAAGGTCACCTGCCCTCTACCATCGCCGTCGCCCCTAAAATAAAATAAAAATAAAATAACGTTTATTATCTTTGAAATTTTTAGAAAATTATTTAGATTCGTCAAAAGTTGGTGTGACTCTACCGAAGGTTCCAAAATGCAACGAGACTGAGAAGAGCCCTCAAGAAACTCAGTTCGGCTTTTTTCCAAAATATTTCATCTTAAATCTAATACAGAGTTATTTAGAAAGGAGCAATTCGTGTTACAACCAGGCAGCCTTGTCATCTAAGAAATCATTAATACTATAAATAAATAAATAAATAAATATGTTAGGACAATCCACACAACGCCATCTAGTCTCAAACTAAGCAGAGCTTGTGATATGAGTACTAGATAAACTGATATAAATACTTATATACATTTTTTTTTGTAAATACATACATATTATACATAGGTAACATCCAGACTTCGGTACAAACGTATGTGTCATCACACAAAGTTGGTCCCGACCGGGAATCGAACCCGAGACTCCCGCGTCGAAAGCGGATACACTACCGACCACGCCACCGAAGCAGTCAAAACTATAATAAGCTTTATGGCACAATTTACGTTTTATTAGTTTTTTAAATTTATTAACAGATAAATTTGCTATTTCGGTTGTCAATGTATTGTACATTCGAATAAAATTCCCCGCAAAAGAATTACTCACTTTATGAAGCTAGTTATCCTTATTTCTTAAGTTTAGATTATGATTATCACTATTTTTCACAAATTTACTTTTGTTCTTGTGGGTATACAATAAAATTTCATAAATATACTGTGAATACACTGTAAGGATGTTAATATGCTTAAACTTATCTCTTAATGACTCCCGAGACCCCATTCCATAGATAGTCCGGACAGCCCTCTTCTGCAACACAAAGATGCATTCAATATCGGCAGCGTTACCCCACAGTAGTATGCCATATGTCATGATACTGTGGAAGTAGCTGAAGTAGACAAGACGCGCCGTTTTAATGTCTGTAAGTTGTCGGATCTTTTTGACAGCATAGGCTGCTGAACTAAGCCTGGCCGAAATTTTCCCGATATGAGGCCCCCATTGCAATTTGGAGGCTAACGTTATGCCCAGAAAGACAGTGTCATCGACTAATTCTATTATATCATCCCTAACCTTAACACTGGTTTTAACAAGTCTTACATTAGGTAAGGTGAATCTTACACATTTAGTTTTATTTTCATTTAATAATAAATTATTAACACAAAACCAGTGGACTATCCTAGAGAGGGCAATGTTTACATCGTCAAGTTCGCGCTGTCCACGTTTAACTTTAAATATTAAAGTGTCATCTGCAAACAAAACTACCTGGTGGTCGTCTCTTATGAGGTGAGGGAGATCATTGATATATACTAGAAAAAGAAAAGGTCCCAAAATTGAACCCTGCGGTACCCCCATTGCTACAGGAGAACCAGGTGACTGTTTACCATTGATCACTACTTTCTGGACCCTATCACTTAAGTAAGAATGGACGAAATTCAAGGCCGTCCCTCGGATTCCGTAATGATCAAGTTTCTTAATTAAAGTCTGGTGTTGAACGCAATCGAAGGCCTTAGATAAGTCACAGAATACACCATAAGCATCATATGACTCATCCCAGGCCCTGTATATACACTCTAATAATTTAATTCCGGCATCAGTGGTGGACCGACCACGAGTGAAACCGAATTGTTTTGTATGTAAGTTAAGTAATCCCGATTAACCCCGGTCAATATCTAATTGCGAAGATAGGTCGTTTAAATATACGACGTAAAATATACGTTAAAGTATACACAATACAAATATTACAACGTCGTACAATACAGACCATCACAAGACCTTAAAAGATTAAAGTCAAAGATTGATTAGTACATAATACAATTTATAAAGTAATTAGTCTTGACTTATAGCACCAAGCTTTAATTAACTATTGCCGAAGTTTGGACTCAACGTTAAATTACTTAATAATTTCAAGATCATAAACATATAACAAGTTTTTAATGGATTAACTAAATTATGTACAACTAATGGATGCTCACGACTTCGTTCGCAGGTTCGAATTCTTACTCGTCAAAAACCTTGATAGTAAAATAAAACTAGTGGTCGCCCTATGGTCGAACAGTGGACCTCGCGAACATTAAAATCATTTTTTTGGGATTTCCCAACACCCCACTCTCCCCATTAAAAAATATTGTTTGAAATGAAACCCATTAGAACGTTATTTCACCATATTTACCCCATTTTCCCATCAATCCAAAAAAGCTCACGATGAAAAAATTGTATTAAATCAAGGAAAACTTGTGCCAAGTTTCGTGAAGATCGGATAAAAACTGTGGCTGCTAGCCCTGAACCCACATACAGACAGACAGACGGACGAAAGCAAAATTGTCCAATCTCGAAATATAGACGCTACGCTCGCTCGGTCAAAAATGTACTTTTATCCGAATATCGAATACTATTTGTCAATGCTGCTCTTCTCCTTTTGATCGTAGCGTAAAAATGTATAGCCTATACTCTACCTCGATAAATGGACAATCCTATACCTAGTAAGACAATTTTTCGTTTGGTACCAGTAGTTCTAAGTCAAGATAAGATCTAGGTATACAGTATCCGCCGGGCGCCACTGGGGCTTGTGTCCACTAAGAATAAATCGGATTGGTGTATGTTTCTTATGACTATTTCCAATGAATAGACAACAAAAAGTAATATAAATTAGTAGACAGAATAAAGTATACTATTATTTTTAGAAAATAAGTTTGGATAAATTAGGCATTCAGTCACGTGACATCAAACACCAATCCGAAAATATGACGTCACACGTTGTGCTCTCACACCATAGAGTAAGTATGTATAAAGAGCTGACTTCTTGTTCAAGTTGTGTCTGTGTAATTTAATTGTTCGTACGTTTTTATTAATTTACGATTTTTTGTTAATTTTAAAGTTAAATTGTTATAAATCTAACAAAAGTAGATTGAACAAAACGCAGTTTTGGCGCATTATTTCGATGTGCATTTCGAGACAACACTTGAATCAAAATATTGCTAGGCACCTATATCAAAGTTAAAGGGCTAACCAACACAATTTGTTTTTAACTTTTTGGAGGTTTTTAAATTATTTTATCCTTTTTTCAATTGCTTTTTAATCGTCGTAGGTTTTTTCAAAATTTTTAATTTTATTTTATTTTAAACTTCTTAAAGAGCGCCTTGTAGTAAGTTGCTGTCGTTACATCTATATAAGAACCCTCACTAATCAACTACAAATCCATTCCTAAAAAAAGCCGCATCAAAATTGACCAGAGGCGCTCACAGGCGCAGCAATGGACGTACGTAGGTGCTGCCGCGGAATTAAAAAAAAAACAAAAAAACAGTTTATATAAGTTTTATATCACCGATTATTTTATAAAAAATGACTCGACCCGGTGATGGTGATGACACCAGGTTCTTATTGTGGCAATAAAATAGTTACAATTAATTGAAATTCATAAATAAATTATGCGGATGAAAAGATGTACTAATACCTACCTGTTATGTATGTAAACATATAGTGCGACTCATCTTAGGATACGTTGAGTCATACTTAAAGTCAGGTTTGATGTATAATGTGTGTCTATGTATAATATACATACTCATACATAATATACCTGGATCTGGATATGCAATTAATACTACTGTAATAAAATAATGCAATATACTTATTGCAAAGCCTTTTAATAGATAGACACGAAGAGTACTGTAGGTACTGAAAAATTGCTGATGTCGATTTGGCGTGTTTGCAAGTAAACTTTTTTTATTTAATTCTTTAATTTCTATAATATTTCTAGTATATTTACTTATATGACTATTTCGTAATGTTTTGCTTTTTTGACTGTGATGTCGTCACCTCGCGCGCTTCGAATACGACACAATTTTATTAGATACTGTCAGTCTATATGTCTATGACATATCATAGACATATAGACTGACAGTATCTAATAAAATTATGATCTAATGAAATTGTGAAACCAAAACTGTCTGTAAGTCAAATTAATACAATACAGTCAAACTAATACAATACAGTTAAATACAGTCAAATTAATACAATACAGTTTTGGTTTTTAGTTGGTACATTTTCACGTTTTCTTTTTAAGACTGTAAAGTCGACGTTTACATGCTCTTAGGGCTGGGCAGAATTCCGCAGAATCCGCCGAATACAATGATTTCAAGCTCTAACTTGTTTAAACATGTTGTGTGAACGAAATGAGTATTAGGTAGTACGATGATATCATTATTTTGTTTAATGATAGGTATTAGCGACCGATGATTTTAGTAATAATTTGAGGTTTTTTTTATCCCCTGACCAAGGACGCAGCCTCTCTCTGGTTAGCACTAGGAAGAATTTCGCGAGGGTTTATGGCTGCTTAGATAAGATAATATACACAAACAAAAAATTAAGAATCAATATAATATGTTTAGTACAACATGATACTTACATACATGATTATGTGTAGGTAGGAAGGATATTACAATGAGTTCCCGGTTGCTTACAACACAAAATTGGTAGCGCTGCTGAAAGTTAGCCGGGTCAACTAGTTATACATAACATACTTACTTTCATCATTCACCGAGCCGTTTTCCAACTAAAGTTGGGGTCGGCTTTCCAGTCTAACTGCGATTCGGCTGAACATCGATATTTTCCGTGAAGCGACTGCCATCTGACCTCCACAACCCATGGGCGACATCGAAGTTCTGTAGTTAGACCGGTCGGATTTTTGATTTAGGCCTCCAACTACCGCTAACGACTGCCATAGATGTTTGTATGACAGCCGGGACCGACGGCTTAACGTGCTCTCCGAGGCACGGAGGGGTCTCAGTATCTTAAGAAATGGTCACCCATCCTAAGACCGGCCTGACTCTATGTTGCTTAAACTTTGCAATGTGTTAACAACATACTTACTTTATTTGGACATAAGTACACACATCACTACATATTATAAAACAAAGCCCTTTGCAGCGATATTCATGCTGCTTTCACTAATGGATAGAGTGGTTCTCGAGAAAGGTTTTAGTATATAATTTGTCACGGGCGAAGCCGTGAGATATCGCTAGTATATTATACAAAAAAAAACTTCGTTAGTTAAGACTTAAAGAGTCTGTAATGTGCTACTGAAGATACGTTCATGCCACCAAGCATTCCACGATCCACGGTGAATTCGGCACACCTTTAGAGATTAGAGAGATGGGTGGCAATTCCAAACTGTATTTATTATAGCATTTCCAAGTAATTTGAGTACGTAGTATTGTAACAGTACACAAAAGATTTTTTTTCTAACTTACGTTATTTGAGTCAAGTATTTGTCAACGTGTTTATTCAGACGTTAGTTAGTTGTATTGCATGAATTCTTTTGGAAGTTTGATAATGTCTGTTTTATTGTTATGATTCAACAAGCGTACGCCCGTGGCTTTGTTCGATAGGTTTTTCGATAAAAATTGGCCTAAAATCTGTCTAAGGTCTCAATATATCTCCGTATCAAATATTTAATCCAGATCGACGCGGCTTTTATGTGTGAACGCGATGCCATGATTGTTTTGGCAGTTTTTTTAAAAATGTTGGAAATTAGGAACGCAGAACTTATGTGTGATAGGCGGTTCATCACCTCATCAGTAGCTAAATTGTTTTAACGTTCTCCTTGTAAGAGAAACACACTAGTTCAATCGTGGCTTGGCGATGAATTTATGCAACCATACAAATATTTGGATTGTTTACAATTTTATATATATTTGACAAATTATATACACAAAAACGTTCCTCGAGAACCACTCTTTCTATTGTTGAAAACCGCATCAAAATCCGTTGTGTGGTTTTAAAGATCTACGCATACATACAGAACGGGCGAGTTTGTTTTATAATATGTTGTGATTATAATAGAGTGATGACGATGATTTTATGTGTATTAATAGATACACAAAACAACAGGATTAAAATCATGTGCAATTTATTTTTTAATACGTCAAATCGCAATTGTATGCGATCTTGGAATAGTTAATAACATGTTAGATTTTTAATGATAACGTTAATTCCACGTCCGGACAACGTGCAAGTTTCAGGATTGTCACATAATACTTTCGTGTTAATTTGAAAAATTATTTCTAAACATATTATGGGTACTTAACTATAATATGTACTAAAAATATTCACACCAATCTTCAGTTTTCACAGTTCATCGATTTATTATTATAAATCAACTTTGGTTTGTTTGTTGCAATGTTTAGACTAACCCAATATGCATTAATATATATATATATACAAACCAAAGTTGAATTATATATATATATATATATATATTTATACTATGCATTTTTAACAACTCAGTCATGCGTAAGGATCTGAAAAGATATGGATGAATGATGATAAATAGACCATTTCCTAGGAATTAGGCATGATACTACTATTTCTCGGATGGTGTCGTTGATATCAGCTAGTACAATTGGGAATGACTAAATGAAAATCATTAAGTACCTATCCCGAAGCCAGATGCGTTTAACCCGGCAGGTTATAACACGCAACTTCACTGATTTAATTGCAGCTACCAACATATATTTTGACAGAAGGGAATCACATGGGAAGCACCAGCTTCGATTAAAAAATAATCATCAAAATCGGTACACCCATTCGAAAGTTATAAGGTAACAAACACACAAAAAAATACAGTCGAATTGAGAACCTCCCTTCTTTTTTGAAGTCGGTTAAAGAGTGTTATAATGGTCTCATGGCTGACCGAGTTAAAGCCTCAATAAAAAAAGAAAGGTTATAAGTTATAATTTCAATTGCTAGAGCTTTTCAACGTGAACAGGTAACCTTAGCTTCAATTCGGACATTTGGTAAGGCCCCTAATTACTAATTACCTACTCACTATTAGTAATTGAATGTGTCAACCCTAACTCAGTGTAGTTGCTATCTTTAGCCGTTTCCCGGTGCGATCTCGATGTGTTAAGTAAACAAAGGTGCACTCGCGCAGCGGTATATATACCACCGCAAATAGACCGTACCAACGTGTCATGCTCGTGCGGATCATTGGAAAAGGGCTATGCATCCTTCCTTTAAAAATAAACTAATTGTATAGTCCGGTCTGTTTCCCGGAGGTGCTTGATTTGTTGTGTTTCTGTGTATGATGCCGATTATATGATAATTTTAATAGATCACTGTATTTGTAGCAACTGCTACCAAAATTCTCAGGTCATTCATTAATTCATTACTCTGGTCCAATGTTTGTACGATAAGTACTTTTTTTTCTTCAAAGTTTAGGTATATGTTCAATTTTCTTTTCAATCAAGTGAATAAAAACTTTAGCTAATGAATTAATGGCAATTAAGGTGTCATTTGTTGTATGTAGCACATAACTAAACTATTAGCATTTTTTGCTAAATTTCCTTTAGTAATTTTATCTGTAAATCTAATAGCATTATTAATCATCACAACCAGAAACAATTCCACAAACAAATATGTACTTAGAAATAGGCTTTATGAGATTACGAAACAGCAAAGTGAATTTCGTAAAATGAGTAAATTACTGGAATCCAAAGGACCTTTCATAATCGTCGGTTTGTAAGACTTTGTTCCGAGCGCAGTGGGACGGCAGATTCAAGAGATGGTACAGATTAGATAGCGCTATCAAACTGCATAGACGCCGCTTTCAGAGCAGAGCCTTGTGTATACATTGTGGACAGTGTTTACGGAAGGCGATAAGAAGCCGTGTTACGGACAGCTTTTGTAATAACAAAGGCCGTATTAGTCGGTCTATAAGTATGTAACATTTCAATCAATCGGTAATGTATTAATGAATTTCAACAGCCAATATGCCTTTTTATGAAGGTTTTTATAATTAATTTTGGATATATATGTTTACCTACTGGTTTAAATTTGAATACTCACTATCAGATGCCATACGCAGATGCAAAGAATTCATGCAAGTTACGGTAGTTCCAGACACGTTGATGGAAAACCAGTAAATCCAAGAAATCCATAGAAGTAAATCCATAGAAGTGTTGTTGTAGTGCTATATTCTAATTTAACAAAATGCGTCCACAATTTTCAATTAGAGCTCATTTTAGCCAGTCCGTTCACCTCTCTTTAGACTCGTGATTTTCTGCCAGAGAGCTGTCACGTAAAGTTTAATGGTCTTGTGATCGTTGCCATAACTCTTTTATTTTCCACACATCTTTTAAACAAAGCGCGTCATAAAATTAGTGTATTATGATCATGTCAACATATCAGTTAACATTTATGGCCTTCATTTAATTGTATCTAATGAGGTACGTGCCGAATATTGATCTGAGTATGTTAAATAAGTGACAAGGCCGTATTCTTTACAATTCGGAGTAGTTGATGAGGTTAAATGTTATAAAATTTACTATTGTCGGGGGGCTCGTGGTCTTGGGATAACAGACAATGTTAACACATACAAACATCTATAGCAATCGTTAGGGGTAGTTGGAGCCCTAAAACCAAAATCCGACCGGTCGAACTACAGAACTTCGACATCGCCTATGGGTTGTGAAGGTCATATGGCAGTCGCTTCACGGAAAATATCGAAGTTCAGCCGAATCGCAGTTAGACTTTAAAGCCGACCCCAACTGCATTGGGAAAAGGCTCAGTGGTGATGAGCTTGACTAACTGCGACAAGAAATATAAAGGCATAGAGTAATCAATTTGATCCCTGCGATGATCTAGGGGTGAAGGCGGGCGACAAGTATCGGTGAGCAGAAGTCACAGATCCTTAGATACACACTTATTTCACCAAGGTACCTAGTACATAACGACTGTGGTGAGGATTTAAATGCAATAACAGCAGAGTAAAATATTGAAAGACTTCTAATAGCTACTAATATTTGTAGTCGTAAGGAGAAGTCTCGAATCGGTCTTTAAAGTTAACAACGAGCTGATTAAACGCTACGGGATACATAAAAAAGGCTTTATGGTACCCACACTCAGTAACCCAGACGTTTACTTAAGCCAAACCAAGTTCGATCCCATTCATACATTCCATTAAACAAAGGTATAATTACAGCAGTTCAAACAGTGGCTTACGAACAAAAGTACGTACCACTAGGTACGAGTAAGGAATGCTTTGACTACACACCGCCAACTGCGTTCCTGGTGGCCACTTGTATAAACATAATTATATGTTATTCAATGAACATGGAATATTTAGTTCATAAAACTGGGTTGTAGTAAAGATGTACAAAATCAAAGGTAACCTATGTGGTTCCTCAACGTTTCGGTTGGATCTTTTCTCTTCGATTCGATGTCTCTTTGGTTACGATAAACTTAAAATCTACGTAACGAATTTTCAAGTGGTTCTCACCAATAGATAAAGCGACTCATGAGGAAGGTTCAGGAATAAAAAATATCACGATATGGCTAATAGAAGCGTAACAGCAAAGAAAAATTTACACTGCCTAAACTTCCAAAAAAAAAAAGTTACACGGCTTATAATTTGTGACATTATTTACGATGATTTTATTGATTCGATTTCTACTTGGATGAAGGGCACTGAATACATCAAATATCTAACCTACGTAAAAAGAAAAAAGCAGCAGTAACTTTAAGGTAATAATGTAAATTATCGTGACGATATCGTGCAATGTGAAAACGCCCGATGATGTGATTGTGGGTGTCATTGTGCCATGCAGGTGCTATAAACCTCGGTTGAGTACAGTTCAGGACAGCTGCTATTGAACCGTGTTCGAGAAAAATATATCAATAATCGAAGGTGGAGGAGATCATTATAGCTTATTCAAATTCTCCATAATATTAAAAATAACACTCATAAAACTCTAGATCTAAGTTTATGCCTACGCATATCCAGTTTTAAACTTAGAGGTAATTAAAATACCCTTTAGAAGCACATTATTCGTATTTTGTAGAGACAGGTGCATTCTTACCGGTTATTGTGAGGACAAGATGTAAATGGAATAACTCTCAAGGTGTTTTTGCTGTCATGATGAGGAATGAAGATGAAAGTTTTTTGTCAATATCTAATAATATTCTTCGATAAATATGGGCTTTATAAATATTGCAGTTATCTTGTAATAATCCTCTTGTGGCTACAGCAACTAAGTTACTTTACTTTACATAGTTCATCTGAAATCTTTGTACCTATACGGTGATAAAATAAAATAATAAGGCCTAAACTTTCAATAAATCTCAAAAAATACACGTCAAAAATTGACACCACAACCGACTTCAAATTACCGAAATAGGACCAAATAATTGTCGGGATGGGCCACTTAGGGAGTAGTAGCTTTGATTTAAAATAGGTAAAAAAAAAATCGGTTTACCCAATCTAAAGATTTGAGATAACAAACATAAATAAATAAAAAAAAAGACCGTCGAATTGCGAATCTCCTCCTTTTTTGGAAGTCGGTTGAAAAACATGAAACCATCGGCAGTGTTCTCCGCAAATTGTCCGGTGAGAACCCGCCATTAAACCACATAAATTCCGCACGTAGCTGCAAATAAAGAAAAACTACGAAATAAAACGGTTAATTTGAAGATAGTAATAAGAATAAAGAGAACCGGCGCCAGGAGACAGCGGGCGCTTCATAAATCACACTGTCTGCCTGAAGGGACTGCCGACTTGAGACCGCGCTAAAGGTTTCTTCATACGAGCCCACTTTTATACCACGACAATGTTACTATTTGAGCTATTTTACAACTGTCTCACTTCACTTGTCATAAACGATTTATTATGTGTATTTAGGTTATCAGATATTTGCGTCAAGTGTTGTCGAAATGCAAAATTATATGAAACAGGCATGTAAATTTTAAAATTGTTATACATTTTCACTAAATTATTCCACTTCTAATGTAATACAAAAGTAACTCGGTGACAACGTGTTGTATTATGTCTTTATTATGCTTTATTGTCATCATTAATTGCATGACTGAACTGCTAAGCACTTCTGTTTAGTTTATAATACGAAGTAACAAATACTTTATTACATGACCTCCCGATGTTAAGGCATGACTCATCGCTCATAAGGGAGTATTCACCCTACCTGCGCAAGAGCAGAAGCGCCGAAACGAAAAGGATAGACATTGAAACGAGACAGAAATCGAAACACCTTTGTAGAGGACCCCTACGGTACGCAGCAAAGACGTGACAATCTATTTTAGATATTTTTGACACCGGAGAGTCGTGTAAAAACGCTTCAAAGTGTTTTAAGCATTGATCATTAACCAATCCTTGGAACTTGCCACTTGTAGAAGATTCAACAACTATAAGTATATTAAAATTTTGATAAGCAAATTGAAATCACTTAGTTCCGTTAGCAAAACTGAAAGATAGAAATTTCAAGAAAAAGGTACGTTTTGTCATTCGTTTAGGCTTTACGTGGTGACCTGCTGTCAGACTTTTGTGATGACGTTGAAAAAACTAAATAAATTTACAGAAGATATAAGTAGCACAGCTTCTATTTAAACTCCAGATTTTTATTTAAAACTATTCCTTCTCAGTGATTATATCATAATATGCTCACCAGTAAACCCAAATTAGTTATTACCAAGGATGTTCTATCATTTATATTCAAATGTTAAACAGGTATTAAATATTCCGGCAATGTGGTCCGATGACTCAGGCTTTTAAATGGCGGCCATTGAGGAACCACGGCGTAGACAATAATGATGTATGATGTGTTCGTGAATTTGGGTGCTAATAACCAGGGGGGTACGGATGTGATGATGTATTGTTCCAAAAGATACGCTTTAAAGGCTAGTAACATGTACCTACTGCGTTTGTGTTAGTCATCAAAATAGCACCAGCCACGAATGGGGATGTTTCTTATTTATTGTAAAGCATTTTTGTGTCTCCCAATTCTACATAGTAGCTAATCGGATTTGAGCCATTCATCAAAGTAATAAGAAACCGTCACATTGTCATGTCTAGAATCACTATTTGTAACGTGATTCTTTTTAAACATATTTAGGTCGAATAACAAAATATCACATGAATTTATAAAAAATGTCTGTCTGATCTGTGACATAGGTAGGTACCAAAAGTTACTGGAATAACACGGTCACTTCATAATTGATATTTAAACCAACTTGTATTTAAAGAACCGGTGTTTCTTTAATCATGTAGTAATATCGGTAAATTGGATACTTTTATTCGCAAGAACATTTTCAAGTGACATTAATTAAACTGCGTTGCAAGGGAACGCAAGGTACTCGGTAAGAAGTAGAGGTCGCTGTCATACATATTTCTTTAGCGACTTGACTTGAAGTTTGCAAGTTTTATTCTCGGCTTGCAGTAATGTAGTAAAGTTTCGTTATTTTTTTTAGGGAGATACAAAATTAAATAAAGGTTACGTACTTAATGTAAAAATACTTATGTTTTGTCAAAGATTGAGAGGTTGATTGAAATAAACAAACTTGTTGTACATAAATAAATTCTGCTTTGAATTGTAAATGTTGCTACAACTGACATAAGTCGTAATACGTGGCTATTGGTAATTAGAATCTATTCATGATTAGTCGTTGTACACATGCGAGGAGCATGCATCTTCAAAACCATACAATGGTTAGCGAATGTATATGTTACGGCTAATACCCGAAGTGCGGCTGCACCTAGTTTTAGCCGCCCGAAGTGCGGCTGCACCTAGTTTTAGCCGGTTAGGTTAGGTTAGGTTACACCTAGTTCTAACCGGCTAAAACTAGGTGCAGCCGCACTTCGGGTATTAGCCGTAACATATACACCGTGAGCCAAACACATTGAAACAGAGCTACACGGGCCGAACGGTACGCAGGGACCAAATTCGTTACTCTATGCATTGAAATGACTATCGACGAGGATAATTAAACTTTGCATTATGTGTGGGCAAGTTGCAACCAATGTGCAATCAAACTTTTCCCACAGTTAATTGTTAATAATTGTCTTGGATCGGTTGTAATTACGCTCTATTTAAGTGACTTGATTATTTTCTAATACTACCAGCACACAGGATAATTCATTTAAACCTAATTACTTTGAAGTAGTGCCGTCACTTACAATCATACCTATACATACAGTCTTGGGTATATCTAAAACGACTCTGGGCTGATCGAATGCCTCAGGGCATAGCAGTAGGGAACCTCTCGAAGGCTGGTGCAAGCTCTCATCTCTTTCTCTTCCGAGTTCCGAGAGGCAACAGATCGCTAACTAGTGTTAACTGGAGGCCAAACTTGTTTTCTTTATTTTCAAATATCGAACTATTTTTTATCATGAGATATAAACGTAGTATTTCATATATTTTACAGTTAATATTACTATAATATTAATGTTATCAATGGAACTATGATGTCTTGGTTGGAGATATACACCTATTTGTACAGAAATATTGACTTTATCTTATCGTTCATCAACATAGCAACCTATGCTACCGTTCGTCGTTAAGATATTAGTATTAAATATTATACATTTTTAAATTCAATAGCTTAGTTTTCGTAAATTAAAAAAAACTAATTATTTTAACTACCTTTAAGAAATAAATATAAATACGTTAATTATTTATATTTTTTTTTGTAAGTAATTATATTTTTTTTTAATAGCTTCAGGAAAAGCTAGCAATGGATATCGATACAAGGTCAAGATTCTTTCAGTACGTGTGTCGGGTCAAGGAAAACTTGTGAGTAAACAAACTCTAATCCAATTATGTATAATAAACTAGCCGTTACATAGCTATTTTAGCTGATTATGTGGCCATTTCTAAAAGTCACCGAACTCCAACATAAATGAAAGAGCCAAGCTATCATATGTATTACCTATCACTTCTAAGACATGTCTCTGTTTAGTTTCACGCAATGACCATCCGAAAATAATACGCGATGTAGGTCGGCTAGTCTACGCGAAATGTATTGGCGGCAGACAAAACTATATAGTACGTAAATCATCAGAGTGAGATTTGAGAATATTGCGTAATGGTATTTCTATACAAATACATTACATCAACATCCACCCCAACCTAGTTGAGGTCGGTTTTCCAGTCTAACTGCGATGCGGCAGAACTTCAATATTTTCCGTGGAGCGACTGCCATCTGACCTCCACAACCCATGAGCGATATCGAAGGTTGGACCGGTTGGATTTTGTTTTAGGGCTACAAACACCGACAGTTTAATGTGCTCCGCGAGCCACGAGATAGGTACATTTATATAACATTACATATGATTAGTGAAATGGTCTTTACATTGCAGGGGTGAATTACACACTAGTTAGGTTACCAGGTAGATACAGAAGAAAATTTATAAACCACTAGTGGTCGCCCGCGACTTCGTCCGCGTGATTATTGTTCCCGTCGCCGTATTATTATAAATTGTAGCCTATGTGTTATTCTAATGTATACGCTATATTATTGTAAAGTTTCATCAAAATCCGTTCAGTAGTTTTTACGTGAAAGAGTAACAAACATCCATACATACAAACTTTCGCATTTACAATATTAGTAGGATTCTGTAATCAGAACTTAAATTTCAACTGCCACGACTGACGTAATATATACAACTTCTGCAGTCTGGGTATTTAATAGGAGGATATAGACTGAACACAAACCAGCCAAGTGCTAGTCGGACTCGCGCACAAAGGTTCCGTACTATTATCTATAAAAATGGGAAAATAAATTACGTTTGTTATATTATGGGAGCCCCCCCCCTACCCCCTAATTGATTTTATTCTGTTTTTAGGGTTCCGTACCCAAAGGGTAAAACGGGAACCCTATTACTGAGACTTTGCTGTCCGTCCGTCCCTAGGTCTGTCTGTCTTGGGCTGTATCTCATGAACCGTGATAGTTAGGACGTTGAAATTTTCACAGATGATGTATTTCTGTTCATGTAGTCTAAAAAACAGAATATAATAAATATTTAAGGGGCCACACATCAAACGTGATTTTTTTTTGCCGTTTTGGTACGGAACCCTTTGTGCACGAGGCCGACTCGCCCGGCCGGGTTTTTTAGTATTTGTTGTTCCTAACTATCACGGTTCATGAGATACAGCCCAAGACAGACAGACCTAGGGACGGACGGACAGCGAAGTCTCAGTAATAGGGTTCCCGTTTTACCCTTTGGGTACGGAACCCTAAAACTGATTAATAGTTTTTGCTGTAATTAATTAACTCCACTTGTTTCACACGCACTTTGCAGTGATCTCAACCAGATAACATAAAAAAAGATACGATTTCATCAGTCATTAAGTCTATGAATCTATTTTACAAAGTACATGGCTTTGTCATAGTTGAACCTGTCAACTCTGTGACCACACTGTGTGCTATTGAAGTATGTAGACAACGAGTACATACTTGAGTCATTTGCTAACACGTATTAATAAACTATTTGTCAGAGCTAATGAACTATGACTTAAAATTTATTGTAACTTACATTTAAAACTTTTTATGGAAGTGATTCGACTGAGAATGGTTTGACAGTGAGATTTGAACAATTAAATAAATAATTTATAATACTAGGTATATTTACTTTAATAGTGAATAATAAAAATGTGGTTTTTTTTTTAATTCCGGCCGCTCTAACGTCCGTTGCCGGGCGTCTCTGGTTACTAGCAGAGGGTATGTCCAGTGTCGCCCGGAAAAAAAAATTTTTTTCTATTCCTACTCATTTACTGTTCATGCGGTCAGGCTATGGAACTCGCTCCCGCCGAACATACAACGCTGCAACACTATTTTTACATTTAAAAGGAAAGTGAAGGAACACTATCTCTCTTCTCTGTCTTAAATATCTGTAGGTATGTATATATATTATTAATATATATTGTACCTATATATTATTATTATAACCTAATCTGTAAATATCTATATATATGTATTTGTGTAATATAGATCCACCTACGTACACATAAGACTTATTCTACCAAGCATTTCCTTCCCCTGGCCCACTGGAAGAGATTTCTTATGAAATAAGTGGTGCCTTTGTACTCAATCTATCCTTATTGTTCATCTTCTTCTTATTTTATTTTTCATGTGTGTACATAAATAAATAAATAAAAAATAAATAAATAAAAAAAAATGTGCTCTGGGTTATGATATCATTAACTTTATTAGTACCTACAAAGCTCTTTTTGGTATTTATTTTTATGTAATTTTTTTTTTCTACCGATGGCAGAGCCTATTCTACTTCATTAGCCTTCCTAATATTAACGACAGCCCTCTCAGGGCTCATTATTGTTTAGCTAGCCTTACACCCGTATTCGCAGGCCACGCCACGGGACGCATGGTCGTCATGCACTGGAGAACGGTGATTAACTAGCGCACAGCGCCGCGCGACCCGTGGCGCCTCCCACGAATACGTCGTTTTTGTTTAATAATAATCATCTTTCATTCTGTTCCTCTAGTACCATTCCATTTCTTCTTTTATGCCTCTCGCACTTTCATACAACCTTTCATTCTTTGTGTTGGGGATTTTAAGGGTACCTACTGACGCGCTTGCTAATTTTATTTAAAAATTCAAATGTGTTTTACATATTTCTTACAACGATATACATTTATTTACAATAAGAATTACAATATACAAAATAAACATAATTATAGACTAAAAATATTTACATTACAAAATATCGTTTAAAAAATCCTCCGCGTCATTGCCGACTGGGAAGGTTCCAAGAATGCTGGCTGTGTTGCCACGTTGGATGGCGATACTTATTCTTTGGGCCAGAAAATAGCCAGCCTTCTGGTCCTGAGAAGCATCGATTAGACGTTTAGCAATGTCTCTATAAAGGCGGCGAGCACTCGGACCCCATGACCCCAGTGTCTCAACCCCAAACGGCTCAAATATGTAATCACCTGCTAGGTTAGCATATTTTCTTACAACTAATTTACAATTTATACTTAACAACTTTATGTTTAACAAAAGAAAAATCTTATTCTAAAATTATATTCTACTATCTTATTTGTTATTTTCGGTTGTTATTTTCTACAATGGATTTTACAGAAAATCTTCTCTTAATAATTTAATTTTTGACACAAATTTTAACAATTTTCTGATTTCACTTAAACATTAGCTTATTCAATACTTTTATATATCTATACATTTATTTTTCCTAATACCTTTTTTCCTTATAAACATTAGCTTATTCAATACTTTTATATTTCTATACATTTATTTTTCCTAATACCTTTTTTCCTTAATGTCTATTTAGCTTAATATGTCATACAATATTGTACATAATATTGGTACATATTACCTTATTTGCCACCATTTCTTTTATGAGCTATTTTTATTATTTTCTCGGTATATTTTAGGAATACTTCTCTATAGTCTTTTATTATCATAGGTAAATTTGCTACGTTCAAAGTTACATTATAACCAGTTTCAAAGTTTAATCTATCATATAGGTGGACTGGACACTCAAGCAACAGGTGTATGACAGTCTCGTGTACGTATTACGTACGTGTATTTTTATGTAGTTAAATCTCATTAAGAAAACCTAATTGTTAATTAAACTTTATTTTTGTGTTTTCTATGTATATTTAAATATATTATGTATGTATTTAGAAATATATGTGTATGTTCATCAGTTGCCTAGATCCCATAGCACAAGCTTATTGCTTAGTTTGGGCTAGATGACATTGTGTGAGAATGTCCAAAATATTTATTTATTATTATTAATTATTCTGATCATAGTAGTAGATTTGAATGCACTATAATCGATATGTCTTGTGCCGCGGGATTAAAAAAAATACTATAATCTAATCGATATGTCTCAGTCATATTTCGTTTAATAGGTGTAAGTAAAGTTATTATTTCCCAGGACTTATGAAGTTGTGACGTAATCACTCCGTTACGACTCTGTCTAATGTTTATGTACACAATTATGACAAAAGGTTACAATCTGACAATGTGTTGTTATTCCACACCGTTACATATTTTTATCTATGTCTCTTGGAATAGAAATCTAACTTTGAACGTAAAGGTATAAGACAGAATTTTCATTGTTTGCTATGAGGAAGTGGTAATGCCGGCGCCTTTGACCGTCGAGATAATATCTACAGACCAGGTAAGCTTTATTGCCCGTTTTGGCCCCCGTTCCCCTCACAACACCGACGACGCCGCTGCGCCGTGACAACGATCCTCCGCCGTGTTATTTTTCACACGAGACTTGAACTTGGATCTCGGAAAAGGTAACATGGTGCACGTCTTCAAAATCCTAATAATATTGTTAAAGCGAAAGTTTTGATGTTTTTGTATGTTAACCCGAGCAGTTTGAGAGCATCCTTTTCTTCCCGGCAATAGAATCCTGTGGCAAATGGAATCGGGAAAGTCTATCCACGTAGCCGAAGTCCCAGGCAATCTCTAAAATAAGGTCAGGTCGACCACAGTCCGAGCGTTAGTAGTCTATTAGATATAGTTTCAAAGATGATTCACAGGATAATGGCTTTCAAAGATCTGCACTAACTTTAGCAACACACACACATATCACGCCTATATCCCCGAAGGGGTAAGGCAGAGGCGCATTACACACCCACAATTTCCAGTATTTTAGGTCCCACGTAATAGGGGCAAGTCTATTGCCGTCACCGGGCACTCTAGAAAGTGGGTTAAGTTCAAAAGTGGTAAATTAAGCAGCTATATTATAAATTTTGAAAACCAAATTTGAAACCCGTTGCCTCGCGATGAAATGTTGATGAAAGGCAACAAAATCTTACGTGCCAGCCGCTGTGGCTGTGTGGTAACTTTAGCAAGACAGACCAAAATATCAATGATAACAGCTCATAACAATACATATTAATAATCTGTCTACATCTCAGTTTAGAGGTTAAGCACCTGAACGAGTAAGCTGTAATTTTGACGGTACACATATTTATTATCTCACTAATAGTTTGCTATGACTATTCATTCATAAAATAATGACAAAAGGGAACTACTTACTATGTTCAAACCGGGATTTAGACTATCTTGCAGCAACTTACCTAATTTTAAATGTTTACTTAGAATACCATTACTAGTTCCACCAAGGGGTCGTAAAATGCTTTACATTACATGTTTATGGTAATTTTTACATGTATCTAAGTATAAAAGGCTAGGTAAGTACTTCCGCAAACCTGATTGTAATACTACACTGAGGTAAACAACGTGTCAAAGTTGGTATTCTTTTTTTAGTTCCCTGAAGAAATCATGTTAGTTGTCTGCTGTTCGTGCTCAATGATATTTACTTGCAGGTCATATTTGAGTTTAGTAACACTGCCACAGCTAACTGGACTCGGGAGGTCGTGGGGTAGGGTTCGAATCCAATCTAGGACAAAACTCTGTATGATCTCAGCACGGTTTGTTCTGTGTCAGGTTGAAATTATCTGTGTTATTTAGAAGCATATTAGGTAATTATGTTACCACAAGCTTATAATTAGGTTACTATTATTTATCATTATATTTGAGACTTAACACAAGATTTTATAGGAGGGGCAGAGTTTTTTTTAAAGTCAATAATCACTATGCAAACATTTTCATTTTAACAACAAAATTCCTTGAAAAAGAGTGTGTCGTCAATAACGGCAGCGATCAAGCAGACAGACACGCGAAGTTCTACTATCGGATATCGATCAACGTAAACTTTGAATTTTGTATGGTGCATAAACGTTTACTTAAACGGTTTCTAAAAGCGGAATAACAATGAGTTCGCTATGAAAGTTGTTTAAATATTCATAATGTGTTGACGAGTGCTTCGACCGTGAGTATTTAGATAAATACCAATTAATAGCGTATTTCGTTTTACTTACTAGATTGTCTTATTCCCAGTAGAATGAAGTTGAAAGAAACGATCAAGGACATGCTTCCTATCCTAGACTACAAACTACGAAGGAACGTTCCTACGTTCCTTCGTAGTTAGTAATGTAAAAAATAGCTCTTTCGATACCTATAGAAATAGTACTTCAACATAATTATCTAAGTACTTAAGTAGGAGTAGGAATAGTCCCAAGACCTATTCGAAGAAAGCTTTAAAAGAGGTTCCGTCTCCCGAACGTGGACGATTGTTACCGTGAAATAGTTGTATTACTAACAACTAAACGGTAGTTAGTAAGCGACCCGTGGCCCACGAACGTGACCTGCCACCAGATCGAATGGAAAACTAGGGTTTTCTTCGGTCGGGCGCCTCTAAGATGAACACTTGAACAGCATTCCTCGACCAGTCTTTGTCATGTTAACCAAACAGAAGTCTCATTATTCTGTTATTTTAACTAACCGTGGAGCGCAAGACGGCCTTATATGTAAACCGGCTCGTGCACTCTGTATGGACATCCACCCCTTCGACATATTTAATGTATTACTGGGACGTGGAGATTTTTTCAAACATTTCCGCGTTGCTACAGTGCGTTGAACCTGACAATATTGCTTCGTTAACGAAACTGAATAATATTCTAACTTTTTAACAAGGTAAACTTAAGACTAACGGGTCTTTTACGCGATTATTGAGATATATACATACCTCTTTATTACCCGACGTTTCGGCCCTGTTACAAGAGTCGCAGCCCATAGACATGCAGTTAGCACAGGTGAAACTGTGGAAGCGATATGTGAATGATGTCTTCTGTATTATGAGAGGGGGCCCAATAGAAGTAGAACAATTTTTAAGTCACTTGAACTCCATACACCGGAACATCCGGTTTACTCATGAAATGGAGTTGGACAGATCATTGGCTTTTCTCGATGTCAAAGTAACAGTGAGAGAGAGTGGTTCTCTCGGACACACTGTGTACCGCAAACCCACACACACGGACAAGTACCTGAATGCCGGTTCACATCATCATCCGCGACACTTGAGATCCGTTGCGGTGTCGCTGGTAAGTCGAGCCTATGATCTTTGCGACCCTGAACACTTACAGAAAGAGCTCGCTCATGTTCAGGAAGTGTTGAAGCAGAACGGGTATCAGGGACATACACAACACCGTGAAAGGAACAAGGTACAACCCTTGGGAGTAAGCAGAGCACCAGCATTTATGCCGTACGTGAAAGGAGTGACGGACAGAATTGGAACAGTACTACAAAGATACTCCATTAAGACTGTATATAGGCCACACTCCAAAGTCTTAAACCACCTGTGAACCCCTAAAGATACCATTCCTCTACAGACACCGGGTGTTTATAAGGTAGACTGCAGCTGTGGTAGTTCATACATCGGACAGACCAAACGTACTATCGCTGAGAGGGTCAAAGAACACATCACAGCTGTAAAAAACCGCCAAATAAACAAGTCTGCGATTGCCGAGCATTTGTTGGAATCGGGTCCCAACCACTGGATTGAACTCCACAAGCCACAAGTCCTATCCACTGACGGACACTATTACTCCAGGATAGTGCGGGAAACCGTCGAAATAAAAAAGTATCCCAACTTTAACCGGGAAGATGGATATTGACTATCTACGTCGTGGAATCCGGTGATCAGCAAATGTACTCGCCACCTCACCAAACGCCCGCGTGCTGCTAATATCAGTGTGGTATGCCGTAGTGGCTCTCCGAACACAATAGTTAGTGACGACGAAGTGAGGGTAGTTGAACAAACCCGCACTTCACGAAGACGACGAGCTGAAGCCAGTCCACCCGTGACCACAGCTGTTGTAACAGGGCCGAAACGTCGGGTAATAAAGAGGTATGTATATATCTCAATAATCGCGTAAAAGACCCGTTAGTCTTAAGTTTATAATGTGTACAAAACGCGAAAGTTTAAAGAAGTTTTTAACAAGGTATAAGATGTATGTTTATAACCATTGTTCCACCGGTAGCCAAAACACTAGACTATTTTCATTGAATCAATGCATATGACTATTAACTAACCACAGGTTAAGTCAAAAAAACTACTTGGATCTGATAAATATCCGGCTTGATTTTGATATAAGTAGGTACTCCGCGAACAAGTCCAAATCAAACATTTGCATTAGTCTAAGTCTAGTCATTTGTATTAGTGTAAAAGCTGAATTAGTATTTTTTCGTCATGTAGCTACGTTGCGTAAACGGTACAAATCAACCTAGAGACCTTAGTGAGGAAAAATCCGTTATTGTCGAGTAAAAGTTCAAAGAAAACGAAGTACCTAACAGGCGCTAGTAATAAAATAGAAACAAATCAGAAGCTAAATAGTATTTCAAACGTTAGCTAATTGAGCGAAGCGAGCCGAAGGCGAGCGGAGCTCTCAACGGGTAACTCAAATTATTTTTCAAACGATTTATGTTAAATTATTTCTCGGCGAATACTCGGCTGATTTCGGATTTTCTTGCACTCATCAATAGCTTACAGAATTACCCAGGTTATTACGATGCCAGAATTTTGAATTTAAACTCGCTTCGCTCAAATATATACTGCAGCGTAACGGTACGTTTCGCGACTGCGGCGACATGAGCAATATTAGATGAAAGTGGGGGGTAAACTGTTCATCCTGTTCCTGCTCCATTTTCTACGATTCTACTTGAAATTTAAAGTTAAAGAGGGGGGAAGAAGTCAAAAATATTATAGTATATTATTCTTACAATTATTAGTAAGGCGTATGGAAAAAAAATCTACGAGTTATCAATCGCCAATATGACATGCTGTAAAATCACTTTTGACGATCTGTGTGGTATGCCGATCGACCGTCCGGGACTCCGGGGGATTGTGCCTCATCTCTGTGTATTTTTTTTAATATTTGTTTACAAGTCTATTTGCATTGGATGGTTTCTATAAATAGTTGACAGTTGGCTGTTGTGTTATTTACTTTTAAACTTAAAAGTTAGTTTAAATCCAACTGTAAACCTATCATACAACAAGCGAATATTAAAGTAAAATAAAACAAGAAAGATATTTTTTGATACGTAGTTTGTTACTTTTTTTGTACGTGGTGGAATGTATTTACGCACTTTATCTCGTAAATGGGTTTGTTAAAGTGTCTTCGTTTAAACAAATCTGATCGTAAACTTAGCGAATAATATGTCACTTTTCGAAGGGATTCATCCCTTCAGGGAAACCTACTTTCGCCAAAGATGCGAAATCACTTTTTAACGAGATATAACCGCTTGTATCTTTATCAGAAGATACATTTTCGTTAGTATCATTACATTTACAAGCCTAATGGTTACCAAAATCAAAACAGTTTTCGATCTCTCGACACCCGGAGCCCAGAAACGAAATCAGAACAAGTTACTTAGTTTTTTGTCCCATGCCTCCATTCACTTTAACTAGTGATAAACATCTTCGTGTTCATTGTAGATATCTATTTCTTAATGAATCGATATTTTATTACAATAATATTTAAAAATATCATACTCATATTACTTAACAACGATATCTTGTAAAAAAATCCATTGTAGTACTTAGTGCTTACAGCAAAAACTTTATATTCCAAATTGTTTTATCGTATCAAACATTTTAAAAGAATCGATGCGAATAAATCGATTATTTGACACGTTATTGTAAAGTTCCGTTCAGAAACAGTCGCGGGTCGACACGAGACGCCGACCTCTCGCCTTATTGTGTCGGATCGACTAGTTTTTATGTGCATCGACATCGCCCACTCGAGTTTTTGGAATTCCAATTGCGGCTCCCTCGCGCGGCTCCGGGGGTCCGGTTCATTCATAACGCCGCGTGATGGCCATAGACTCTTTCACTAGCTTTTTAAAATGATAAGTCCACATGTGTCTGAACCGGAAACGTGAACTAAAACAAACCTATAATTGTTTTCGTGTTACAGTGTGTTTGATTTACAGTCGAATAAGAAAAACAAACCACCAACGTCGTTATCTTCATTTTAAATAACTAAATATTAAAAGTAAATGAGACGTTAACCTACGATTCAATAAAGAAAGGTAATATACCTTCTGTTTGCGTTTAAGTCTTAGTTATATTTAGGTTTTTTTGCCAGTTTTCCCGTTCTGGTATACATTTGAAATAATTTAGCAATGCAGTTACCTACGACCGGTTTGAATTTATCCTTCCAATTGATAGTTGCATCAGCTCACATCTAGGAAAGCGGAGTATTAAGTCTACTAGAATCAGAAGTGGGCTTAGTAGTAAGTAGTCAACCTTAGACAGACATGTCGCAAGAGTATCACACAAATATGTTTAATGCTTGCTTTCGATACATTTTTATAAAAACATGACAGTAGTCCATCTAATCGGCCTTTTGCCTAATATACCGTGGGTGTAAACGAACCATGTGGGTTTTCTTGTGGGCTAAATTATGTTGTTAATGTCATTATTCAATCTAGAAACTCCTTATTTGGTGTACGTGAGTCGCGATATTCATTTTATAGTTACTATAAAATAGAGCTTCGTTTTACTTATTTAGATTGCCACATTTACTCCAGGCTTTTAAATTCCTTTAGAAATGGTTTTTCAAATTTGTGTTTTGTGGAGCAACGTTTAACCTCTCAAGCATGTACTTACGAGAGCTTCGTCCACCGGTCATTGAAGCAGCAGCACGAGCATGGCAGTATCGACATATTGTCGATCCACCTATTTAAACCAATGATATCGAAAAATGATTACAAAAAATGTTTTAAGTAGCGACATTTTCTGCGATATCATTGGTTATCGTCAAACTCTTCCGGTGCCATGCTCGTGCTGCAGATGTCAGATGAGAGGGAGGGATCGTAGTGTGTCCCAATAGCAGCATCCTAGATTTCTGCGTCAAACCAAACACAATTAAGTAATAAAAAAAATAATAATAGAGTTTTGCAACTACAAAGATTTTTTTCAAGCTTATCTCTATTATTTATTCCTATCTAAGTACTTTCAATTGATTCTCCTTATTTATTGGAACTCATTAAAATAATAGTTAATTGTATTGCGCAGGAGTGATTATTCTACACTCTCACGGCATAATTATTTAGGGTCGCGTTAACTACACCGTCTCAGTTTATAGGCCGGTGCGGGCGTGCAACCTGCGCCTGCGCCGAGGCAGCGTCCGCCCCGCGCCTGCCCTCGCCCCGACCGAACCGCATTCCGCTCCCAAGCGACTGCGTCCTGTATCCTCCTGACTCCAGGACCTCACCAAAATGTCATGTTTTTATTAATTTCACTGATTCGCGAGTTCTGCTCTAAATTGTGCCAAAAGTTGGATATTATTACATTAAGTAGGTACTTATTTATTTTACTTTATCATTGAATAGATAACTAACAAACAAGGCTGTGAATAATAATAAATGGCAATTTTCCAGTAAAAAAAGAACGAATACACGTTTTTTGTAATATTTTTGCGAACCTTTGAACATAATATTTGCAATGTTTGTGTGAGTTGTGTATGTATATTTCGGGTATCAGCCGGAACTTTACTTTTAAGTATAACAATTAATAATGTATATTTGAGAACACCAATCATATGAGTTTAGAATAACATCATGTTCATTATGAATGACAGAAGAATTGAAACGAAAACCTAATATTTGCGTAATCACCGTTGTAACGTGTATGCCCAACACGTTACACGCATGTTACATTGAGTCACTTTGCGGGGAAAGGCGCCATCATCAACAATTACAAAATCCACATCCCACAATGTAAAGTCATCTTGTAGAATTCACACGCTTATTGCTTATTCCATTAACTAAATCAGACGATGACGAATCGAGCACTAAATCGAGATTATAATCATTATATGATCTCGCGGGCTCACATTCTTAACTAAGAATCCGTGAAGCGTCGGAATGCACGGAATCGATTCCAACTTGTTTTGTTTTCGCCACGTCATAATTCGATGTTCGATTTCGACCTGCACGAACTCGTCCATAGTAAAATATTTAATCGATATATTATTGTTCAACAAAACTTAGTTGCATTTGGATATCTATCTGTTTCCATATCCTTAGACAGCCGACAAATACACGGCATTTTTTAATTAGTAAGTAATTTTAAGGTATAGCAAAGTCATATCTATCACTGAACTGAATCTTTTCTTTGTACGATTTTAATTATAAACGTTATGACCGTTTTAAAAATCTAAAATGTCCTGCGTAATTTAGAGACACCACTACAATTTACAACTAAAGCGCGATGTCGCGTCACCTGTCGGGACTATTATGTCGGACCATTGTAAAGTTACTGTACTTACTAGTAAAAAATGTGTTTTTATAATATCCGAAACAAGTGTCATAATCATAGATCTCATTATTGTAATTTAATCTTTAAAAAAGCGTACAAGTAATTTTGTAAGTTGATGACAAGTCTACCGCAAATACGATCGAGCCGGTGTGGATCATTCCACTCACATAGCACAATATTAATTAGTTACTAACTACAATACCAACAAAAAACAAGTACGCTCTTCATTAGTAACGTCTTACTTGTCTGAAATAAATAAATAATTGCAACGATAATCCATAATTAAGACGGTCACTCCATAATCGTTACACAACAAAAAATATATAAATGCATTTTTCCTTCAGTGGTGATGTTAATTAGCAAATTGTGTTATTATTTTACGATTATTGTGAGTAAAGTACAAAAAAGAAAACCATTGTTTGAAGCTGCTGAATATAGTACATTTTTATACCACCGATTCGCCGATTACTACAAGAAAAATAAACTAATTTAAAAATTTCTTTTTTTGTTTGAAAAGGCACAATACGGTATAACTAATATACTTGATTTAAATTTATTTTTCCAAAATAATATTCACTATTCGATAAATTTTGAATACCGAATGCATTATTTGTTCAGACGCAGTCGGCACAGTGAGTACCAGGGTCAGCCAGCCATGGACCGGTCCAGTGAAACGATGACAAGTCGGCACCTGTCTCGTTCGTGGAATGTCCGGTCGCAAATTAAAAGCCTTTTAGTCTCATTCACGTACTGTGACGCTTTTCCGGATAGGCGGATAGCTAATTATTAATTATTTAAGCTTATTTTCTACTAAGAGCATGTCTAAACTTGTAAAGTTAAATTAGTATTTTATTGCGGTTCACTTATTTATATTTTTAATAAAGTAAGGTAAGTTAGTCATTTATAATAACTTAATCGTAATGATTCAGTCAACCACAAGCGTGTTTTTGTGGTTACATGATACTATGACCTATTGCTTACAGACAATACTTATAGGCACTGTAAGTTACAGTATCTATACTAAGGCCCTAGAAGCAATAGGTGCCTAATACATTATATTATAATGCTAGAAAACACTAATGTGTTATTATTATGCACATACATGATTAATTTTAGGACTTTGAAAAATAGTTAGGTACATTTGTAGAAACTATGGAAGATACAGAGTGGATATTATTAAATACCACAACATTATTGAATAAAACAAAGGACTTGTCATATTATTATATTTATTATGATTAATAATGTACACTAGTAAGTCCTAGTTTGGATACCATGTTGAGTAAAATATTAAAGCTTTATTATTCTTGGAAACTGGTAACCGATAAGAAGATAATTATGCAATAAGTAATAATAACTACGTCGGAAATGTTTAAATTTCTAACTCAAAGTAAACGCAACCGATTGCAAGAACATACTTTTTAACAACCTTCTTAGAGTATAAACAAAAATACTAAACGCTCATGTCGTTTAAAAAATTCTAAGGATATAGAATATCTCGTCCGACAGAATAAAAATAAAATTGTGCAAATATCGTGCGGCATCCTGGTCCCGCCTATGGGACTAATTACATACGAGTATAAGGAGTTTATTATAAAGGTCTGACATGTACTGATGGAGAGCTATTCAAAAGGGTTGATTGAAAGGGACTCCGTTGCTGAAAGCTCAAATAATTGACATAAAGGAATTTTTTTCTGCATGTACCTTTCGTGAGCTAATCCGATTTTTTTATTTAATTTTGGCTAATTATTACACACACACACTGGTGTTAGTTTGGAGGTATTTGCTGGGCTTCTTGAGTTGAATTTGAGCTTGTATCCTGTCTGGATATTAAATTTAATCCAATTATTTCCAATGCTGGTCCATATTTTCAAAGTTCACAATTTTGTTTTTATTTTTTCATTCTATTTTAAAGTTGCAAAAGCATCGAAATAGCTTTATTGAAGGTTTGAGATTGGCCGCTATAAGGCTGTAAGGCCGTCTATTGTGCATTATTATTAAGATATGTGTGGCATATTTGTCTCTTTTTGTGTACAACAAAGAGTATTTTACAATTTGTCTTTTATAAGGGTTGGTCAAAACCTCATCACAGCTTGGTTTTAGTAATCCCTTATCCAATTATTAATATTTCAACACCCAGAATTGTAATCATTATGACGAGTAGGTGCGTGATGTGGGTAGGCCATATATAGCTAATGGTGCCCAAATTCATCGTCAAACCTGAAAATACAAGTTTGGATGTCTTGAAGAAACTCGCAATTAAAAAGAAAGTCAATTCGTTACACCGTTCGAAGTTTTTACCTTCATTGCGTATGATATTGTACTAAGATTTCACAAGGTTTCCAGCTTTATAAATTAGGTTTAAACTCAATAACAAGACACTTTCAAATATATTCTATTTGTGATAGAAACTTGGGAGATTTTCACAATGACCTGAGCAAGCCTTTTAGACAAGTATTACAAGATTTGAGCCTAAATGACGGCCGTTCTTCGTAAGTCCAGTAGCCAATTACATCATGACATTACCATCCTCGTATAAACGTAAAAAAATTGTAGGTATAATACAAAATTCGCCAGAATATTCCGAACGTATATAGCCACTATAGATCAGATATCACCAAGTCCTCAAGGAATGTTGGTACGTAAATTTTCGCTTCGAGACGCAAACTGATAATTCACTTATCAGTTGGACTTTAATCAATAAGCTGTCAGTAGCGAGGGTTGTTGAACCAAAGCTTGTGTTTACTCTAGCGAGGCACCGTTCAGACCAGTCCACCCACTGAACGATTTGTGTGTCATTCCAAACATGCAGCATAGGTGAGAGTTGGCTTCAACGTTTAGTTGTAAGGGAAAAGTGATTCAACTGTTTATAACCACTAGCAATAGATTTAGTACGGGATTAAACAAATTAAACATCGGGCACGCTACTGCAAATCTAAGATTGATGTTTATTTATTCTCAGAGCTTTTCTTGTAGCAGTATAAGAACTCTTTTATATACGTTTAGGCCCTATCACTATCTCCAAGGTCCAAGTCATACTCATCTCCAAGCAGTACATCTGCTGACTCTGGTAAATATGCCAAAGTCTCCGGAAAAGGGAGTAGGCTCGCTCTCTATTACGTGGGAACAACAGTGCTTAGTGAAATGAGTGCATCTGTCCACTCCTTTGGGGACAAAGAAGTGATTATGTGTGGGTTCCTTAACAGACGTATGGAACAACATGCTTCTCCGTATCGTGGAGTATCATCAATACAAGAGCCGTAGTGTGCGTATTTTAGATTCACATTTCCACGATTTAACAAAGGAAGTTTCAACGACATGTCTTGTTATAATAACTAACTAATAAATTACCATTAACTAGTAGAATGATTCATAATTCACGTACAAGCATGGTACGTAAGTATTACTTAAGATATTATTTTGATAACATTCGATGTTACCACTTTGTTTAATTAAAGTCATCAAAAACATAATTAATCTAAGTCGCTCTTAAATAACTAAGATTTATATCATACCACTTAATTGGTCGTAAAATGATAAGTATAATTATGGATATAAAAACACAAAATTTGAATATTTACTTCAGTATTTACTCTAAACTTCGTATTTACTTGAATATATTTACGGGAAGGTATCTAAGTGTAAAGAATACACTTAGATACCTTCCCGCCTTCTTGGATGGCGTTATCTCGCATTCCAATGACAGTTTGATAGATAGGTCAGCTTAGAAAGGAGGGAGGTACTTAATCTAACAGGATACCCCGTGATAACGATGTCCAGCCTTATGACAATTTGTGCCTCGAACGCGTTTTTATATAAGGAATCCAGAGTTTACTGACCTTTATCTGGTCAAGATTTTGAATAAATATTCCTGTTCACGGGAACAGGAATATTTATTCAAAATGCCATGGACTACCCGGGTAACGTTAGAACTGCTACTGCCAAGAAATATTTTACATCTTGTCGAACAGGTGGCGGAGACCATAGAACTTTTCTTTTTTAATAGATAGGTATATCAAGGCGCGGTTACGAGACGATGCAGTCAAGATCGTTCTACGCGTGACCAAGCCAACACTATTAAAATAATATTTTATTATGTCTATAAATATTTTAAAACTACGCCTTAATTGAAGATATCGTTGAACAAAGTCTATTTAAATAGGTAGGTAAATAGCCACATTGAATCACTTATAAATAAATACAGACAATTATCGCGACAAGTCGCCATGTAATGTCTGTTTAGCGATGCATGCTAAACAATCAGAAATCTATGCAAAATACCTTATGGAAACTTGAGTCTACCTACCAACATCTCTGGCAATCTAGCACGCTTGCTATACTGAGTCTTGAAACCAAGCTATAAAAAAAATTGCTATAGAGATGTCAAATACTGCTCTATCGATATACCGCAGTGAAGCCTTATCGATTACTTTCAACGTACGGTTTACATCGATAATAATAAATTCATGTCCCACAACGTCATCGAGAACTATAATAAGTGTTAATGTAAACGGTCTGCTGATATGTGTATCGTAAAATACAAATTCGTTTCGTTATATTGAACAAAATACATAATATAATTTTCATTTCCACTAGTTTAGTAGCAAACTAGTTGAAAAGTAGCTTTACAATTTGTTTAATAATTAGTGCCATCAATCGACACAGTACAAATACAGTCAAAATAAAGTACGTTAATGATTTGACACATCACAATGATTAGGTATCGATATTCGATAGGTATTGCCTACATGTAATCTGATATGTCATCGCTCTTAACATAATACCTATTAGATCTTATACCCAAACGTGGACACAACCAGTACTCTTAAAACGTATAGTATCTTAATAACCAGAACTCGTATCTACTTGATCTCAGCCGCTTCCATTCAATTACCACTGGCGACGAATTAAATTTGCTTATAAATGACTAAGCCGCCGTTGCGAATTGTGATTACATATAATTGTGTACGGTTAAATAAAGGATGGTTGTTTTCTATAGGTATTTCTATAACAATTTATTGCTGCATTAAACTTGTTGGGGTTGTTCCCAACACTATGATATGATTGATAGGGATGAAGTGGATGATAGAAGAAATCGATAAACTTAGTTAATATATTGAGTTCAAACTAATTTTAATAATACGTGGTGCAATGGCGCGACGTGATAGTGAACTGAGTTTAACAATAACAGAATAATAGGAATGATTTACAATGTTGCTGAAAGAAGTTAAGTCCGAGACCCCTAGGACTTTAATTACCATAGCGGCTGGCACGTAAGATTTTGTTGCCTTTCATCAAAATTTCATCGCAAGGCAACGGATAAAATTATATTTTTCAAAATTACAATATAGCTGCTACTTTTTATTAAATTCAATCGGCAATAATAGACATAACTCATTAAAAAGGTGTGTGTGTGTGAAGTTTATGATGGAACAAAACTTAAGAATTTAATAGTTTTACGGCAGTACAGATACCAGAGTTCATTAATTATGAATCAACTTACTAGAATGACTAGACAAGTGGCTTAAAAGCTGGGTATTTTCCTTATTACTCTTGCATGTTTATTAGTGAGATAGCAGGCCAGGTATTTATTTCGTAATTTAACTCCTACGTACCCAGAAGCGTCATGGCTTGCGTTTTCATTTAGTATCCACAGGTAACCACGAAGGTTGGTTGGAGGAGGCACAGGAAAGGCACAAGTTACTTATAGAGAAAACTAAGATCAGAGGTCATCATTTGAGATTCTGATCATCATTTGAGATTATTTTAGAGTTATGCCAGATTTTGGCTAAAATATGAATACTTTCTAGGGCTTGTTCTCTTAAAGTCTCGTCTCATGTGACTACAGCCGCTTCACTTAATTAGGCAGATAAAATAATACTTAATAGTCTAATACGTAGTTTTCAATACATATTCTAGAAGTACCTTTTTCCTTTCAAATAAACACTTTTCTAACATTATCACTTTTAACATTTCAGTGTTACAAATTGAAAAATATCATGGTTATGACATTCGTGGGAAGAGTTTCGTGCCAAGTCCAATATCCGCGGATGTACAGTTCGTAATTTTTCATGGAATTACTCGCCGAAAGTTATTCGCAGAGTGTGAGTGACATGCGTACCGTTGCCGACGCATGCCAAAACAGGGAGTTAATAATGACAGCAACGTGACGTCATTGAAAGAGGTCGTTCGGAATTTAAAACTTTAATGGATATGTATTCCGCAATACTCTCCATATTGGTCATTGGAGAGCTTAATTAACATGTTTAATGAGGACAAAAAAGGAAAAATAATAATGTGTGGTCAACATTTTTCAGACAAATTATGGGCCCACTGTTCATTCGAAAAAGTCACAGCAGTTCTTAAAAAAAGCGACAACCTTCGTTTGAAGGTTGTCGCTTTTAAGTGTTTTTCAGTTTTTCCCATGAATAAACATGTGTTCGATTCGATGGCGCAGTCGGTTGTAAGTTCGACCTACGTTGCAAGAGCTATATTCCAGAGGCCCCAGTTTTGATCTATGGTGGGTTAAGCTTTATATTTTTAGCATCCTACGATCAATTTTATTTTGGGAGTTTGTGAACTTAATAGCAATTTCAACTAACGCAGCAGTTGGTCGAACTACCGCTGAGACAATCATCATCAATACGTTTGTACTCTAAATAAATTGCTGATTACAAACCTCAGTATCGGTCCTACAGCGTTTCGTATTATCATATTGGGTTTAAAGCGTCCATAAATCCGAATAAATGTCTTAAAAACCATGTCAAATCGTGTTTGAACCTTCCGCTGCTTCACCCACGCGTATGCAGCCATTACGCCATGCGTCAGACTTTAGACTCTATCAGTTAAAAATAAGGTTACGTTTTCATTTATTCGTATCTCGGTATGGTAGCCTCGCAGAAATACGTAAGATATCTTTTCTATAACGTGTCGCAAGACTTAGCCTTTCGATGAGACCGCCTCTGTATCAACAACACCTTCATACTGTGGCACCATACGTTGTATTTATTATTTGATGAACATGATGTGTAGACATTTCTTCATCATAATCATTATAATCATAACATAGTATAAAACAAACTCGCCCGTTCCATATGTATGCTTAGATCTTTAAAACTACGGAACGGATTTTGATGCGGTTTTCACCAAAGGGTAGTTGTTCTCGAGGAAGGTTTTTGTGTATATAATTTGTCAAGCGGGCGAAGCCGCGGACATCTGCTAGTTTAATATACGCAGAAGCTAAGAGAAGTTGAGAGAAGTTTGTGAAGCAACATCTTCACAAACTCGTACATAAGCTCAATGTGGTCCTGTGGAATTTGAGAACGACTAACCAGATCAAAGTTAAATAACTTCTATCTTTTCTCTGCTGTACACTCTCGGAACAAAAATTAGTGCTAGAAATCTCGTATACTTTCACAGTTAGTCTTACCAGATGGTTTCAGTGTAAATTCTCAAGGGACAGAAGGCGATAAACTCTTGAGCGAGCTAACACGACCGACCCTTTATTGCCATAGGAATACGAGTGGGCATTTTTGCAAAAGAAAAACAATAGTAAGTAGGTAGTTGTGACACCAGGTAAATACACAGCGTAAAGGCAATATGGTTTAACCTACCTATAGAAAGACAGACAACAATAATAAAACAATGCTTAGTGTTTTATATCAACCACAATTTTTTTTTGTGAATTTCTCTTTCGTCTTCTCTCTTTAAGGTTCTGTAACCAAAGGGTAAAACGGAACCCTATTACTGAGACTTCACTGTCCGTCCGTCCGTCTGTCTTGTGCTTTATCTCATGAACCCAAAAAAGAAGAAAGTCGAAATTTTCACAAATGATGTATTTCTGTTGCCTCTATAACAACAAATACTAAACAACAGAATATAATAAATATTTAAGGGGGCTCCCATACAACAAACGTGATTTTTTTTGCCATTTTGGTACTGAACCCTTTGTGCTCGAGCCCGACTCGCACTTGGGCGGTTATTTCTATCGATTTCTACAATTTTTTTTATTATAGTGGATAGAAGATGCAGGTCTACGTAATTGTACACAGATCTGCACATTGTAGTATACCTTTGTATTTTGTTCATTGAAACGATGGATACTTTTATTGTTTGTGTGAATTTGTCTTTTTCTTTCTACTGTTATTCAATTCAGAGGGATTAGTGTAGAGTCTAGTAGAAAGAAAAATATTCTTTTCGGCACAGTCTTATCTAAAAGAGGCGATTACTTTTACAAAAGGGACTTCGGCACAGGGTTCTGTCAGGCTGAATACGAAGCATTTTTTACACATTAAAGCCATTTGTGCAAAGAAAACTACTATAGGTATTAAGCTCGGAGATTGGTATGCATTGCGTTTCATAAGGCAAAACAATGGTAAGAAAAAATTTTTTAAGAAAAACTTTTTAGCATTAATTAATAGCATTAATTTTTCGCAGAATCAAAAGGACAACAAAACGTCGACAATTGTTTCGCCTCTAAACGAGGCATTATCAAGACTGTCTCAGAGAGAACAGCTGTTCTCTCTGAGACAGTTGTTGTCCTTTTGATTCTGCGAAAAATTAATGCTATTAATTAATGCTAAAAAGTTTTTCTTAAAAAATTTTTACTTACCATTGTTTTGTCATGGATTTTCGCCAAGTAACGCCTGTTTCTATCCAATATTTTCATAAGGCAGTTTGGTACCAATTAAAATAATTTTTCCTTAACAACAATTAAGAATCAGAACTTCGAATAAGATATATTAATATGATCATTTTGCTTTTATGAATTTTTAAATCAACATTCGAATCACAAATAAAGCTGATTCGGTAGTCCCTTGTTCCTACACACACGTAAACGCCATTAACCCATAAAGCGAACTTTTCTTTTCGACATTAATTTAATAAATATAAGCTATTTGACTGTCAAGCAAAACAAAATTTTATGTATTTTTATTTTTTTGCATAGTTAAATTGAGTTAAGATACTTAACAGGCATTGGGTATGTTTAGAGAACAATTTACTTTTTTTTTGAGGAATGACTTTTTTAAAATATATTTTTGGACATTCTAACACAATGTCATCTAGCCCAGATTAAGCTAATATAAGCTTGTGTTATGGGATCTAGACGACTGATTAACATACTTATATATTTCTAAATACATACATAATTATACATAGAAAACACCATACTCCGAAAAAAACAGTTGTGAATCACACAAATAATTTAATTCGACCCGGAATCGAACCTGGGACCTCAGGGACGGCAGTCGCATACTCATACCACTGCGCCACCGAGGCAGTCCGAGCATTTTAAATCCGAGTTTATCAAGTTTAGTACAAATGAAGGTCATTTCACGGGTCACATTTGAAGCGTAAAATTTACAATTGTAAGTATTATACAATATGTAAGTACAGGTAATAATGGGTAGATTATACGATAAATTACTAAATAAATTATGTATTAGTTAGTAGTAGGTATATATACCTACGTTTCCAAGTCACGATTAATTCAGTCTCGAAGGCACTAAATAACGTGATGATTGGGCACAAATTTGCTCACTCTAATTCGCAAAGTATTGCTGGTTTTTACAACAAATTCTCGCTATTTATAGTATTGCACAATTGCGTGCACAGACTAATTATTGATTAAGTAAGAAAGTTACAATTGCAATGTCACACCATCACAGAAAAAAAACAATCCTACGCTCATCGCTTGTTCATGGGAACAGGCGCGCACGGTTTCGATGTCGCCGTGTTTACTTATCTCGAAAATCTGACCTAAGACACCTTAAAAGCATGGTGGCGTCGACCGAGTCGATTGACGTATAAGAATGAGATAGCAGAATATTTCGGTCACGTGACTGAATTGACAGATTTTTGGAATTTTTGGCGTTATCATTGGTTGAATAGTTATGTCGTTCGACTGAAGCCGAAGCTTGCTCCGCCAAGCCTGCTGGTTAACAGCTACGACTAACGGAACTTGAAAGAGAAAAAAAATATTTTTGTGGAGCACTGTTAAGAGTGGTTTCACGTTAATTTTACTGGTAACGAACATACGTCATGGGAAAGTAAAACCATCCTCTGAACCACCAGACCACGGTAACGTACCTACACCTAACTATACCTAGATAAAATCTATACTATTTAAGCTGAGAGGTTATGGGCTGAGAGAACCCATGCCAGCCGCTCCTAGAACTGGTACACCTGCTGCTCAACTGACGAGGCTCTACCAAACATAAAAGTACCTACCTAGTTATCGGCAATAGGCTAGATCGTACAGACGGTCGATAAGATTGAAGTTGGGTACGAACGTTAGCCGATATTAAGGTTGAACAGCCTATATATAATAGGCGTCATTATAATATGCATGTCTTAGGTAAGTAGGTAGGCAGGTAAGATACTTTTGGTTTTTATTGTTTTCTCTGCCAATTTAACAGTTTGTCTTTCAAAAGAAAGGGATCGCGTCGGGCTACCTTTATCCCCTTAAAAAAACAAAAGATAGGAGACAAGACAAGGTGTTGTTAACTTTTATTAGGTACCTAAAATCCCACCAAGTATACCGTTGGTACTTTTTACATAAGGTCTACGGCCGGCTCTTTTTAAAGAATAAGGGATAATATTATAATAATTATATCCTATCCCCAACAGGTGAGACTACAGTTCGTTATGGTGTTAACGTATCATTCGAACAATCTTTCTCTTCTCTCTTGCTCAGAAGTTCCGACTAACTAAATGAATAAAAAAAAAACAATCGAGGCTGCTTCATTGTTGACCAACAATACCTAAGTAATAAGTAAATATCGAAATACTATGGCAGTAAATGTTATGGCAGTTTGCTTACAAGGGAAGACAAGAACCGTATCATGCATTATCTATAAATCATTTATCATTATCACATAACTGTGGTGTTGTGTGAATATAGACTCACCTGAGTTAGGTTGGGCTTGTAAATCTACCGCCGTCAACATTCCATTCTTTTCAAAAATACTTTTTACTGTTGCACAAGTTCCATCTATTTCAGCAGCAGATGCGACACCCAAGAAATAAGAAGCCATCAGTAAATATATTATTTGGCTACTCATTCTCAATCCGAAAATCGATTTTTGGTTAGGCGACAGTTTCTCACAATAACACTCTTTCACAGCCATATTTGCGTCGAGTGTATGTATAAGTAAAAAGAACACACTTTAATAAACAATCCACAAACAAATTACGAGTAACTTATGTACTTTTTATTTATTATAATTTATGCTGCGGTATTGTACACACCACGCGCAAAAACCGACAAATCAACTACAACCCATCATGGTCGCAGACCGACTGCAAAACAAAACTGCATTCCACCATCGACTACTGACTGACTTGACTTGACTGGTATGAAGATAGTCAAAAAAGACACGCGGCGGGCCGGTGCTTTAATGAAAAATACAATGGCAACTTTACTTTAGTGCTCAAAAGTTTAATACCTACGTTTTCTTTTTCTGTGTCAATAATTTAACGTCGTGCGTGCGTTCGTGTGATATAAGTGGTACAAGCTCCCTATTTTAACCGAATTTAAATATGATTACTATACATTTTAAAAACAAATATTGGAAACTGGCAACACCGAGAACTCAAGTCGTCTTTCGTTGCTAACTTTATAGAAGAAAAGCTGATTGGGCAATTATATCAAGTTAAAAGTTTGCACCAATAGTGGAATAATGTTAAAGGGTGCATGTTATTGATTGGCCATTATTTTAACTCGATGCAGTGTGAACACTTTGGGCTTACTACCCTTTATTTACGTAATAAATATCTGGGGTAAATACATACATAAGTAAGGTAACTTTTATTTTCAATAGTTCAATTCATTCTCAGTTTTAAGCAGTTCTAGAGTTCGATTTTTGCTGGGCGCGTGGCTGGTGGCTTTTTAGGTTACCTCTGGCGCGCAAAAATCGAGTTCCCAGGCACTCACATACCGAATAACCTTGTCCTGCACCTGGAGCTAGTTAGGAATAACTAGTTCTTCTGTGTGTTTCAACTAATCAAGCATTACCTTGACATTGGTGAAATCAACGATGAACATCGATGGAGCCAGGTTTTTAAAAAAAGAAAAAGAAGCAGTTCTAATAGCCCACCAAATTATACTTGAACAAAATCGCATCTTTACCTTGCGAACATTAAAAACATTATTTGAGCTTGTTTCCCCCAATACAGAAAAGCTCACGTTGAAAACGAAATTCAAGGAACATTTGTGCTAAGTTTCGTGAAGATCTGATAAAAACTGTGGCTGCTAGCCCGGCACACGTGTGGCACGGCAGTTTAAAATCTAAAGGGAGAAACATACTGTAAAAGGCCGTATGAAACATAGAGTTAAAATAGTGTAGACAGTTGTTTTTAACTAAATTACGTCATACCTGTACAACGTTCTACTGAATACTGTTGGTTTTCAACGTGTGGCGTGTAGAATCAAAAGCCCCTGTTTTAAACTACCACACTTTTCATACCTAACGCTCTCGTCACGCATTCACTAGCTTACTTCCCACGTCAAGCTTACCTAAATAAGTTTTACTTTAAATCTTCCTTGAGGTACCTAATAAACCCTCAAGGTAAAAATCAAATTATTATGGGCTCGTATGGTAATGGTACGTTTAGTATGTTTGCTACATTGGTACGCTGGATATAATACGTACGTTGAGACCAATCCTCGGGTAAAGCCAAGTTTGACCTGGCAACATTATCTTGATGAATGAAAAATATGATGCCCAAAATTAAAAAAAAAATGAATAATATGTTGAATATAAAGAATATTTATAAGTAGTAGTAGTAGTAGTAGCAGAAGCGCAGGTCGTATACCTCGGCACGCTATTCTAAACGACATAATTCGTAGGGCTCTTTCCACCGCAGGTCTTCCGGCCGTACGTGAACCAAATGGTTTAGCAGGAAGCGATGGAAAGAGACCGGACGGTATGTCGTTGCTACCGTGGAAGATGGGAAGGCCTTTGGTGTGGGACGCTACATGCGTTGACACCTTAACACCTTCCAAGCACATCCGGATGTGCCGGCGCTGCTACTGCATCGGCTGAAGGCCTTAAACAGCGTAAATGTGCTAACCTAGCAGGTGATTATTATGCGTTTGGGGTTGAGACACTGGGGTCATGGGGTCCGAGTGCTCGCCGCCTTTATAGAGACATTGCTAAACGCCTAATCGATGCTTCTCAGGACCAGAAGGCTGGCTATTTTCTGGCCTAAAGAATAAGTATCGCCATCCAACGTGGCAACACAGCCAGCATTCTGGGAACCTTCACAGTCGGCAATGACGCGGAGGATTTTTTAAACGAAATTTTGTAATGTAAATATTTTAGTCTATAATTATGTTTATTTTGTATATTGTAATTCTTATTGTAAATAAATTCAATTTATAAGTCAAAGTCACTGTCGAGTGACGAGTGTCGGATTCGGATAGTCAATATTGTCATTTGTCACTTGTCAGGTCAGCAAGCAAAGCAAACTCGATAAATCCAATATTCAAATGTTTATCAATCAATCAAGACAGTGTTCTGTGATTGCTAAGAGCGAGATCGTAATAAAATAATTAATTTAATTACAATATTTCAGTTAATAAAGTATTGTTTTAAAATTTAATAGCTAAACGATTTCAAAAACACTGCTGCTAGATTGTTTATTAATTTTTTAGCATTTTACATAACCGGTAATCATGAGAATCTATTTGTTAAAAAGTGTGTCGCGGGCTATTGGTGTTAGATATTACTCTACTCCAAATTTCAAAAATGTAACACATTGTATTTTCGACCTAGACGGCCTTTTATTAGGTAAGTTGAAGTTGTAGGTACGACCTTTTCAAAATTGTAAGTCAAACAGTCAATGTTATTGAATTGAAACGCAAGGTTATAGCAGTAACTTTTACATAATGAATGAAACATTTTAATGTAGGTACTCGTAGTAAATAATGCCATTGAAGTATATTCATTCGCATATAAAATATTATAAGTATATACTTAATTATAAGTTTGTTACAATTTTTTTTTCTTCATGATTTAAGCATTTATTCTTTCACAACATACATAAAACATGTTTTTACTCCGAAGGGGTAGATAGAGCACTTCATTACGCCCAAAGTTCGCTTATCACGTGTGTACCACGTAATGTGGTGCAAACCTATTGCCATTTCGAAATATATTATTTTTAACAGGGGCTCTCTTAGACCATCGACCTCCATGATCGGGGCCTGAGGACGATGGATTAGCAACCCACCATCCTTACAGAAGCAGGCTAGAATGGTTGCGTGCTGCGGGGCCTTTGCCCCACAGCACAGCAGATTCACTCAACGACGCGGGATAAAACACGACCCCAAAGATGCGGGGTAACACCCGACCACCACGCAGCGGCCACGCCGGTGGCCAAAGCCCGCCGGGCGCCACTGAAATTTCTCTCAGTGCTAGCCGGAGGCGCTCGGCAATGGACGTAGGTGCGGCCACGGAAAAAAAAAAAGGGTCAAAAATAATTAGCATTCAGAAATGGCGTTAGTCTGTCAGCAGGTGTACCACATGCTGATGATCATGACTTGGGGTTTAGAGGTGTTGTTATAGCCCCTTAGCACTTTTATATTCAATATCAAATGCATAGATAATCAGTGCAATGCATATCAGCACACATTTTATTATGCGATATTTCAGATACAGAGCTAGTGTACAAGAAGATGATAACACAACTGTGTGCTAATTACGGTCACCAATATACAGATGAACTAATGATGAAAGTCCTTGGTGGGACAGAGCAACGTCTGTCAGAAATCTTGTGCAAGGAGTTAAAACTGCCCGTAACACCAACAGAGTTCCGAGACCAACTGCTAAAGCTTGGGGACACTATGCTGGCTAATACTCCATTGTTAGATGGTAGGTTTCTTTGGCAATCATGTAGTAGGATTTATGATGAGATTTGGCTCAAAGAATGTTTGGTATTTGTTACTCAATTTTGCCCAGAAATTAAATATTCGCCCGGACCACATACTTGATACATGGAACGTTCTTAATGCTATGTACCCCAACTGCTGAGATTGGAGCTAAATAGGTTTGTATCATTGTCCTGACTCTTTGAATTTATGTTTAAAATACAGAATGTATAATTGATCTTTTACTTAGTCAGAGCTTATATAGTAGTGCTAGTGAAGCCATAAATAATTGCATACTCATTAATTGCCACATAGTTGAGTCGTTTTCCTTCTCATTTTAAAAGCTGGATTAAGTAGAAAACCAATTTTACGATGCTATACATAAATTGGTTATTAACGTCATTTCACTATTTGTTTGCTAATTTTTTCAGTTGTATAATGACGTCATATTTAGACGTTAGTAGCGTGCGGTACCTATTTATTTTAGTAAATTTCTAACATTTTTAATCATAACATTATCAAGATATCGGAGAACCAAGACGTCCTTACCCCCTGCCGATCAACGTTCTTTTAACATACCGGGCGTCCCGGGTACACCTGCGGAAGGATGACTCAGGGCGCCGCCGGCGGCTAACTTTGGCCACCTTCGACAAAATTAAAACTGTTATCCTTACCCTCTATTCGTGAAGGACCCTTGACACCACCGTCTTGCACCACTGGTGGTGTCAAGGGTATAATGTCTGGGTTATCAATTATGATAGCTTTCTTTGTTCCGTGATTGTGACATATTCCTTTGTAGCCCGTGGTACTACTTCAATGTTTTGGTTTTATCACCCTTTAAAATATTATTATTTTATGACTTAATATTATGGTCAGTCTCTCTAATCTTGAAGGCTCTTATGTTGTTATGTATTCCTGGTACATTTGAGGTTTGTGTCTTTTATAATGGACAATCATTTTCATCTGTAGGTACTCGGTGCACCTGTTGACACATTTATTTATTTTTCATCGGTATAAAAAAAAATTATCATGCGCTTAGTAGGGCAGTATGGATATATCTTACCAGAGCCGCTTGGGTCTCTTAATTCTCTATTATAAGATTCACAAACCACAAAAGTACATACTAGGAGTACAGAACTACAAAAGAGCAAAGGAATATGTCACAATCACGGAACAAAGAAAGCTATAATAATTGATAACCCAGACATTCATACTATTCCTAGAATTTAACTCATAAATATTACACCTACCAACGTCAATATAATATCAAAGGCTCGGTGCATCTCTTTGTAATGGGTATTAAAAAATACCCTTGACACCACCAGTGGTGCAAGACGGTGGTGTCAAGAGTCCTTCACGCCCTCTATTATGTGGGATCATCAAAGTAAATAAAATACTGAACACCTCTGCCTCTGCTTTTCCCTTCCTTTAAGATAATGATCGATAATTACTGTAAAAATTTCCAGGTGCTGAAAGACTAATCAACCATCTCCATAAAACGAATGTACCATTTGCCCTGGCGACGTCATCCAGTGCAAGATCAGTAGACACCAAGATAGCATCATACAAAGAATTATTTACTTACTTTCACCACAAAGTTATGGGCAGTACAGACAAAGAAGTCAAGTTTGGGAAACCTCATCCGGATATCTTCTTGGTAGCGGCTGCAAGGTTTCCTGACAAACCAGATCCATCTAAGGTAATAAACAACTACAGTATTGCAGCTATAGACCTACAATACTTATACATATACCAATGGTACTTAAATAAGGAAGTTTTTTTTAATTTCTCACTCTGTTCTGGCTAATCTCTGGAACAACGGATTTGTATGGGACTTTCACTGGTAGATAACTAATATTATAAGAAGTTACTTAGGCTACTTTTATCCTGGTAAAGTGGTCTCATGGAAACAGGAAAAATTAGTTTGATTAGGAGCAGCTTTCGAAAATTCTTTCTCTAATATGTAGCGTCCATATTCCTTGAGTGCTATAGGCTACATATTATACCGGTAGTTTGTCCCCATGGGAATTGGGAATAAGGAAGCTATATTATGTGGACGAAGCCACAGTACTCAGCTAGTATAAAAGCCTTTAATTTTTTTCCAGTGCTTAGTATTCGAAGATTCACCACATGGTGTGACCGCCGGCATGAAGGCTGGTATGCAAACTGTCATGGTGCCCGACCCACATCTCGACAAAAGATTGACATCACACGCCACCATAGTGTTACCAACATTAGCGAAATTTAAACCTGAATCATTTGGACTACCCGCATTTCAATGACGGTAGTTTTGAAGCTAATTATTTGTTAGTTTTGTACGTCGAGAAAACTATTTTTTTGATTGTTTAAGATATGTTGCAATTTGTTACTTAATGTAAGAAGATTAGCCTAGATTTTTTAGAAATAGGCTGTTGAATATTGTTTTGATAATATTTATAGTAAGTACAAGTGTTAAATGTTAGGAATTGCAATATATTTAAATTTTGGAGTGCAATAATCTAGGAGATAACTATCTCCCACTTAATAAGGCCTGAAACGTCACTCAAATATTTAGGAGCTGTTTAAATACTTGAGCAGCACTTAACTAAAAATTTTCATACACATACGTTTCATTCACGTTTGAGTATCTAATTAGACGAGTGACTTTTAGTATTTAGCGGCAAAATATATAAAATCTAAGAAGAAATGAAAAGTTTTTGTAGTCCTAGTTGAAAGAACTACAATATTATTGTGATTAAACTTGCATAATATGTGCATATTTTTGGTAAACAAATAAAATACAAGTAGATCAGATAAAATAAATTTATGCTTTCGATTGTCTGCACTCGGTGGAACTTAACATTTTGAAAAAAAAGCCACAAATCTTTTTATTATGTACCTTTTATTATGTACCTTACCGGTGTCACCTTATGGCATCATCAGAGGTGTTTACGAATATTACGAAATAAAAAGATTTGATATATTCTATATCAATGGATTTGTCGAATAATGTAAGTACACGTAGTGGATTTTTTCAAAATGTATTAGATCAGATAATTTTGATAATATATGATGAAGATAATATTTTTGTAAATAGAGCAATCATTTTCTATCGCCACAATTATATTGATTTTATAGATACCGATGTTGTTAACATGTTCTGTAGTTGTACGTAATAAATTATTTTTATAAGAAATTATAGTTTTCTTTGGCTTTAAAAAGTAGTAATCCACCAGACAACACCAATAAAAAATAAAGTATAGATAGTAGTAACTGTGGCTGTGCATGATGACAGTGGGATGGAAACTTGTCATAATAACCACTTAGTTTAGTCATCAATCGCCAGAAAGTACGGATAACCTTTTTTAAGTCCTTTAGCAATTGACGATGTCATGAAGGGGTTTATTATGACAAGGTTCCATCCCACTGTCATCATGCGCACCTTATTTGTATAAGGTGCTTTCACTATTTGCAGTTGAATTTGATAATATTGTTCTATTTGTTAATTCGCCTTAAAAAAGTATTTAATTGTGTGTGTAACCTTTTTGGATTAATAGCCTATATAGTAATATTGAATGAAAATGCTAATACTATTGACTAATATTTATGCATATTATAATTACAAATTAATTTAGTTCAATTAAGAAATGAATTTACTTTGCTATCTTTTGAACAGCAGCCAAGACATCTTTTGAAGTAAGATCCGTAAGTGGAGCGCTGCTTTGGACACCTTTCTCTGAAATGTTAAATAGTTAAGGAATTGAATTACAAGTGTGATTTGGTGGAGTAATCTCGAAATATTTGCAAATAGACTGTTACTGGATATCTATCTATATCTATAGTACTATTATAAAGAGGAAAGATTTGTATGTTTGTAATGAATAAACTCAAAAACTACTGTGCCGATTTAAAAAATTCTTTCACCAATGGAAAGCTACATTCACCCTGAGTAACATAGGCTACTTTTTATCCCGGTAATGTGTTCCCACGGGAACCGGGAACGAGTAAACAAAATCACGCAGGCGGAGCTAATCAGCTAATTTATATAATCTCTATCTATCTATATAATTAAAAATGATTCGCCGTTTGTTTGTCTCACTATAACTCGGAAACATCTGGACTGATTTGGCTGATTTTGGTGTTGAAACATTCGTGGAGGTTCATGGAAGGTGTAAAAGGGTTGTACAAAGTCCGCCAGGACAGCTAGTATAAAAGATATTACTATATGTACGAAGTCCGCCAGGACAGCTAGTATAAAAGATATTACTATATGTACGAAGTCCACCAGGACAGCTAGTATAAAAGATATTACTATATGTACGAAGTCTGCCAGGACAGCTAGTATAAAAGATATTACTATATGTACGAAGTCCGCCAGGACAGCTAGTATAAAAGATATTACTATAAGTGACATACAATAATCACATCATAAAATAAGTTGATGAAAATAAACAACTGTTCTACTGTGTCTCTTATCAAATATTTATAGGAAAACCTAGATGAATATATATTATTGACTTTCTAACACTACAGTTTATTATCAAACATGTACCATGCTTGTACTTATTATTTTTGCGAGATTCCTTTGACCAATGACAATATTTGGGCACTGGATAGGTCAGTCAAATTAGAACAAGATTCAACTCCTCTATCTGTAAAATTATTCAAAGTCTATAACAATGACATAGAACACAGGGTAGGGATGACATATTTCTGAACTGAAATTCTAAATAGGATTCAGTTAGGTAGGATGTTAGAGTTTGGTACCTACCTAGATAAATACTAATAATATTACATACCATAACGTGCCCACAAACGGGGCTGAACCCCACTGCATTCACGGATTAATATTGGCACGTTGGGATTACATTTTTTGATCGCCACATAATGCTCTTTAATAAAGTCCCTGAAATATAATAAGATTTAGTAGTAAGAAATTAGGTTATTTTACTGTTTATGTAACCAATTATCTTTACCTTACACCTTGTGATTGCTTTCCGGTCTGGCACAAGTGAATCCTTAACTCTTTGAGAGCAGCACGGAAAGTAATAGCCATTGTTAAGATACTAAAATATCTAGAAAATACCTACACAGAAATCCAGACAGTCCAAACAAAATTAAATTTCTAGATTGACATCACATACAAAATGACATTTGACAGACCTGACGAGCAATTTGTTTGACATTTCAAGTATTCGTTCTAAAATGTAGGAAGTTGGAGTTCGATTTTTGCTGAGCGCATGGCTGGTGGCTTTTTACGTTACCTCTGGCGCTCCGCAAAAATCGGGCTCCCAGATACTCACATACCGAACAACGTTTCTTGTCCTGCACCTGGAGCTAGTTAGGAATAACTAGTTCTTCTGTGCGGGACTATCAACTAATCAAGCATTACCTTGACATTGAATCATCGATCATTATCGATGGAGCCACGTTTTTAAAAGAAGAAGAAGAAGTAGGAAGTTGAATCTTTACTATAAAAAAACCCAGTCTAAACACTCGTGACGCGGAGCTGGAAAATGTAGCGTTGGTGTCAATAATTTGGGTCTCGGTGTCCATCTCGCTGCTCGTCAAATGTAGGTACTATTGGATATGAAATCCAATACTACATTACAATTGTGTATTAGTATTATGTGTGATAGGTACTTAAATGTAATAGAAGTCTCAGTTTGTTGTTCCGAATTAACAGGTGTTCACTATAATAGATGCATTTAAGGGAAAAAAAGTTAATTTCCAATTTTTCTGTTCTCGGTATTCTTTGAAATTGCTGGACCAATTTTAACGGGACTTTAACTGACAGATAGCTGATATAATAAGGCACTCCATATCCTGAGCATTTGTTGCCGTGGACAATGGGAACCGTTTCTTCAGGAAGTGCCAGTAATCACGTCAATCACAAAGTTTCAATACTATCGCGTTTCATAAAATGGAACTAATGTAGATAGGTACTTCTAAAACGGTTGCTCTTAGTTAAATAAAAATAAGCCAAACAATTTTAACTTTTTAATGTAATACTCAATACATCAATTTCATCTTTTGTACAATAAAAACTAAGTACCAAACACTATGACGATAAACAAACACTACAAGCAACAGCATATTTATATTAATAACAGTATGTGAAGTCTATCATTTATTGTAACTCGACATGAAACTATTTTTCGAAACAGTGATACTGGATTCTTACAACAACACAGAAATACGGAAGAATTAATGTTAATTTTTTTTAATATTTTTTTTTTCGATTTCCTATCGCCCTTTATTGTTATTTTGTAACGTAGACATGAAATGGCGCGAAAATATACAAATAAGTGCAAAACAATCCAAAGACAATTTATATTTATTTATTTGTTCCATTCAACTATTGAGTTGAATGAAACAAATAAGATCGCCCTGATTCATCCTGGATCCTGGCACCAAATAGCTTCATCGTTACATACGTAGGTACAATAGTTCTAGTGAAAACAGAGAAGGAATAACGATGTGAAGGAAATGTCATACAATATTTTGCAAGGAATGCGTAAAAGAATAAATATCAGTGTTTCAAAACTAAGTGACAATTAATTAATTGTATAATTTTATTAGGTCTAATACAAATATGAATGACTACCAATTACGAGACGTTTAAATACTGTACTTTTATTATTCGTTAAACAGAGTTGAACTATAGAATTATTTAAATCACAGATCACGCTTATAGTGTCAATTATTAAGTTCCTACACACATCACAACATTTCTAAGGCATAATAAAAAATTAACTGAAGCTATATTAATCTTTCGATACCCTAGAAATAATAACGCTGAAGCCGTGATCATATTCAGTCGTGAGATTCTGATAATGAACACTTCAACACTCCTTGTCCTTATGGAGTTCTCATGGTACTCGTTCAAGAGCAACAAGCGAAGTGTATTAGGAAGCGACGAAATTCGTTTCGATGGTTTCCAAACATTACGCATTATGACGATGACAGAAAAAAAAGTTATGTTAGCGTTTGCTGACGTCCCGAAGCGGTTATTGTGACAAGCTTCCATCCCACTGTCATCGTGTGTGGTTTTCCACTGAATTTGCTAGCTTGGCTCCTGAATATTAGTGAATATATTCTGTCTCATGTAGTATGATGAGGATGCGCAATCATGGGCGAAAATTCGATATTTTCAGTAGTTCCATATGACGGTGGAAAATAGTGAATTTAATAATGTATCGTCTATGATTACGATTAACCCGTAACTGAAGGTACCTAAACATTCATTAAAATAATTTCATTGCTACTGTAGAAAAATGTTTTAGTATTGAGTATTCAACAATTTTGTAGGACTGCACTACATCTCAAAGTTACTTTAGTCTATAGTTTTGTATAGGCTACTCACTACAGGGTTTAATCAGAATGTTTGAACGATATTATTGATGGCGACATTATGTACTAATAATCTTAAGCGCAATATTCAAGTGATCTGCAATATTCAGCTAAGTTCAAAGCAGGTACCTAGCGTTACATAACTAACAACTACCATCCAAGTTTAAAAAACAATTGAACTCGGGATTAGTGATGTTTTGTAACTGACATTATGTAAAACAGAAAAGCAAATGTGTATTGCACATTTATGTATGTTAAATTTGAACCAACCTTTTACTATATCTGCTTATATTTCGTATTTGAAAGTGTCTTTATAAAAGACCATTTCACATTATGCATTAAAAATAGTAGTATCACAAGTAATTATGGTTACAATTTCAACAATAAATAAATGAACAAACAAATTGGTTGATACAGAAATTATGTTGATTTCAATGCACTTGCCGACAAAGTTTAAAAAATTAAAACAAAATCTATGTTCGTTATAATTAATAAGTAATATCATTAATGTGTATGTACATATTTACATCTTAATTTTAAACGGCGTGCTATTCTACAACAGAACCACCATGAGATGTTTAAGTAATTAGTTTAGAATACAGTCATTCTGGGTAACTTTAGACCACTTGTGTAACATTGGACCAAACCCTAGTGAAACATTTTTCATTTTTTTACTTCAATACCGCACGTAAATTTGGTAACTGAACGTGAACTTAAGGATGCAAAGACTAAAAAAAAGAATACTGACAGTTACATGATGTCATGTGTCAAAAGATACAAAAGATTCTTTCCCGCCTTGCAGCGGACTGATATAAAAGTGCAGTATACAATTTGCAACAATTTTGTGTTTTACGATAGAAACTGGTAAGTGATAGTATTTTTATGATCTAAAATTGTTGTTTTTTTATTGTGATGATTTACTTTGTAACTTTTCTACACTTAGTTATTTTGGAATCACTCAAAATATTTGTTGAATCCAAAATTGTTCTAAATTTGGGTAACATTGGACCGGTCCAATGTTACCTACATTATGTATAAAAGTGCATAAATATTTACGGGTATCTTTGTACAATGGTACGAATGATCATTTTCGTTTCTATTAATTACATATCTTTAACATTTTATATTTTTCTAATTGTTTTCAGTATATTACTAGAATGCCACGAAAAAGTAATATAAAAGAGCCAGCTAATGTTAAACGAAGCCATTGAAAAAAATAAGTCTGGAGCATTAAGCCAAAGAAAAGCTTGCAAGTTTTATAATATACCTAGAAGCACAATTAATCTGAAACTTACAAATAAACATAATAAACCCGTGGGACGTCCTACTTGTTTAACAATGGAAGAAGAGACTATTTTTAGGGACCATTTGCTTGCGCTAAGCGACATGTGAATTCCAATTGGCTTACAAGATTTTAGAGATGTAGTTAAAAGGTCCTTAGATAACATAGGCAAAACAGTTCCCGTCTTCAAAGATAATAGTCCTGGATACGAGTGGGCTAAACTTTAAATAGAACGAAATCCAGCTATTAAAGAAAAAATTGCACATAACATCTCCCGTAAACGCGCACAAGTAAATGAAGATATGGTGAACGAATTCTTCGACAGGACCTATTGAACCCCGCGAGACACCCCGGTGTCGCGGCGCGCCGTTCCGTCAAGCCCTCAGAGACACCCGGGTGTCGCACCTCCCCCGGGGACTTTAGACTTTATTTTAATGTATTTACGTTCTACTTTTGTATGGAGAAGTTTGATGACATACGTTCTCTATAACATTTCCTTGCCATTTGAAGCATAACTTTATAATATCTGTGGTTCGATTTTTTTTTCACGGCATTGAAAGTTGATGATGTTTGGAGAGTACGTCTCAGCGTCAGGTCTATAGTGCGTGTATTTTGAGTGAAATACTGTGATTTATTCACGTAAGTAATGTTTTCTTATTAGAAATATGATTATTCGGTTTTTAATGATTCCACTTAGGTAGTAGTTTTCAAAAAAATACATCGTTATAACTAATATATGAAGCCCCAGAAAGTTACCGATTTCCGAGTTATTTTTGCGATGTTTGTCAGTGAATACAGTGAAAAGTATAAAAAAGTATAAATAAAGATACTTTTTATCTCTGTAAATCGTTTTGAGAACGATAATGTACGTAATTATATATTTCAGTGTAATAATAGCTAGAAAAAATTTGGTGGAAAACCGTTATAAATTGGCCCGTTGATTTTACGTTTCGGCGGGTTGAGTTTTATGTGGTGTTATTATAAACACCTTGAGGTATTTTATCAAAAAATTTACGTTACTAGATAGCATAAGTCCTTGTTCTTTGAAATTCATTTGAATTTTCTTGAAATTCAGTTGAATTTCTTGAAATTCATTTGAATTCTTGAAATTTAGCTGACAACATGGTTTCCAAATTTTGGACAATTTATAATAAATAATTTGTTTGCATTATTATTCATTTTTTGATGCTTGATCATCAAATATATATCAATAAAACTATTGCCGTTTACAGAATCTTAAAATATGGTTTGGTTGTAGAGATATTCCTTTTTTTCTACGAGATGGTAAGACAACGTCACGATGTCATCACCCGCCCGTGCTCCCAAGTCTTTTTTTAAATTTTTTGCGCGGGGGTTGACTGGTAGGGAAAACATTGTTGGTCGGATTGGCTGGTTAACGCTCCAAAATCTTCGAAGATGGCTGTTTCTAAGTCTGGATGGATAGATGCAGATATTTTTGAGGAATGGCTTGAAAAGCATTTTGTACCCATTGTCGATAAAAAGGAAGGGAAGAAAATTCTTATAGGTGATAATTTAAGTGCACATATAAGTGTAAAATTCTCACAGTTCTTAATAAATGGCGTCAAACACAACGGGGCAGGAAATCTGGAGCACTACCGAAAAACGTATTTTGTCAGCTTGTGAATTCGGCACTTCAGCTGAACGTATCCACAGCTGGGCTTAATTTGGTGGCAGGATTCAGGAAATGCGGTATATACCCATGCTCACGTATTGAGGTGTTACAAATATTACCATCATATGCCACTGGCCAGATACAAGCCACTATTGGAGAAACGTTTAAGGAATATTTACAAGAAATAAGAGCTTTAGACCTAAATTTAAAAACAACCAGGAAATTTCAGTTACCTGTTGCCGCAGGGAAGGCAATTTCTGCGGAAGAAGTGGAGAATTTCTATAAGAATAAACAAGAACAGCTGGCGAAGAAAAAGGAAAAACCTGTAAAGAAAGGAAGACCAAAAGGTTCTAAGAACAAAAAAACAAAGAAATCAGAGATTATTAATGAAACGGAGAAAACGCAAGTTTATAATCACGAGCAGGAGTGCGATGCGTCACAAACCGAATCGTTTCAAATAATAGTAACAACAGCTCAAGTACACAATGAACAGAAAAGCCCTACTTCCGAAATGGACAGAATTGAAGAATGGGTTGTGGATGATATACCGCCAATCCCTGACATTGCGGCAGAGGTGACTATTGCCACTCCTACTGCAATCTCAAGAAATAAAAGAAAAAATCCTACGATTTCAATGCAACAGAATAAACGAGTAAAGGAGATAGATGTCATTAACGATGATATACAGATGGAGACAATAATTGAAGAATACATAGTTAATCCCAGTGGAAATCTAGTCAAAACTGCCCGAGAAGAACGGTATGAAGTGGGAAATTTTTGCGTATTTCAAGACGAAGGAAGTCTTTTTCCAGGGCGCATCACGAAAATCAGCCAAACACCATATTCAGTGTGGTTGAACACTTTCACTTTCAGGTTGGACGTGGCCAAGAAATTCATATGTGACTAAAATTACACAGTCAAAGATGTTGAAAAAGGTGATAGCGGAAGAAAATATCACTCGATACGGAAGCGTTTTCTATATACAAGATGACCTTTTATGCCTAGAATGGGGCGAATAATTGTTAATTTTATTATAATTTTTTTTATTCTTATGTTTAGGTTCTAAGTGATAAAACTGATATTATTAGAAAGCCATAAAAATAGATTTTTTTTCCTACTCAAAACATTGATAATGTTTATTTTATCCTATATTATAAAAATCACCCCTAAACATCATAAGCCGATTCTACAAAATAGCACCCTTCCACTTGCCTGACCTCAAAATTAAATTTTTTTCACATTGGCAATAGCTTAGCTTCGTTCAAATATCGATTAGATAATCATATTTGCATTTAATATGGCTTAATGTTACCCAATAAGCAGAAAAACACAATAAAATGGATTTTTAAGACGAAAAAGAATGAAGGTCCAATATTACCCCAAAGTCCGGTTAACATTGGACCATCACTATTTCTGCCTTTATCTCTGGATTTGCCCATGATGCACGTATTTTTAAATGTAAGTGGTACTGACAACATGGAAATACCACACAAATTAAAACATATTGCATATTAATTCATACAAATTAATCCTAAAGTTTGGAAAACTGTCTCATATCTGGTCCAAAGTTACCCAGAATGACTGTAGTGCTTACTATAAATATTTTTAAAATTGGAAAAGTACTACCTATTATTTTATACCCTATGGGGTAATTTTTAAGGGTCAACAACAAAATTTATCTAACGGACGAATAGTGGAGAGCTTTATACAGTTGAGTGCAGATTCAATACATGGAAATTTCAAATGGCAAAACTACACCTTAACAACTGATAATATTTTGCACTGAACCACAATCTAAGGCAAAGTGAACCAATTCACTAATGTTAAACAGCCACTGAAACTAAATCTATGTGCGATTATTTTTCAAAGAACTTCACAGACTAGGACTAGTCTTCCCATGCCAATTGAAATTTCCATCGGCACATCACAGGCGGTGTCACGATTTAGTCAGCTGCACAATTGTAATAGTAATAGGACAGCGAGCCACTCGACTGTACACAGCCCGAGGCCGTAGAGCGCCAGGCGTGCTAACACCAGTGCAGCGCGGTAGTGGGCGAGGGGAACCGGCGCCGGGCCGGTGCCGGCGGCGGGCCGGTCCAGTGCCGTCTCGCCGCCCGCCACCGGCTAGCCCAGCGCCGGTTCCGCCTTGATCACCTCCGCGGTCAGGCCTTGCTTCTGACACCATTCTACGAAGTCATCGATGAGCACGGGCCACGCGCCTTCCGCGTCGTAGTTACTCATACCGTCGTCGATCTGTGTCGCAAAATCGAGTAGCAAGTTCCATGTATCTTTTGGTATAGATCTTTTATGATGTTCCTAGAACAGAAACACCCACTTAAATCACTTTTTTGTTGGGTTGTAACATTGAATTTGTTTGAACACTTAAAATTCGTGTGGGACATGCACTTACAGAAACTTTTTATAAAAGTTATTGATATAAAAAATGGATTACCATCTCTGGTTACTGCTATAATAACTATTATGAAAACAGTGATCTAAAACTTGTATGTAAAACTGTAGCACATCAAGCTGTTGATAATAATAGGTAAGTACTAAGTCTCAGCTTTGTGATTGAACTTTGTATTGTTATGTAGGAATGTAATATGTTTATAAAAGCCAGCAAAAATTACATAGCCACTGTAACATATTTTTTTGAAAAATCCTTCTATGTATATAGATGTGTATATATGTGTGGTGGGCGGCAGCTATCATAACACATACACCAAAACCTCAATTGATGTCTAACAAGAGAACTAGCAGATGAGGTTAATTTCCACCACTTATATGCTTGATACTAAGGTTTTTCTAAAGAAGTAGCTGAAATGTTTTATACATTTTTCTGTAGTCTCAAGTAAATAGTAAGCGTTTTTATATCATACATACCGTAAGAAATTTACACCATGCATCTAGAAACTTAAACCTTCCACGGAGCACAATATTCCAATAAGCTATTGCCATATCTAATTCGAGTCCCTTTTGACCCGGATTCTTTGCATAATTAAAAGTAAAATGATAAAAATCTTTGAACTTATTCTGATCCTTTATTTCTAATTCAAGAGTCGGTAGCTTGGTTTTTAATTTATCTATGCTATCCGACCCAAGCTCAAAAAGACCCGTCGTGAATTCATCCTTAGAAAATTCACACTGCACAGCTGCTTTACATTTCCATGCTATTATAAGCACCAGTATTGATTCGGGGCTTAGATTAAGATCTTCTAATAGTTTCATTACTCCATCTACTGTGATTTTATCATTCTCCTGTTGATCTTTATACTTCGCAAACAATTGTTCTATCTTTTTCCTATCCACTGTAGCCTTTGAAGGATCCTTGTAGTACGCTTCAGGGTTCTGAAAGTAGTTGTCGCTCGCGAGGTCTAGTTTCCAATCATTGTGCGACAAACAGTATATCGCCGTACTCTCGCTCGTCTGCGTAAATGCGACGAACTTTTTAACTTTGTCTCTCTGTGACGATTTTAATTTATTCTGTAAAAGAATCGTAAGAACGTCATATTTTTATAACCTTATTATGATAACTGTCATTGGTATTACGTTTCAAAAATGATTTTTTTGAAATTATTTTTAAATAGGATAATTATTGCAGGGATTGGGTATAAATTTGCCACGATTACTCACCATTTTCGTGAAATTTTATTTATTTCTAATGACTTTCACTGTTATTTCGACATCGGAACCAAAGTGAAATAACAATCATATCATAGACAACTTTCTAATTTTTGGATGGTAACAATAAAATCAACAGAGAATAGAATAATAATATTAGAATAAATAACCGGAATTGAAAATAATTCTAGTTGGGTATCCCAACAAGGCCATTCATATTTTATTGTAATTGCTTCAACTGTAACGAAAACTAACCGACAAACTGTAGATGCGACACGAATATTTTGAACCACTAGAAAGCTAAATGCTGAAATGCGTGAAGAAGATGCTAGTTAAGTTTCCATGAATGATTTTCTGGAGTTTCAGTTTCAGATTATCAAAATATGAATTTCTAATCTGAAAATTTAACAATGATTTTTCAACGAAAAGCCAAACTGTCAACACTTTACCAGTTCTCTCACAAAACAGCTGATTTTGAAATATAACCAAAGAGAATACAAGAATATAACCTAAAATTTATTCTAAGTAAATAAATAATTAAATATCAAACAAAGGGAAGTATAATTTAGTAGAGGATAGTTTTACGCTTCTTAGAGGACGTTTATACTACTAAAAGTTATACGTATGGCAATAAGAATATATTATAAATGCATTATCTAATAAACAGGACGTTATTGCGTCCTCGAGTGAAATATTCATCTAAATCAATTTGTACTGAAGGTCCCAGAGTTAGATTTGCTCCAAGTCCTACAGGGTATCTACATCTTGGTGGGCTTCGTACGGCTTTGTACAATTATTTATTTGCTAAATCAAAAGGAGGTTCGTTCATATTGCGAATAGAGGATACAGATCAGACTAGAAAAGTTGAGGGATCTGTTGAAGCTCTTATTAAAAACTTGGAATGGGCAGGAATTGAATGTAATGAAGGCCCTGGTATACATGGCGATTGCAAACCCTATGTTCAGAGTGAGAGACTGGACTTCTATAAGTAAGTAGAGCCAAATTAAAGTGTCTTCTTGTTCACCACCAGATTTGTACAAGTACCCATGAACTATTATGTACTTACTGTGTTCATAGTTTTATGCATTTTATTAATCTGTAGTCATTTTCCAGAGAGCACCTGTCTACTCTCCTAGAGAATCATACAGCATATAGATGTTTCTGTACTGAGAGACGATTGAACATTCTTCGCAGAGATGCTGTAAGGTCCCAGCGGATACCAAAGTATGACAATCGATGCAGAAATTTATCCCATGCAGATATCAAGGACAAAATGAATGCAGGCTTGCCGTATTGTGTTCGATTTAAGGTAATTTATTTCTTATGTTTAATTTCTTTCTTTTGTAGTAAGGCCAATAACCTGCATGCCAGGTTGCTGCTGCATGCTAGCTACATACTCGTATTATTCTGTATCTGCCAAAGGATGAAAGAAAAACAAGAAAAGAATCTTCATCTAAAGAACGACTACCAAACTGAATTTCGACAAATCCTTCTACGACAAGATTTTACTTCGACAGCATGAAACTCCGATACGACTCAATTTCGACAATATTTTAGATCGAAACAACTTAATTCCGACACTACTGTACTCCGACAAAGCGTTGACAAGCTATATTTTTGTTGTTTTGGTTGTTAAAAGGGTTTTATGAAGCCAATTTTCAAGGAAGTCTGGTACCGAAATATTCCTAAGACGCTGGGCAGGTATTGTAACAGTACTGGCGGCGCCGTCTGTACAACGCCGGCCTAGCCGTGGTATTTCGGCGGCATGCCGTCTGGTATGCCGTTGGCTTTTAGTTCGGCAATAGCCAACTGCATGTTACGTCGCCGTCGGCACTGTGTGGCTTGCCATGTGGTCCGTCAAGTATTTGGTCCCATTCTGGTAATTTGAAGTCGGTTTATGTGTCAATGTCTCACGTGCTTTCTGGATAGACTAAACAATATTGGGTGAACACGCGACTCATGTATTTCGTTTGTCCGCATACTCCTCCTAAACGCCGGAACCGATCTCCTTCAAACTTACCACAGTGATAACGTGTGGCGTGAGGGTTGTTTAGAACAAAAAAAAAATTGAAAATCGGACATACCGTCGAGGAATAATCACCGAAAAAAATGTCGTTCGAGAATTTAACACTTCGCTCAGTTTTTTGCAACAGCAGCATGCATTGCACCTAGTTTTAATATATTTCATAAAGGAACTTAATATTCCGAAACTGCCAGCTGACATCAGATATCCAGTCATTTGAAGACTTAATATTCGGTGGCATAGCATACGACGTGTCCTTGAACGAAGGCGACCCAGTGTTGATGAAGACGGACGGGTTCCCAACATACCACTTCGCTAACGTGGTGGATGATCATCTGATGAACATCACGCATGTGTTGAGGGGCGTGGAGTGGCAGATTTCTACAACCAAACACTTGTTGATTTACAGGTAAGACCCCTCTCCTCTAAAAGCTTAATAACTGACACGAAGAGTATGAAAAAGGGGCCAAGTGCCAGTCTGGTCACGCATAGAAGAGGGCTCTTCTAGTAGGCGGATTTTTGTCAGGTCTCTATAGGTAAATCCTGAACGCACAAAGTTATCTAAGCCGTTATACATAGTGTTCCTTCAAAGTTCATCATATGGAATACCATCAAGATTTTTAGGGTTTCATAGTTTGTTATTTTTTTTGTATATTGGGTTCGCCAAATTGACGCCGCCCGCCTGGTGGTAAGTCGTGACGAACGTCTAGCGATTGTGGGTCACTCTCACAGCACACAATACTATAGAGACGACCATCAACTTGACGACCTACTGATGTGCCTCTTCACGCTCCGCTTAAAGAACCCAGGGTGGGAGGAAACACGTGCACAGGCAGGGCGTTCCAGGCCACTATCGTTCGGCAGAGAAACGAACGTTTAAAACGTTCGGTTCTCGCGAACATGCTATCCACTGTATGAGAGTGGCATCTCTGCCCGGCATGCGTTGTTCGGGATCGGAAGGAAGAGGGTGGGATCAGATTGAAGACCTCTTCAGAACACTCGCCGTGGTAAATACGGTAGAATGCGGCCAAGGAAGCTATTGTTCGGCGCTGATGTCTCGGACTCCTTATAGTTAATGTCATATCCGTCCGTCCGTTTGTCTGTCTGTCTGTCTGTCCGTCCTTCCTCGGCACACCGACCAAGTGCTAAAATAAAAATAAGTAGGAATAAATCCGGTTGTAAATCACTATCATCACTACATATTATAAAACAAAGTCGCCCGTTCTGTATGTATGCGTAGATCTTTTAAACTACGCTACGGATTTTACGGAATGGGTAGAGTGGTTCTCGAGGGAGGTTTTTGTGTAAATAATATGTCAAGCGAGCGAAGCCGCGGGCTTACGCTAGTTATAAATATAACATAAAATATAAAAGAAAAAGGACAAGGAATTCTATAAAGAGATGTTATAATATTGGCTTTGAGCTAAATAGTGACCAGCCATAAAAAGATTCAGATAGAAATATAGTTGAAATAATAAAACTGCCTCATTGTCTGGCATTATTGAGAGCACATTTAAGCTGTCCGGTCCCGGTATAACGACAGACTTGTAAGTAGTTAACCCCGATCTATGTAAACTTGTAGGGCTTTCGGCTGGATTCCACCAAAGTTCGGCCACCTGCCTCTGATTGTGAACTCTGATGGCACTAAATTGAGTAAGAGACAAAGTGACGTGAAGGTTGATGATTACAAGAGGAATGGTAAGTGATGTACAAATCAATTCATATCTGACGTCGTGGCACGGCACGGGCGGCGTGGCACAATAGTCATCAAGTTATTGAGCGAAGCTCAGTCTTAGGTGACTCATGTATTTCGTTTGTCCGCATACTCCTCCTAAACGCCTGAACCGATCTCTTTCAAACTTACCACAGTGATAACGTGTGGCGCGAGGGTGGTTTATAACAAAAAAAAAAAACTAAAAAGTTTAAACATAAAAAAAATAAATCGTTGTCGTTCGAAAATTTAACACTTCGCTAAGTTTTTTGCAACAGCAGCATGCATTGCATACCTAGTTTTTATCTTTATTTCATTTAATTTAGAATCCGTATTACTTTATTTCGATAAATTGTACCGCGGCATGCCTCAGCACGTTGTCCCTGCCGTGTTTATGTGAATTCTAAACTGATAAAATTAGGATAAAAATAATGTTGTCTATGTTTCTATTTATGTATGTTATCTATGTATGTATGTTATCTATGTATCTATCTATATCTTTATAAAATTCTCGTGTCAGTGTTAGTTACCATACTCCTCCGAAACGGCTCGAGTAGTAGGTCTGAGAATTGACTACTATCAATTTTTCATACCGCTAAGTGATAAGGGTTCTCTACTCCTAATATTTATTTTTTTGGACATTTTTATAGGAATGTGACTTATTTTCACCCTTCTATCACCAACCCCTATTTTTTAATAGTTAGAATTTCTCTTGGTCATGACAGTTCTTATGAAAAAATATGCGTTTTGTAGTTCGCTAGGACAGCTAGTTAATAATAATAAATTGCCGTTCCTTTGTGTCACTAAACTCGAGAACGGAAAGAAAGAAAAGAAAGAAAGACACATTTATTTGGTACACAGTGCCCACACAATACAACATAACAATATTACACATAAATCACATTGGAGATTGGAAGCATGTTCACTCATAAAGAGTAAAACATACTTCCAAACCACAATCAACAACTGACGCGCGAGTATTAGTGCGACACACAAATGTACCAAATGGGTGTCCAGTTCAGCATGTGCCAGGTAGAATCCTGGCGCTGGTTTTCGACTGGAACCCAATTGGTCAGTGACTCACCGATGCCGAACCCCCGATGACTTGTGTTGTGTGAATGAAGGACAGTAGAAGTGGTACAATAATAAATAGAAAATATATATAAAAAAAAAAAAAAAAGATAATTAAAAATACATATATTAACTTACTTATACATATATATGCATACATACACACAATAAATAAAAGAGATATATATACACAATAACCAACGTTTTAGTCAAATCAGCGAAATATTGACGTTAACGCCATCCAGCCTCCTTTGAGCTTCCATGAGTAGCAACCGTAAACGTTTCCTAAACGCGGAAATACTTTTAATGGACCGCAACGGCGGTGGAATATTGTTCCATATTTTGGAGGCTGAATAACGAAAACTACCCCTAAATGCCGCAGATCGATGCCGTGGTATTGAAAGCTGCTGGGAGCACTGTCTTCTGGCACACTTTCTTCCGCTCGTAACCCAACCAAGCCTGTCAAACAAATACCGTGGCTCACCGTATTTGATAACACCGAACAGAAGACATGCCACATGCATCTTTCGCCTGGTTTTCATTTTTAATAAACAATTTTTACTAAGATAGGATGTGACATGACTTCTGGCCGGTATCGAGAAGCAGAATCGAGCACAGGCATTCTGAACGCGCTGTATAAGTCTCTCCGTTCGAGCCAACAGACGCGGGCCGTAAACGACGTCAGCGTAATTGAGCTTGGATAACACAAGGGACTCAGTCACACGAACCCTGAGTTCCTCCGACAGATGCGGCCTCACCTTGTACAGTACCTTTAGACGATAAAAGCAATTCTGAACAGAATGCGCGATGTGCTTCTCGAATCTTAAGCTAGGATCAACATATAACCCCAAGTTGCGAGCCCCTGCAACCCTATCTATTGGCTCTCCCTTAAGGCTCACGTTCAGACTGGCGGGAACCCGACTGATCTGACTCTTGGTACCGAACAGCATATATTTTGTCTTGTGAGGGTTTAATACTAAACAATTACTTTCCGCCCACGCTGCCAAACGGCTGAGATCGTCATTTAACTTTGCAACGGCGGCCTGATGTTCATTTGGGTTAAAAGACAAGTAAACCTGTACGTCATCGGCATATATATGGTATTGACAGTTCTTAAGGCAACTAGTTATGTCCGCACAGTATAAACTAAACAAAACAGGCCCAAGGATCGAGCCCTGGGGAACGCCTCTTCTGATGGATACGATGGGTGAAGCAATATCATTTCCATCGCTCATTTTTAGTGCAACCATCTGCCTGCGTCCATCTAGATAGCTGTGGAACCAGGAAACTGACTTTTTATCTAGACCATAATAACTCAGCTTAGATAAAAGTAATCCTGTATGGATCCCATCAAACGCGCGAGAAAAATCCAACAAAACAAGTACCGTGCACAACCCCTTGTCCTGCGCAGCTAATAAATTGTCGGTTACGTCTATCAATGCGGTGGCCGTGCTACGTCTCTTTCTAAAACCCGACTGCAACTCAGGAAGAATACTGTGTTCCTCTAAATACTCAGTAAGCTGTTTACACACAATTTTCTCCATAACCTTTGAGAGACAGGGCAAGATACTAATGGGCCGGAGATCCTTAACCGTAGTGGGAGTCGGTATCTTTGGTATGGGCCTAACAGTCGCAATCTTCCAAAGGTCAGGAAATCTTGAAGTTTCAATTGAACAGTTAATTATGCCAGTAATGTAAGGTAGTGTGTATGGCAGTGTTAAAGTAAGCATTTTTAAGGACACCCCGTCGCAGCCCTCCGCGTTCGACTTCAATTCGGCTATGGTTGACGCTACAACGCTCAGTGATACTGGCGAAATCTCGAACGTGGCGTCGGTATACCTATGAAACTCAAAATAAGTCATGCGCGATATACTAGCCGTAGGGTTCCCAGGTAAGTCCAAAAAAATATTATTAATTAGTGTGGGGTCAGTAAAATGAGATGGAAGCTCTTTATTTTGTTCAAATCGACAGACAGTATTTTTTAAATTTCGCCAAAGCAATTTAGGGTTGTTAATATGCATATTAATGTGGTGTTTATAATAGGCAGCTTTTTCGTGGTACAGAGAGGTGGTGACCAGAGATTTTAATTGCTTATAATACTCCCGTGCTGACGCGGACCTAGTGCGGTGGTATTTTGCTAACGCGTCATCCCGCAACTTCATCATCAACTTTATGTTATCCGTGATCCACGGGTACGATGGCTCCTTAAGAAGACATGTTCTAACTGGGGCATATGTGTCAAAGACAGTTAATAAATTAATATTAAAGGTGTCGACCATAGCGTCGACAGAGCTCGCACCAATGAAAGCACTCCAATCCAATGTTGCCAGATCATAAGAGATACTATCCTGGCAGACATCTTTTAAAGGTCTAAATTTGATAAAAAATGGTTTACACTTCTCTTTTTTTATATTAAATTCACATGTAATAACTGAGTGACCGTTGACTTCCCGAAACGGCTCAACATACATATGCCTCGCCCGAAGATCGGTACAGACCAAATCAATGAGAGTCGCACTAGTGTCCGTGAAGTGAGTAGCTGTAGTGACGAATTGTTTAAGACTGAGGCTGTTTAAGAATTCGGTCACTCTTATTGATTTATCGCTGGTCACTAGCATATCAGAATTTAAATCACCGAGTAATATGCAGTGGTCGCACTCGCCCAGAGAAGCAATAGTGTCAGTGACAGCATCAAGAAACAACTGTAAGTTCTGCCAAGGAGGCCGATAAGCAGTACCAATAGCGAGCTTTTTGCCTTTTATAGTACATGTCAACCACATTTGTTCGACTGTATTATATCTCGGATCCACCGGGTGGCTGCACGTACGCACATTGAACCCACGTCGGACGTAGTATCCGACACCTCCCCCTCTTCCGTTGCGAACGCCTGAGGAGCGCGGAATATGACGCAAGCGATAGCCAGGGACGACAGGCGCACGGCCTTCCTCGCCTGGACGCAGCCAGGTCTCCTTAACTGCCATCAAGTCAACCCGATACCTATCAAACAAAGCAATAAAATCATCGTGATGCGTTCCCAAAGAGCCCGCATTATGGAAACCAATTTCCAAAAATTTATCCACGATCGCAGGGAATGTAAATTATATAAACGTATTCAGTACAGTTAGCCAGACCAGTTACACCGTCGCTAAATCCAACACAAAATATGTCCGTCACCAGTGAGATACACAGGGGAGACACTAGCTGCTGTTGTCTGTATGATAAAAAATATATACATATACAACTATAATGTAATAGTAATAAAATAATATACAAATATAAATATAAATAATAGATATATAAATATATACAATGTAATATATAGTTTACAATTACAACAAATTTGTTACAGCATTTTATAGAATAGTAACAATTATTAGAATAATATGGCTCAAGGTTAGATATTATATTTATTTTACAGACGCTCAACTGGCCTCCGGGATACACAGTTATTATCAATACCAAATACAATAGGAGAAAAATAAGCACCGCGAATATCGCACGATTATTTCTGGGCACGTGAAAAAACCGGTTCAATATCAGAGTCAGAACAAATATGCACATATCTATCGCCAGGTTTATTTCTTGCAAAGATACGCCCCCGCTTACACCATACAAATTGCCAACCGTATTTTTGACCGGCATCTCGCGCCCTTCGAAACAACTGGCGGTTCATCTTAGTAAGTCGCTCGTTCAAATAAAACCGGCGGGGCGGGCCTGGCATGCCCAGCTCCGCAGACGTTGCACCGCGGCGCACACGCGCGCACGTTAATAACTCCTCGCGCAGATCTCGGCGCGCGAGGCGCACGGCGAGGGGGCGGGGGCGGCGCTCAGGGCCCAGAGCGTCGGTCGACTGCACTATGCGAGGCCCAACACGCTCCGCGCAAACAATATCCCGCTCGTCCAGCTTCATTCCCAACTTCCCAGCAACCAGCAGGACAGTATTGACTGGATTCTCACTATTAGGTTCGACTAAATTAGATATTTCGATGTCATTGCTCAACAGGTCCTGGTCACGGTCATTCAAGTCCCGCCGAAGTTGTTCCATGACGTCATTGCTTGTAGATGTGTCGGACGGTTGTACCTTCTCCAGAACCGACAGCCGCTGCTCCACGCTGTCTACCCTGGCATTGCATAGCTTCAAGGACACAACGATATCGGACATCTCCTCCTTATATTGTTTCAGCATGTCGTTAATTGAACGTAGATTGTCTCTAAAGATCCTGAGCTCTGTTGCAATATCGGTTGCTAAGACAGTCGTCTCGTCGGTGGGACTCAGGACGGGACTGCATACTGGATTCTGCGGCGTTTTTGAGCCTCTAACCGGAGTTTCAGCCCTGTTATCGGTAGCCACATTTCTCTTGCACTCAGGACATAGCCAGGTTGATGATATGACGCCTGACACCGGTAAAAGAACGCATTTCCGATGGTAGATTGATTCACATTTAGAGCAATTAGCGACATCTATACTAGCAAGGTACCTCCCACACGCGTTGCAAGACTTTGTCATTATTTATTATGTATGACAATCAAACCAATGCCAAACCACCAAAGTGAGCGATCAACAGTTAATGCACTCCGCCACTAGATGGCACCACTATCAAAAGTAATGTTATGGTAACTTTAATACTAATTATTTTTTGTAGTTATGGGAATTTTATGTAGTTATAGGTAGATTAATGTGCACTGAGTTTCGTAAGGACATAAATCCAATGAGGCAACAAAAGTGTACAGATAATACACCAAATTGTGATGTTCACACTTTGGGCACAATAATGTCGGGTAGTTTCTACAAGTCACTGTATTTGCGAGTACATATATTTACACTTTTTGCGCATTTACGCCGCACAAGGACGCTTGCAAACACTTGCACTGCACTTTCTCACACCCGAATTCACTTATATGTTTCAGTTACTGACTTCGGAGACTCAATTAGAACGGCTGGACTGGTTTGGCTGATTGAGGTCTTGAAATACATAGGTCACACTATAAGTTTTGCGTAACTTATAAAAACAACATGTTAAAACCAAAATATTATGTTTGAGGCATGTTTTCTACGTGCTGATTGAACGCTATCACTGCCTCTTCGGGGTTGGTAAAAGTGAAACCTCTCATCAAATCTTTGATTTTGGAGAAAATACAGAAATCACAGGGTGCTAGGTCGGGGCTATGCGCAGGATGGGTGACGAGTTGTACTTTTTCGGAAGCTAAAAATGACTATGTTTTGTTGGCCGTGTGTGAAGAAGCGTTGTCATGATGTAGGAGAACGCGGCTTTTGGGTCGTAAACAAATGGTAGAATACCACTGGAATTGTACAGATGGGACCCGTAGCTGAGAAAAAAAACACGGTCATTTTTTACCAACGTTTCTCGCCTGCCTCACTTTTGTTGGCTTGTGCTCATTTTCAAACACCCATTCACAAGATTGCGGTTTTTTTTCGGGTTCAAAACAATAAATCCACGTTTCGTCTCCTGTGACAATGTCATAAACAGTATTAGAATGTCCTTGGTCGTACTTCAGTAGCATCTGTGAGCACCATTCCACGCGAGCCCGCTTCTGCTCCGCTGTCAGTTCATGAGGGATCCAATGACAACAAAGTTTCCGAACTTTCAATTCTTCGTGTAAAATTTTCTGGAGTTGACTCATACCAATCCCCAATAGTCCTCGAATTGTCTCATAGGTAATCCGCGGGTTTTCTTCAATTAACCGCTTAACAGTAGTTACATTATTTTCGTTGACGGCAGTTGACGGCCGCCCATCACGAAATTCGTCATGTAAAGAAACTCGACCTCTCAAATTCAGTAAACCATCGCCTCACGGTGCTCAAACAAGGTGCTTCTCTCCTAAAAGCATTTTGAAGACAAGCAGCACAGTTTTGCGGAGAGAGAGAACATTTAAAATCATAAAAAATCGCTCTAAAATCTTTTCGACTTAATTCCATTTTCGTTGCATACGTAGAACTTTGATGTGTGATAAGAAACAATTGACAAATGATTTCCCGCCAATTGTTTTTTTTATTACTAAGAAGGTTGCAACGTTTAAAAAAATATAATATTCGAAGTTCAAATAGTTCCGATTAGCTAGAAGTGCAAAACTTTTAGTGTGCCCCAAAGAGTATATAATCACTACGTTTAAGAGACGGGACGAAAATTAAAAATGGCAGGTCGTCAATGCAGCCAACATAGGAAAAAAATAACTAGGGATGTTCTGCATTCCATCGTCTCATAGGTAGGTACTATTATCGATAAAATTTTATTTTGAGTTAAAAGAAAATTAAACAAATTATTTTTAATTAATAACACTACTCTTCTATTACCATATATCTAAAAGTAGACTACCTACATAACTTTTAAAGTACCTGTTGGGGCCTGGGTTCTTGATAATTGATTTGAGACTCGCCAACGGTTGAAAATATTATATTAATATAAAATAATTTAAGGTACAAAAGGTTGTGAGAACTTGTGTGTCTTGGTAGATGCTCGTAGGCTAGGTGTCCGGCCTGCGGTCCGTCGTGTGACGTATGGACGTATATTCGGAAGCCTGCTGGCTCCGCCCCAAGATGAGACCAGTATTTGTTGCCTCAACAGTACCTATTGTAATAACTGTTAGTAATTTCCACGAGTTGCTATTCCTATCGTTAGTCTTGCTGCGAGGTATAGATCCCTGTCTAGGTGAACGCCTTCTTCATATTCAGCCTTGACACCATAAGCGCCAGCTTCCATAAAAAAATTTCTAGCAATTTTGAAACTGAAATGAAAATTATACATTTTGTCATATAGGTCATTAAATGACGCCTATAAACGCCAGCACTATTTTACTAGGTAACAACAAACCTTTTTTAATGTGGGCGAATGTACATTAGCCTGGTGTCAGCCAGATATGGACCCCTGTCTGGGTAAAGGCCTCCGTCATCTTCACCAGTAACTCCGAGCGCCAGCTTCCATCCATTTATTGCCAGGAAATTTGATTATAAAGTTTGAGTAGAATTACAAGCGGCAAATGGTAAGTTTATAAAATACACACTTGGGCTGAAGGGCCTTATTCTTTTCTGAAGTGAGGCCTCACTCGATGAAGAAGGTACTGCAATACTTATATGACTGATGCCAGATCCAGACACTTGCAGTAGTTGTGTTCCCATGCAATTTGTGAACATAAATCTGAAAATGTTAAAAAATATTATTATTAAACCTGGGCGCTATAATTATACCATATTATAGATAACCAGTACGTAATCCGAACCTAATTTCTAACAGGTAAGTAATAGATGATATACAACAAAATCTCTAATATTTACAACATAGATGTCATTCAACACTACAAACAAAACTTACTAATATTTACACTGCAAAGTGGAGTTAGCACGTTTGTAGCTTTTTTAATGTGTAGTGGGAATTCTTGCATAATTTCTTCGAACAATGGCTCAGCAGTAATTCCAATACACGGTATGGCTTTTAGCCTAAGCCGTGTTTTCTTATTGCAAAAATCATTGGGTCTAAAATGTTTTCCACAGATGTACTTTAACTGCTGATGCAGTTTCTCTATTGGCAAATAAGCCAAGTCTTCTTTACCAGTTAATTTGACCCATTGTCTACATCTAAAAATAAATAAATTAAGTACTTATTAAAATTATACAATGTTTACAAAACAGGGTTTCAATTAGAATTGGCGAGGAAAAAAACTATGGATACATGCAGAACAGACTAAACAATTTGTTCAACAATTTTATACAAAATTGAACAAAATTTGTCTTAATTATGATATAAGGGACTCAGAACAGATGAAAATTATGTTATTAATTACTTACCGGGCTTCATTCAATGGAAATTGGGCCATAAATAGTCTTTTGTGCTTCTCCGCTCGACTTCTTGAAATACCTACCACATATTTCGCACTTCATTTTCTTATAAAACACTGAAAAGATGATAAAAGTATTAACTACGTATCTAATTATGTCTAAAATTACGTGAATTTTGATAAAATGCTATAACGTAAGAAAAATAAACAATGATCAGCAAAAATGACCTAGAGTTTATGTAATGAGCCGCCATTTATTTTGAAATGTACATGTATAATAGTAGTCGGAGTGTTGGCTGCTGCCATTTGTAATTTTCGATGTTAGGAGGTTGGTAATGATTATATCATTACACTTCATACGACCGATTTTTTGTATAGGAGTTTCGCCAGCCTGGTGTGTCCCATGTATTTGTGAAAAGTCAGGGAAGGTTTAAAAGCTAGCCGTAAATATTTTCATGGAGTAACATAATCTTAATTTCCAGGCGTGTACCCATTAGCGCTGGTGAATTACATAACATTGTCAGGAGGTGGGTTCGACCACACTCCTGGCGCCGGCGTCAGACTGCAATCTATGGAGGAACTCGCTGAAGAGGTACTTTTTTAATTTTAGTTTAACTTTACTTAGTTTTAAAATATTAAGATAGAAAATTATAAACAGATCACAAAAACTTTAAGACTAGTTAAAGCAAACTCATTGCTTTGAAATATATTGATTTGGTAAGGATTCATCTAAAAATTCAGTGTTTCAATATCGTTGTAACACGATACACTGGTACCGTAGTTCGGCGCGATCTAGAAATTATGATATGAAGCAAAAATTGAATATCGTTGGTATTGGTCATCGTAGCTCAGTGGTCAGAGCATCCCCCTGTAAGAGAAAAGCCGTGGGTTCGAGTCCTGCCGATGACATCAGGTGTTTGTGATCTGTTTATAATTTCTATCTTAATATTTTAAGACTAGTTTAAACAAACTCATTGCTTACCTTATTTTTTATACGTTCGTAGCCTGATGTCTACGACGCGACTTGAGCTCGGTCCCTGCCACTGATCACTGTCTAACCCGTTGGGATTAATTAAGACGTAATTTTATTAAAATGTAATTTTGAGGCCCGCCCAATGCCTTTTTTTTTTAATTCCCCGAGTCCGCGGCCGCTCCCATGTCGATTGCTGCGGGCGTCTCCGGCATACAACAGAAGGCATCTCCAGTGGCGCCCGCCGCCTAATGCCTAGTGTAAAGTGACTAGTTTTTGACATATATATTTTTTTGGTTTCACCTCTAGGTATCTGATGGATTTCCCAAAGCACGTCAATGCGGCATTCATCTTTTACTAAATGACTGTACAGTTTCAGATAGAGAAAATATCATCACACCCAAGCCGCCTCAATACAGGCTTACTAGAAGAATGCAATCGACTTGAAATTAAACGTCGACTCAAAGATGCCGAGCTTACCACAACTCTAGTAACAGATCTGAAGGAACTATTAACAGCAACTTACCCAAAACATAAGTTGAACTTATCCGAGGAACATATTAAAGGTGTTCTTGACTGGGCATCTTCAAGAATTTCAAGAATCGAACAATTAGTATCGAAGAAATTCGGTTTCCTATGGATTTTACCGACAATCAGTTCTGATATAGATAAAGACCTTCTTCGAAAACTTCTTCAAAGTTTAGAAAGTTTAGAGAAATTTGATCAAAATAGTTTGAAAAAGAATTTAAGGAGTTTCTCAGATGACAACGGTATACAGTTTCCGGCGTTAATGAAGATGCTTAGATCTGTACTTAGTGGTTTAGACGAGGGACCAGGAGTTGCTGAAATGATGGATTTGTTAGGGAAAAATCAATCTTTAAATAGAATAAAAGCGATACTACGATATAAATTTGTTTTATTTGTTGTACGAGCTGACTTGTATTATTGTTTTTCTATCAAAAACCGAAAATACGAAAATAGATAACCTTTGACCTGGAATGCCTTTTTAGCACAAGTCGTATCGATGGAAACTTTGATATTTGTTTGACAATGGTGTAGGACCTCCACCAACCCCGTAGAGACCACAGAGGTGGTCAAAGTCCGCCGGGCGCCACTTGAAATGCCTTCTGCGTGTGAGCCAGAGACGCCCGGCAACGGACGTGAGAGCGGCCGCGGCCTTGGGCTGCGGAATTAAAAAAAGAAACCCACCAATTTTTAGCTCGAGAGATTTTAAAGCGAGGTTTTTTCGTTTATTTTTTCTGGGCTAACATGCGTTAGACATTCCTTGACGGTCAAATATAATAATACCTATCTCCATTATCACCTTATTCAGCAGAAATTAACTTAGTATGAGCTTACAGCTTACACACATACGTGAGCCGTAAAACAGCAATATCGCACTCGTAAGACGCCATAAAAAGGTGAGGTCACTTAGTAAGGTATTAAACAGTCGTTATTCCGAACTATTACACCGTCAGTATTGAGGTTTATCGTTCGCAACTCGCAGGTAACCGCGACAACGGACGTTTACCTTATAGTACGTGGACCGTAGAACATTTAAAAATATTGATTAACTAACAGCAAACTCATTTTTCGTAAGTAGCTTTATTTTACCGAGTCCTACCCCAATATCTCAAAAAGAAATCTCAAATCAGGTAGCTAACAGAGTTATCCGTTCAAATATTCGGAACAAAATTGTAAGGTTGCATTAATTCGTATAGAGCTGCAAAGTGGTGCAGGTATTAAGTACCTACATCATTATAAATCAAATATCAAGAGTACCCATCGATCCGACTTGTGCTAAAAAAGTTATTCAAGGTTAAAGTTGAAAATTTTCGCTTTTTTTGGATTTTTCTCGTGAATTATATCAAAAAATAGTTTTTATTTTCATTTGTCAATGGTGTCTTTATTTACAATAAGAATTACAAAATACAAAATAAACATAACTAGTTGCAGTCGCGAAACGTAACGTTACGCTGCAGCATATATTTGAGCGAAGCGAATTTAAATTCAAAATTCTGGCATCGTAATAACCTGGGTAATTCTGTAAGCTATTGATGAGTGCAAGAAAATCCGAAATCGACCGAGTATTAATAATTATAGACTAAAAATATTTACATTACAAAATATCGTTTAAAAAAAATGTTTTGTACAAAATTGTAGATAATAAAATAACCTACACAAATGACCTTGCAACTTTTTTCCTGGGAATAACCATTTCTGAGAGATTGCCGTTATTAACGTCCAACAAGCTATAGTCTACACGCAATGTTGGTCCGCTCCTAGGTTTCTACGATCAGGGGTTTGGGCTCAGCAGTCAGTCATTTATGACATAGAATGTTATATTGTATGGTTAACTGTAATTAATATTGATTGACCTAAAACTTAGATGACGTGATTTTATATGGCGTGTACTTCCGATAAGAAAGGATTTTCCAATTACATGTAAAAGAGGCAGTGGAAAAGTCACAGGTAAGGCCTAGCCAGCTAGTACCTTACCAGGTCGCAGGTTAGATTAGGTTTATGATGATCAAACGAAAACATTGTGTTAGAGTAACAATATAATTTATTGAATCACAAATATAAATATTGAGAGAAAATATCAAGTCAATTCTGAGTTACAATAATGTCATTAACGAGTTGTCGATCTTTAATCAAGTAGGTACTTACATCAATGAGTGTTATCTTATAAAATATTGAAATAATAGTAAGTACGACTTTATCGTGATAGCATCGAAGCTACGATACCTTGTGGACGTTTCTATTGGATTACATCAAACGTGGTCAGAGGTTGACTATGTGCCAATCGGCCCAAGAGAGATCGAATTACTCCACCAATAATATTGCAGAATATTAACACATCATTAGTTAAACACGTCGATCAACAACAGTCGATGCTCGCCATGCTAGGCCCGGAGATAGAGCCGGTTGGGTGCCACTGGGAATTATTCCGAGTACGCTCCTGAGGTCTGAGGAGCCAGGTAATGGACGATGAGTCGACCACGTCCTTAAAAAAAGTTGTGTGTATCTACACAACTTTTAACAGTCAACCCGTGATCACGTCGCCAGCCAAACGTTCCGTAGGTACTATCCAATCGAACATTCGAGCACTTTCAGGCTTCGAGATAACATAAGTTATCTTACTTGATATATCAGGCATAAGTTTCTTTTATATTACCATAATTATTAGCAGAAGATTGCACATACAATTAGGAAAATAGTCAAGTGCCTAAGAGATGACTAGGTACGGTAGGACAGTGTGACTATAAAAAACCGGTCATCTGCGAGTCGGACTTCGCACAAAGGGTTTCGTTCCGTTTGTTGTATGGAATCCCCTTGAATATTTATTATATTGTGTTTTAAGTATTTGTTGTTATAAAGGCAACAGAAATACATCATCTGTGAAAATTTCAACTTTTTAACTATCACGGTTCGTGAACTACAGCGCAAGATAGACGAACGGATGGACAGCGAAGTCTCAGTAATAGGGTTCCCGTTTTACCTTTTGGGTACGGTACCCTAAAAAGTATTAAATCCTAAATTGATTGAAATGAAAAGTCATTGACACCGAAAACAAACAATACAAAATGAGCGGTGGTCCGCCGCCCGGCCAGCCTGCCCCACCACGCATTAACAGTTTGTTTGACAGGTTTCTTCCTCTGTAGGCACTGTTATTGTATGTGCACCCTCTCGTAAAAATAATACAAAATAAGTACCTATGTTAAAATTAACTAAAATAGATTGAGCAATATTTAATACACCTAAATATATAAATAAACCAATAATGACGCTAACATGACTGTTCACACCAGTTCACACTGTACTTATTAGACATTTGTATTAATCGTGAACTCTACTAAAAAACGCAGTCTTAAATAATCACAAAATCTGAGTTTTATAAAACCGTGTACCCACTGCCCGTGTTATCACAGGTAGGGCCGGATGACGCGCAGGTTTAGGCCGCGACAGACACCGTCGCGGCGCACCTTTGACCTTACAGGTTTCGGACGGGCCAACACAGGCCTCATGGGGCCACACGGCCAATCACGGCGCGATCTGTGAAACGGGCCGTGGGAACCGGTAGTTTATGGTATACATACTATTTGTATCAAAGAAAATACAACCTTTTTAAAAAAAATATAGGTAGGTAAATCGCTAAAACGAATGAATTGAACTTTTCGAAGTTTGCGTTTCCGTCACAACATATTACAGGAACATAGCAGTAATTTATAATGACTAGAACACATATGATAAATAATTGATTTACAATTAATAATTCATGCAATCAGTTGCTTATCAACTTGTACTTACTAGATACGAGTTTATTCAAAACTAAAATTAAACATTTAATTGAAAAATCGAAGCAGTCTCGATGCACAATATTAATAAATCGTGAAATTACAAATACAAAAACTGTTGTACTTAAAAATACTGATATGATTACCTAAAATTTTAAGCAAATTATTTACATAAATTAGGTACTTAATAATATTTTTAACTACCGGAGCTACGAAAGAGTAGAAAAAAAATTACATCTGTCCAGATTAGTTCCAGTTCCAGGCAGAATAGTTGAGATAACTTCATGAGATGCCTTCAAAAAAATGTTGCGGGTATAAGTATTCGTACTCAGTATGCCTATACCAGGTATTTTTAGTCGGTAGTATTACCTACAACACTCCTTGCAATTAATTACTTTTGTATGTAACAAATCATACACATTATACTCCAGATTTGAAACATATCAGATGAATAATAGTTAAAATTATTAAAAAAATATATACTTGTAGTGCGTAACTATTACAAAAAAGGACGTTTGCCAAATAAACATTAAAAAGTAATAAATTATTATACTCGTATCTTAATATTATTGAGCGAAGCGAGCCGAAGGCGAGCGGAGCTCTCAACGGGTGACTCAAATTATTTTTGTTACCATTTATGTAAAATTGTTTCTCGGCGAATACTCAGCCGATTTCGGATTTTCTTGCACTCATCAAAAGCTGAATTACCCAGGTTCTTACGAAGCCAGAATTTTGAATTTAAACTCGCTTCGCTCAAATATATGCTGCAGCGTAACGGTACGTTTCGCGACTGCGGCGACCTAGTTACAGTAACGCGTAAATAATATTTAAACCTACTCGTTTTAGACAAAGGTAAGTGTATCTGACACTATTATATTTTGATATATTTAATAAATATTTCAAAAGTATTAGATGGTAAATGCAAATACCTACGTAAAATTTTGACATTATTTGACATGACATAATTGACAATCAAAGCAAACAACATTTCAGCTGGATTCTTCAGATACAATAGTAAATCTCCAACTAGAGAGTCGCGTCTGATTGGCAAATTCCAAAACTAATTTGAAACATTGCATGCATATTGCATCTTCATCAATATATTTTCATGAATAATTCGAAACTTCGAAGTCGGTGCTAGTTTTACATTTAAATATTTTCTTGTGTAGGATTATTATGATAGAATAAATCAAGTAAATTTTTACGTACATTGCTTGTTGTGTTGTTTAAAATGTTCCAAGGGATTATACGTTCCGTGTAATCCACGGAAGAAATATTTTCTAATAAATAGGTATATACTATAAATATAAGTACACACATTAGTTTAGTCACTTGTACATAACAATTGGATAGTATATAGAGATACATTATAATATATAAAAACATTTATAAGGCAGATCATATAAGGAGAAGTGATCGCGTGAGACGATTCATGGTGACACTGATTTTGTAAGTTGAGTAATATTATGCAAAGATTTTAATATTTGATATTAGACCCAAATACATATTTATCATATTTTATTATGTAGATATAAATAAAAACTAGTTTACTTTTTTGTAAATAATGATAATATTAGGTTGTACCTATCCCACGCAATCGTAGTTTTTTATTACTAAGAGATAAATAAAAAAAATATAAGAGATCACATTTTGTACATAGTCTTAACATTATTTGTCTGTCACAAAGGGTACAGACGTGATAAATTGCTTTTATTAATTAAGATTAAGATTATTGCAATATTAAGTATAGGACACCTACAAATATTTGTCTAATGTACACGTCTTTATGAAGGCAAGGTTGTCCTTTCTACACATACTACACTATCATGACTTACTAGAGTCGTCCACGATACTTCCTAGTCCACCGTCTAATGGTCATGAGCATGTACTTGCTCTGACATATCCTTTATTGCTCATCTACGATTGAACTTCAATAAACTTCTTTTTTCTAATATTTCTCTGGTTTAGGAATACCTACACTATGTTTTAAGGGTCGTATTTTAACGGATAATACGACGATTAAATTATACTAGTTATCCCAGCGAACTTTGTACCGTATAAATATAAAAAAAAAATATATAAAATATAAAAAAAAAATGTATGTAAATTGAAAAACGCGACAGACGGACAGACAAATTGTCGTATTAAATATATAGATTCCTAAACAACTTCCTACTAAAACACTTATAGACTTTTCTATTGTATTGTGCATGTATAGAATATAATTATTGGGTGCGGGATATTTATTTTGTAAATATTTATCTATTGTTTGTAGATTGCTATTTAAAAACTCAGCCAATATCTTGCTATTAAGTGTGAAGGATCTACTTTTTGGCGCCTAGTTCTTTTATTTTAGGCTCACTCGATAAATAATTCTTCGCAATTTATATTACAGATGTCTGTTTGGCCCTCGATTCCACGCTTAGAAGACAATACATGCGGACGTTACTTTTTTAACACAACTGACGCTCACCAAAAACACTAGTGAATCGGTTTACCTCTAGACACCACGACTGTAGATAATTCTGTGCACCTAACAATATTTATAGTCAAACGGACTTCACAAGGATAGAAATACTACTCCTAGTTATAGTATATTGGTCATAAATATAATACGATATCAGCTACAATAAAATTTATGACTGCCATAAAAATAGCTGTTCATTGAGGCGTTACTTAATGACCGTAACACTTATCTACGGGATTATTGAGTGAATTATACAGAGATACATAATATTATAAACAATATTTAAGTATCAGGGTATCTAACAGTCATTTTAGGAATTCGGTTTGGGAGTTGAAATACTTTATCGAAAAGTATAATTAGGTGTATATAATCTTCGTTGTTCCAATATACCATTGTAAGTTCAACAGGAATAGGAATAAAAATACAGTAGTGTTTATCAAGTTAATAATATTGTATTGGTTACTTGGAACTGGCCTTATTACGTACAAGGCGTAAAAGTTACGAAGCTTGTAACTTAATAATAGAGTTTCACTCAGTAGGTACAACACATATAATTATGCCATCATCATATTTACCATTGTTTTATCATGGACTTTCGCCAGGTAACGCCTGATTCCATTCAGTATTATAATTAGACTCTTATAAAGAGACTTCTACAAAATGTCAGATATAGGGCGTTTATATGTTAAAACGCAGACAAAAATGTATAATATGTTCTGGCTTATTTTATACTATAGTATTTATATCACCAGTTCTAACAGAGTCATATTCCGTTTCTAAACTTTTTTGTTGTATGTAGTTATATTACGTTTAACTACTTACTTAGCTAAAATTTATTACCAGCAGATGTTTATATACATTGAAGCTTTGCTAATAAATTCGCATAATCTGTTCCCAATCCTTACTCGTGTTAAACGTGATGATGGAACTACACGCCATAATAAAGAATATTTACTCACTTCGATACTCGCTACTGGTATTTCGATAGTGCGTTCTAAGTATTACCTAATATGAAATACTAGGTATATCATTTTTCCGCCTCTAGGGAAATCACCGATATATTGCTTGTTTTCAGAACCATCGATCGGTTTTCATTGTATTTTGGCGCTCGGCAATCTAAATGGTTGTTTAGCAATCTCTGACGAGGTTATTTCTACAGATGGTCTAAAATGTTATTTTACTTTTACTATTTACTTTGGCTTTTTATTATAGGTATTCATTATACATAACTATAGGACACATTCGTCGGTAATGTAGTACTCGTATACTTATGAATGAGTAAGATTAATATTTAAAACTTTTTAGGTACTTGCATAATTTGCAATTTTTTTTTATTATTATCTACATATAAGTAGAGAGTTATGTAATAAACCGAAACTGTATAATTTGGGTGTATGTTAATTAAAAATATCTCCGAATAGTGTATTTTTGTGCTTGTCACAAAATTTAAAAACCGAATTGGTTCAAATTTGGAAAAAGTCTCGATTGCTATAGAGATAAACAGAGATTTCCAAATACTAGGTATGTATACTAGGTTATATACGTATTACCTATGTAATTTAGAATAGTGACATAGGTATTAGATTCAATAGATACATACATATATCTATCACTGTCCAGTGACACTATTATTATAAATAGAAATGATTAAATATACGTTCAGAAACGTGATAATGGTAAGGGATGAATATAATGTCATTAATATCAAAACGATAGCATCTGAAAGAAAACCCAATTAAATAATGATCATCATCATCGTTTAACCGTGGCCATCCCCTTCGGAGTGGCCTCGCCGTCGTCACTGCAGCTCCTTCACCGCTTGTAGAATTCTCTTCACGTGTCCCACTTTTGTGACTCCTAATTCTTTCAGATCACGTCGAGCCAGAGAGAAAAGCTCGCGGCCGGTGACGTCATGCTTCACAAATGCCTCTGCATATTCCCCAAGCTGGAGAGACTCTAACCATGTTTGTATTTCCTTGACACCCCACAAGCGGACCTGACTCGCTGTGTATGCGGGTCCTTCGGAGACGCTTCTTCTACCTCGGAGCCAACGTGTGGCCCCACCTTTCTTTTGCACCTAAGGGAATAAAGGGGGAGTTAGAAAGACAGGGGTATAATTTAACAGATACCTGGAATCGCTAATTAGTCGCATATTAACCTCATCCGGATGCAGAAAGGCGTATCCCTCATGTACTTGAACACGCGCTATGTGCGCATGTACATTGGCCGCCGCCGCTCCCGCTCCCGCACCCGCTCCCACCACCGCTCCGCTGGACACCAGCTCGTGGCAACTCTCCACCTGCATAATTTACTCTATCTAGTATAGTATTCTTTTATCCATCACCTCGGAAGAATTAAGCAATATTTTTTCAAGCATAGGTAGATAGGTAGGACTACGATATAGGTCCTTATTTGGAACAAATCGTACTCGCAGTATTGGGTCTGAAAGAGTCTAGTAGCAATATTTTATTTGGTCAGCCTTACGCAATATTATTCTTCTCATATGGCAATGAATGAGGGTCTTCTGATGTAGTTTTCCCACCACCACCAATAAATTATAACATTACCAGTCGGTCGCCTGTAAACGATGTTCCTTCAATGTTTCAAGAAGTGTGTGTATGTGCTCACCAGCGCGGTGAGCAGTCGACGTAGTTGCGGTGCGGGCAGCAGGTGTCCCTCGGCGTCCTGCAGCGCGTCCGCCTGCGCACCAGCACGACGCGCCAGCGCGACGCCACCACACGTCGCCGTCTCGCTTATACACGACAACTTTACCTACGGTACAACAAGGATGTCTATAGAGCCTCTGCTTATCAAGTAGAAGTAATCTCATCTGCTCAAGTATGCTGGTATCCCAAGAGACTATCATAATTCTTCTCCAAGACCATTCGTCACGTTGTTGTAAGTAGCCGTAGATGTCTGGTACCTGACATGGTAAGTAGGTGTATCTGACTACTTGGAACTATTGCCTAAGTTTAAAAAAGTTAAGTATCGTTCTGGTGACTAGACTTCTCATCCGAATGGTACTTAACCTTTTCTCTCTTCTTCTACTTTTTCGTTTTGGGCCTAACGCGTCAGCCTGGACATATCAGGCGAAAATAAAACTGTACTGACATGCTTGATAAGCGTGTTAACGTCATCGAGCAGTGCCAGCAACTGCGCGCTCTCGGCGGACGTGAGAGGGGCCCGTGGGCCGGGCAGCCCTGGCACGCCGCCCGCGCCGCCGCCGCCGCTGGGGCCGCTGGACGCGTGCTTCTGTTGCTGCTTCTCGCCCCACACTCTACAAATTGAATGTTGCTATAAAAGCATCGACGCACTGAAATTTAGAACGTAGATAGGTAGAGACCCAGGACAGATATCGAGCAGACTCTTTAACCCCGTGATAGGTTACCATGCGGATACAAACGAGAAAACGCGGGTGGAGTAGTGGGCGTCTCTTAGTTGTAAGAACTTCACTCATAAAATTAGATAAATAAATTCCTCGATTTACTTAGTTGAAACTAGTTCTGACAGTTACAGTTATTTGTAGGTACATATTTGTATTTATTATCTAATATCTCGAGATTCTAAAGCCTCTAAAGGCATCTACGGTACAACTACATATATAAAACAACAACCACTAACCTAAGGTTCACTAACCTAAGACTAGTCTCGAGCGCTCTCGACCGGCAGAGCATCTGGGCCCTGTTCTTGTGAATGATCCGCACACAGCCGGGCGGCTGCAGCCACGCCTCGCCGTCCACCTGCACCGGGACACACTCCTCGCCCAAGATATTGATCTGCACGGCTCTGCACTGAGCTATTCTGTGCTTTTGTAAGTTGATCAATCGCGATGCAGCCATTTGCGCTGAACCAAATACCGCTACCACCTGTATAACAAATACATGAAGTTGAAAAGAATTCCTATACACAAGACATCAAATTGCGATCCATCTGTTACGTTTTCGTCAGAGCAGTATGTTTTGTATCTTTCAATATGCCAATTTAGGTTAGTTGGAAGTGGGCTTAGTATTCCAGCTGACCCTCGATATCTTAAATCTGAACCTCGTTACGTTTTTGCGTTTTGTGGTATATTGTATGGATTACTACGAAAAACTTACCATACTCATTGCATTAAAGAAATATCTATGTGTATCTTTAACTCACCTCAAGTACACGATCGTCAAAAGACGGCGCTAGAAAAATATCATCCCCCCTCGTTCCACCCCAAAAGTTAGTGCCTCCCATAAAGGATGGTATGTTCAAAACAACGATCCCCTGTAATTCGGGCAATGGTATCCTTTGTCCATCACATTCCAGTTGAACGCGTTGACCTAAATGCCTGTAAATTATGGTTGTTATAGCGATGGAAGTCATGTCAAAATACTATTTCAAAATAGTGGGTAATGACCAGCAATTTTATTGAAAACTAATTTCCATTTGCTCTAGTTTTACAGACATTTATAAAACAGACTGTACCATCTTACCTATAAGTTCTGTTCACCCATTCTTTGGAGCCAAGAACTCCATACCACATGTAGTTTCGTGCTCTTGATCTACACTTTTCAGGATGCTCCTCCCTCTTATTATGAAAATCCAAGGTGATCTTCGCATCAATGCCGATACCGAAATAGTTATTCATTACTGCTCTTTCATAGAATCCTTCTAAAAGAGTATCGTCTGGGTCCATGAGCGGACTGACGGCAGCACAGAGGGCGTCGGCGTTAGCCAACAGACATTGGCCAACGAATCCTTGAGAGACATGAGGCCAAGCTGGCAGTTGGACCAATGGGTTTATGATTGGGAGCTTTTTGTTGGGATCTTTATCGGCAGAGTCAGACTTAGCGGTTGTTGCCCCGCTTTCACCCCAAATTGAGGATATAGAAGTTGATAACCTAAAAATACGGTAAAAATTAATAATTTAGATAAGTACATACGAGTATTCTATTCATGCGAAATGAGCTATCAAATCAAACAAAGTTTCTAAGTTTTGATACTGGTACACGTTACGATACGTTTTGTTCCAGTACTTCTATATTCTTAATGTCTCTCGGGCAGTTTCGGAAATCAACGTCGTTTCTGAATGTAACCGACTATTAATATCCATATTAGATTTATCTTCTAAAAACTAAAATTTAACTTGAATTTAGAACTACGTACTTTATTTCGCCGGTCGCCACTGGAAATACCTTCTGCGTGTGAATCAGAGACGCCTGGCCACGGACGTAAGAGCGGCCGCGGAATTAAAAAAAAAAGTACTTTATTGTATGTTTTGTTTTGATTTTAGTCATCTGTCGTGTCTTCGACTTACACAGCTTTCCCCCATTCAAACGTAAATTATTAATATTAAGGGGCGGTAATAACATCTCTATTTACTTCCAAAGCGATAGATATCCGACGAAAACCGAAGCATATGCATACGATACGAAGGACATTAAGAAAATAGAAGCACTGTCCATACCAATCCACAATTCCACGTTTCACAAAAACATATTTATACCAAATTGTAATTTTGTAACGCATGATGTTTGTTGTTTTTAAATAAATGCACATATAAAGGAAAACCTAATAATAAAATCCGCAAAATATGTTCAACCTAGAAATATGTTCAACCTAGAAATCTCAGTGAAACTAACAATATTATTTTATGAAAAGCAAAACGCGAGGTACATGAGCATATTTCGTACAATTTATTCATAAGGATTATGTTTAAGATTGCGGTTTCATATAAGCGACACTAAAGAAATGTTCACCAAAAGTATTTCTTTCCTTTTATAAAGTTTACGAAACGAAATAAGGTTAAGGATTGTCGGTATCAATAATGTCGTTTGCATAACTGAAAGTAAAGGGAGCCCGGTTCAACCTCAGCTCGCTCAAAGCTAGAGATTACACGCGAAAGCGATCAACTGATGCGAAAAAGAGGGCTCTACTGCAAATAAGTTGGGAATAACAAATGTTAGGAGGTTGGAATAACGATTGTTTGATGGAAAGTTTTCATTGTTTTATCAAAAGAAACATTAACAGTATACTTATTTTAGTGCTTGGGATTATATTTTTGTTTAACATCAACCTACGACCGCTTCAAATGTGTAACCCTTTTTGAAATAAAACCCTTAGAAAGCTACCTTCTAGTACATTCTCTACATTCAGTACGTTTTAAGTAACGAGAATAGAAGACACATAGTTAGCCGTGTCTAGGTACTTTTTATATTGTATAATGGTGTTTGCATATGTATAGGCGAGTGACTAGCTGACCCCGTGAACTACGTACCGCTGCACCACATCGGTAGGTGGTGCTAACACAATTGGACCACAAACAGAAGAATTATTATATTAAAACAAACATCTTCTCACCCCAAACGCATAAACCCGTCTCCGTTCCGTCGTGGGTAAAAATAAACTTACTTATCTGGCTCTCCGGGTTTGTAAAGACTCCCGCACGATATCCGTCTAGTAGCAGCAGGCGAGCAGCTTAAAAATTTGCCATACTCAGGATCTGACCCCAGCAACTTTGGATTGTCTGACTGTCTTCGTTCTCTAGTGGTCCCTATACTCGGTTCAGGGGAATTGACACTTAAAGTATCGGTTCCTTGGTCAAAAATGTCGCTCAAAACTGATGCCATTCGACTGGGGCATGCCTTCAAACTTTTCTTATCCTCACTGTGTGATGGCGATGGTGGTTCTACAACTACACTGACTTGTGGAAATGGAGACAAGTCATAATCTTGAACAACAAGTCGGGGCGCTTCCACATGCTTGCGGGTTTCGCCACTTTTAACGTCTAAAGTATCTTCTTGTGTTTTAGGCAACAAGAGACTAACGTCATCTGGTATTTGTTTCTTTATGCTTTTCCTCAGAGGCTTTCTAAACGACTTTCGTGTTATATCGTTGCCTTCCTCGAAATGTGCTAAGCTACAATACTTTATCTGTTCCTCTACATTCGTCGCATTCTCGATATAAAATACTCTATTTTCAAAACCAAACTTCTCGGGCTCACCTTCCTTCGATTTCTTTATTTTCGATATGTATTTTAGTTTCGTTTCGTTGTTTTTCTCTAAACTTGGATTGCGACTATCCATCACTATATCCGATACAGTATCCGATGTGAACAACGTCGATTCATCAGTAAAAGTTTCGTTCTCTCCATTCTTCCCCATCATCGCCAGTAGAACATCCTGGCCGAGCATGGAACTAATATCATCCATAATTGATTCTCCGTGTAAAGTCTCAGAGTTCATGTAAGTCGTTTCGGATGCTTCAGGGGAATCGATGTGTCCTATCTCCCCATCTTCCATTTCTTCAGGTTTAACATCAATAATTTCCGATATTAAACTAAAATCGTCACTAATATTGGACCCATCAGAACTACCAGCTTCAATTTCCAAATCTACACTTGACAAACGTCTATCTGGTGTACATTCTCCACTAGCGGGGGTTACTCTTGCACTAATTTCATAATGTACGTCATCAGTATACGGCTTGTCGATGTCTATAATAGTCAATTGGTCCGATTCATAAGTATCTCCCTGTATTAATGAATCTCTCTTATCGCTATCATCAGAGACGACTAAGTTAGGTATCGTAATACTACTACTAATTGAGGGCCGGTCGAGGTCAAGTCTTGTAAGGTTTCTACAGGAGCTTGTATCACAGGAGGAAAGATTGGACAGTGAAAGCTTATCTTGAGGCGAAGCCGAGCTGCTTTTTCTCCTTTCTGGTCTGTCTACATCTAAAGTTACGGTCCCCGTGGCGTTCGAACTAATTAATTTAACTATGTCTTCATCTACATCTGGAATGCTGCGGAAATAGAAGTCAAACTCAATCGTTATTTGTTGAAAATATAATTAGTAAGTTCAACCGGCTTAAAAAGGAATTCTGTAATACAAAGATAGTTTTTTTTGGAATGTTTAGATTAATAGAGTAAATAACATTAACAGAATTCTAAGCTTGACACTCCAATTAACATGTAACCTAAATATTCAGAATAATTAAGTATATTTATTACTGGTAAGGATGACTTGGACTCTAAAGATGTTGATATACCCTTAGCACCCGAAAATGTACATATATTATATCTGTCTTACTTGTCCGGTTGCAAAGAAGCCGCCGATACGGCGGAAGCTGCTGAAGATCTCCGACTGTCAGCGAAAGCCCGAGGTACAGGCAGCGCTGACATTTCAGGCGTTGGGGTAGGTTTAAGCGCAGTCATTTCAGCATTTTCTACTGCACAAGCACCAGCACCAGCCGTATTGCCTGAACTTTCGCACGTGTCGCTAGAATCACCTCCTTGAGACACGCCCTGCATCAACGGACACCGATTTTATTAAACATACACAGTAGCTTTTTTCACAAAGCGAAACCTAGTCAATTTGTTTGTCAGCATATCATCTCGCATTGATATGCAAATATCAATATGACATAATATTTGTATCCCTGCACTCGCCTTAAAACTATAGATAGTGCAGTAGCCGGTAGTGAGATCTTAAATTGCCTTCTGGGAAATGTAAATGTAAATTAGTCTTACCTGGGGGTATATAAGCGTAAGCGTGCGCACAAGTGTCCTTAACGCTTTCCGCACACTATCGGCTCTGCTCGCCAGCGAGCATCCTCGAGCTGCCCAATTTAGTTGTTCCTGTCAAATATTACAACAAATATGAGATCCTAGACGAGGACAACGAATTCGTTCGCAAGGAGTTCATACTCTTCAAGAGAGAAAAATGTAGTTTATGTAGGGAAGTTCCAACGTAAAAAACATAGGAACAACACAAAAAGTATCGGCAGGAGAGTAGAAAGTAAGTTAAATGATGCCTGCAGCTTACGTGTGTAGAAAAAAAAACACTAGTAAGAATTATACCTTTTCAGTCTTTTCAATGCTGCCCTTTTCGGCTATTGCTTGTGCTTCAGGTTCACTATCACTAGTCGTTTCCAACGGCTCCCAAGATCTAAGTTATAAAAAGATCAAGTCAAAATTGATTTCTAAGCTATTGTGAGACTATATTGAAATACATTTGTACAGAGCTAATGTGTCTACATAAGTTTTCTAGAATCTATTCATTATTGAGTACATCTATTTCTTCATATTGTAGTTTCAGATAATTGATTGTATAAATACAAGAGTGAGTTCCGTACTTGCACCGGACGTGGTCGTGCGCGAGATGTGCGCGCGCGTGCAGCAGCAGCGACAGCGCGCGCCGCAGCCGGTGTGCCGCCCGCGCCGCGCCGCCGCCCGCGCGCTCGCCCACCGCCACCAGCTGCTGGCAGCCCGAGCGCAGCGAAGTGCTCGCGCTGCCGTTCACATCACCCGCCTGACACACACGTCATCCATCAACAATTTTCCAAAAAGTTCCACTGACCGTCAAGATAAATCAAGATGCTTTCAAAGGGTACGTTCCAATAATGTAACGGTTTAAAAGTTGATTGCCCAAGCAGCGCTTGAGATTTTTTTGAAAACAAACCTGCATGATGTCGTGTAAGTTTTTCAGGAGCGAACTCTCTTCTACCAGATCGGGAGGCACCGGTGGAGGCAGCGGGGCAGTCACTGCACGCTCGAACGTCATTATTGACCACCTGTATAGAGATCATAGGTTTGTATTAATATTAAATGTCTATATGCTATCACTTTTGGGTGTTAAATAGGTCTATTCGAGAGCGCCATATCTTGACATGAAAAGATACATTGATGATGGCCCCGAGCAACTCTGACGTTGTCTTTGTCTTTGTCAGCAAGTGCCGCTAATCAAAATAAAAACGCCGAAATGAAGAGCATAATATAAACGAAGTTTGGACCAAACCTGTCTAACATCTTCGTGGAGGCTTTTTCATATCGTTCTATAAGCTGCTGCAGGTTGGCGGCATCATCACAGGACGCTCCCCACCCAAGTACACGCGCCAGATCGTTGCCTGTGCCCAGCGGGAGTACTGCCGTTTGTACTAGACGCTGAGGAAACAATATAAGATAAACTTTCTGATATAAACAACAATTTTAATAGAATAGAAAATAGTTCATTGTAGACCAACATAAATTCAAACATACAGAAGCTTGATAAACCTTTGATACCTACAAGTATCGGCCTTATTGCCAGGAACGATATCTTACTTTGGATGGATTCGTAGCATTTCGTCATAAAGACAATTCGTCGTCAGGGATATAGGACCTATAAGTAGATAAAAGTAAAATGAAAAGTAGATAACTATTGGCGTATGATTAGATGAAGAAAAAATTCAATTGTGATTCTCACGGTTCACTTACGTGCATATCCAGTTTATCAACTTCCTGCAACACCCATCCAACAGATCCGTCTCCTGAACACACAAGCACCCTCAGCGGTGCAAAATGCCTGAACAGTCGCAACCCTAAGCGGGGTCCAGCCCCACTTAGTTCAAACACTTGAGCTGGATTCAGCAGCTGCTTAAAGCGGCGGAGGAATTTAACGCCCTGATTGTCACCTGTTTCCGAAAAAACAAAAAATCTATAACCGTTCTTCCGAAATCCTTTGCATAAGTACACTATGTACTGACCAAGTAGAATAAAAATACAAATTGGGTAGTATCAGGAGGTGAAAGGTTTGGCGGAGAAAAGAGAACAGCGGCGGTTATCCACTGCAAAGAGTAAGGATCATAAAATGAGAGAGAGAGAGTGCTCAGTGATACCAACCAAGTGGACAACTTAAGCACAACCTTAGTGCGCAAGTTTCACGTTACACAAATACTTATTCAAAAAGATTTTCTTTATCTGAATTTGTACCAAAAAGCACAACTAGATTCATTGATATTAAAGAGAAAAACCTCATTACCTGATCTAGAATTAACGAACACAATAAGCGGTGACGCATTAGGCGGTCTATCAGGCGCCCAAGCATCATCGGGGCCCACGGAGTGCAGCCTGGTGGGTGGCACAACTGAAGCTCGCGCTGGTCCAAGAGAGCACGACGCTCTCCAACTTGGCTTGCAAGCCGCGTGAACACATTTGCGACACCATATACATCTGAAGTCTTGCAACCTACCAAGAAGTAAATATCTTTGAATATTTAATCAAAGGGAATTTGTTGACTATAGGCACTTGGAGTCTATAGGGAAAATTATGTAACACTAAGTTATCGTGTCTGCCAATTAGACAGCATAATATACTGGCGGTCAATGCACACACGTTGTGTCGAAACACCGTTAATCTATGTACACAATGTACACCGCATTGGGTATTTTACGGGAAATATCAACCGCAAGGGAAATAGGTAAATCTCTATTAGAACGGCCCAAATTCTTTGTCTGGGATGAGGCATCTGTGTTAACAATTCTTCTATCTGTGCTATAGGTATCGTAGCTAAAACTTACAGGCCGTTTGTCGTCGTCAAGGGATAAAGAGATATCGCTACAAGATCTGAACTACTCCTAACCGAGATTAGATTGATAAATGGTTCTCACATCGTGGTACTCATCCGGATTGATTGACACAAATTATCATCGACAGAGGACTTATGTATGATGAATTACTTTAACTGGATAAATCCCCGTTTTTTGCTAGCGTGAAGAACTTAAGTAAACAGCTCAACCATTATTTTAGCTATTGTGACTGAAACTGCACGTCAGTGCTGGCATTGAGTAAGGGCCCTTGTACTTGAACCGCGGCTAATGACTCGACTATATGGGAAACTAAAATGCCAGTTCAGTTGAAGACATGGAGAGATTTAAACTTCCCACTCTTAGCGAAACTCACTCCATGTTGTCTAACCACAAAATAATTTATTACATTAATGCGCTAAGGGGTACTAAGGTTCTTACGTGGGAGTACTCGGGACAACGGCTATGAATGAAGATGCCATTTAAAAAAAATAAAAGTCCTAAGAGGCTCTATCAAGGATAGGAATTGGTACATATACCCAAAGTGCTCTTTGGGGATAGAGACTTTATTCTGTGTATTTAATATGCTCTACATAAACTTCAGCCCACGTTATACAAACATCATTTGCTTCACTAAAGTCTCAACAGATGCACTTGACATAAATGAACCATTCAATTTCAGCGCTTATTGAAATAGAACCTCCGCAGCTCCGCTTTGAAATAGAATGACTCCATGTCGGCTGAATTGATGTACTCGTATCTTTATAAGGCTCTGTCGTGTAGAAGAAATCGTACCAATTTATTTTAGAATGCATGCTCTATAGTTAGGGTATATTTTTAATTTATAACCTCCGAAGAAAACGGTTCTTTGCTATAAATTTCAAAGATCATAAAACAGGTTCTTAAGGGACGACGTTATTTCTCTCACATGTCGATTTTTGAAATTTATACTTTATAATTTTAATTGATTTAATTTTAATTTTAATCAGTCTTCGTCATCCCTCGTTATACTTAAACAAGAACGAAAAAAGCTAATATGCTTCACGATCATTCACCTATCTACTAATTATTTATCGTTAACTCAAAGTTTGATACATTCAAGCAATTGATTGCTGTGTAAAGATTATGGCTGTCAGCTCTGTCAAATGACAAAAGCAACGACTGTCGCAAGCTAGAGATTAACTCATCTTTAGTCTTAGCCCTAGTTAGCCTCGTCAGATTAAACATAACTGAGAGAGTTTATAAGCTGTTTGTTAAACCTTGACCGGTCTTGATTGAGACGACAATCTTTCATATCCATCTGATTCCATCGCCATTATTATATGAGACTGCCTCGGTGGCTCAGTGGTATGAGTATGCGACTGCCGCCCCTGAGGTCCCAGGTTCGATTCCGGGTCGAATCGAATTATTTGTGTGATCCACAAATGTTTGTTTCGGAGTTTGGGTATTTTCTATGTATGTTAAGTATGTATTTAGAAATATATAAGTATGTTTATCAGTTGTCTAGATCCCATAACACAAGCTTATATTAGCTTAATTTGGGCTAGATGACGTTGTGTGAGAATGTCCAAAAATATTTATTATTATTATTTATTATTTATTATATGGCATCTGATAGTTATGAATATCACAAACGAACGTTTACAAAAGTAGACACATTGGTTAAGAATTTTTAGTTGTTTATTAAGTGGGTAGTAACTCCAGCACTGGTCGTTGTACACCACACTACAAAACAACATTGAAACAAATTACAGCTTCATGTACAAAGGGACTTAAGGGTCTTATCGCTGACAGCGATTTCTTCCGGGCAACCTTAGGATGGAAAAGAAGAAACAATATAAAATCATAAACTTAAACTTACTATACGGGTGATGTACGTAATAATTCGACGACGAAACTACAAGGGTTCCGTAGTAAAAGTATCGGAACCCTTGTTGTTTCATCATGTCCGTCAGTCCGTCCTTCCTTAGCTTTTCTCCCAAGTGGTTAGTGCTAGAAACATGAAACTTTGCATGGATATGTATATTTACTACACCGACAAAAAGCTAAAATAAATTCTGAAAAAAATATATTTTTGTATGTAGTTACCCGACACGTAAAGTGGAGACGATATTTTTTTTCTCGCCTACCCCATTGTGTGGGGTATTATTAGACAGGTCTTTTGAAAACATTGAGAGGTTGCAAAGATGATTTTTTGATTTAAGTATCCCGTTGCGAGATATTTAGCTTTAAAGACCATGTTTTTGCAAAAACAGCCCCCCCCCCCTCTAAAATCTAAATGGCCGGCGTGAATAACTTGAAAAAAAAATTCATGATGTTAGTCCATGTAATTAACTTTGAAGAAAAACTGCGGTTTTGGTGGTCTATTGAGTATGGTCAGGGCTAAGTCACTCTCCTAACAATAGCAAAAAATACGTGACGTCAGCTACAACTTGAAGTTGTAAGTCAGTAAGGGTTGTCTCTTGTTTGTGACACGGCATTGACCATAGAGTTGATATTGAGGCATTAACGTCATTACTATTGGTCAAATTATGCTGGTATATATTTTACTTTACTGGACAACCCTAACGTTCGAATGATGTTCTCTGTAAACAAAAGATTGTGCTTTAATTAACGTCGGAGTGCAAGTTCTGATTTAATAAATTAATATTATTACAAACCATTTCCAAATGCAAATCATGTACGTAGCTAGATATATATGTATAGTATCTCTATATACCTGTGGCTCCACCCGCGCTCAATAGTTTGATCCTTGTCGTTCCCCACAAATCGTATTATTAAATCTACCCTACATGCTAATTGTTTGAGACTCTTCGGTCAATAATAATAATGTTAAATTCTACTAAATACATTCTCACACGTGTCATTTAGCTCAAACTAAGCTGTAAGCTTGTGCTGTGGGATCTAGACAACTGATAAACATGAAGTTATATATTTCTAAATACATAATATACATAGAAAACACTCGAACACCTAAACAAACCTTTGTGGATCACACAAATATTTGATTCAACCCGGGAATCGAACTCGAGACACCGAAGTCAAATGCCGATGCAGTAATGACCAGCCACCGAAGCCGTATTACTAAATGCCCTGTGAGGGTGACCAGTGGTGATTTGATTATCTACTTAGAACTAAGTAATAAGTATTAAATAATAGGGTTGTTTTGGATGAAGACTTGTCGATATAATGCATCTGCCAGCTAAAGTCCTGCTGGGGTTGGTTTAAGAGTACGGGCAGACAGAGAGACGGACGGACACAATTAGTTAATGTTGTATTTATAGTTAGGTACTTAAATTTTGGTAATTAGGTACTTGTTAATATGTAAAATTGTATACATTTTTTGTTTTGTGGGACATAGTATTAAATTATCAGCACTAATATGTACTTATTAAATAAATAAAAAATATCGATATAAATAGGTAAATAAACTTCCATATAAATTCGAGATATTATTTTATCGTATTGTATAAGTTTGTATTATATTATCTCTAATCAAATCAAGATCGATCCAAAGAGTCTCAATTTTATGATAATAGAAGAGAAGAGATGATTTAGACACAGAAATGAGAATTATATACGAGTACAATAAAATAGATACGTCGTCGGTTAAAACACAGCCGGTCGGATAATCTAGGGATATACCTACGTAGTACTGTAGTACGCGAGCTGCGGATTATCCGTCGGATTTCAGCGGATATCCAACTTATCTCATATCCGTCTTACCGTTGACGTTTAACGGAATTCGTCTCGACAGAGGATTTAATAATTTATGGATGTACCTATCTATAAATTATTAAATCCGCTGTCGAGAAAAATTACCTACTTTATTTGTTTACACACACACACACACACAAATATCACGCCTATATCCCGAAGGGGTATGCAAAGTTGCATACACCCACAATTTGCCAGTATTTATAGTCCCACGTAATAGGGGAACAAGCCTATTGCCGTTACCGGGCACATTTATAAAGGGTTATGTCCAAAATGGCCGATTGAATTTAATAAAAAGTAGCAGCTATATTGTAATTTTGAAAAAAAATGAGTTTTGCGATGATATGTTGATGAAAGGCAACAAAATCTTACGTGCCAGCCGCTATGGCACATCTAATTAAAGTCCTGGGCGTCTCTAGTTGTTTAATACCATATAATTATACTAGCGGTAGCTCACGACTTGGTCCGCGTGGTAATTTGGAATTTTTCACGTTCCCGTCGCCTGTAATTATTGTTCCCGTCGCGTCACCAGTAATAACTAATAATTTTTTTTTGAACGAATTTCATTTCCATAAAATATGTTATAGTGAGTTAACCTTAATAGATAGATTTATGCTACCGCGGACTTTTTTTTAGAACTTTTATAGAGGAACAATTCTTTGGTACATCATTTTAACATTACATTAACCATTTGGCCAGTGCACGCAACGGAAGTTCTCAAAAGAAATAAAGTTTCCCCGTTTGTGAAACATAGTTCAGTGCTGCTCCGCTCCCATTGATCGTAGCGTGATCCTATGCAGCCTATAACCTTCCTCGATAAATGCACTTGCAAAATATAACCCCAGGGTGCTGGGGTTATATTTTCCGGGACTGTCAGCAATTAAAATAAAACCCTTGGGGGATAGATACATTATTTTTTTGTGCGTGTAATTGTTTTGTAGTGACTCACCTAAGTACGGAACCGCAGGTCTTGTCGCACTCATTGCACTTGGCTGCCACCGGTAGGTTCCCCTCCACCCACTGATGCGGCATGATAATGTTCTACAACAAAAATAAACACGGTAGCCGTAATAAGAATCTGCATAAGAAAGACTCTATTTCCTTATATGAGAAAGAGCCAAGAAGATACCAGTTTAGTAAATAAATAATTATTTTCGACATTCTCACACAACGTCATCTATTTATTTATTTATTTATTTATTAATTTTATTTTTAGGAAAGCTTACAGCTATTGAGTTTACAATCATTAATCAAGAGTGGTCAGTGACACTTGCCAAAAACAAGGTTCCACATATAGTGATGACACTATAGTCGCCGGTTTGAAAATAAACATAATGAAAACAACGAAAAAAAAAAAACAAAAAAAAAAACCAAACATTGTACACATCAACATACCGTCACCAAAATAACAAAATAAAACAGTTCATAAAAAACTAGATTGGGTCCAGATGCCTGTTCAAGGTCATCTGTCCTCTGCCGTCGCCGTCGTCGTCCCAAAGTACTCCCTATTAATTAGTTTTCTTACACTGTGTGCACTAGTAAATCTAGCCCAAACTAAGTTATATGATTGTTTTATCGGATATAGACAACTGATAAATATACTTAAATATTTCTGAATACATACATAATATACATAGAAAACGCCCAAACTCTGAAACAAACATTTAGTGGATCACAATATTTGATTCGACCTGGGATTCGAAGCCGAGACTCCGGGAGTCGAGGGGAGGAACTATCAGACAATATTAACATCGATGCTATTACCTATCTAATATAATTTTCATGGACAATGTTTTGTTACATTTTCCTTGACTGTAGTTATCTTTACCTATTCATGATCCGATAAGTATAATTCTGTAAAGAGGTTGTATATATAATATTGGTAAATACGAGCAGGAATTACGTGGTAAAAACTAATTATACCTCAGTGCCTTTTCATAGAAGAAATCAGAAGAAGTAGATACTTGCTACATTGTGAAATTTGGCTATTGTTACTGTTACCGATGTAAGGCAGTAAATTAGATATTTATTCTATTTAAAATACACACACACACACACACACACACACACACACGAGTATAGCGCCTATATCCCGAAGGGGTAGACAGAGGTGCATTACACACCCACAATTTGCCAGTATTTTTAGTCCCACGTAATAGCGGGCAAACCTTGTTAAAATAGTAAAAATTAAATGATGACCCTAGCGGATCGATACACGTCACCGCTCTGGAAGTGTTTCCTAAAGAGAGTGATTACTGAGTGGAATACACTCCAGTAGTTACTTTCTTTGTTTCTATTTTATTTCTTTTGTTTTATAATATAATGTTCTTGGTGTGCAATGTATGTATACAACGTAAAAGTACCAACGTATTAAAAAAAAAATTTGGACTCTTTTTGAGATATTTTAGTTATCCGAAATAAACTTTTTTTGAAATCTATCTATCATTATATCTATCGAATACATATTATCTAAAAAAAATACTATGAGAGCCTTTCCCAGGCTCTTATTTAATGCTTCGGTGGCGTGGTCGGTAGTGCATCCACTTTCGACGCCGGAGTCTCGGGTTAGATTCCCGGTCGGGACAAACTTTGTGTGATGATTCCAACCGTTTGTACCGAAGTCTGGGTGTTTCCTATGTATAATATGTATGTATATACAAAAAAAAATGTATTTAAGTATTTATATCAGTTTATCTAGTACTCATATCACAAGCTCTGTTTAGTTTGAGACTAGATGGCGTTGTGTGAATAGTCCTAACATATTTATTTATTTATTTATTTATCTTATTTAAATCGGTGCGGTAGTTTAGACGTGAAAGTATCAGATACACAGTGTTAATTTCGCATTTTAGAATAAATAATATTATTTTCAAAACAATAATAAAATAAACATCAGTAGCATTCATAGAGCTACACGGGTTGAACGGTACGGATCAAATTCGGTTAGCATTAGATAACATGAGAGAAAAATATTACAATTTTCGAAGAGAATGTCGACTCCGCCACGTACTCGTAATAGCTTATGCGTGATACGTGTCAGTACCATCTGGCATCCTTAGTGATCCGACCAAAATAATATTCAGAAGATGTCAAAATGTTATGCTACTATTTTAATATTGCTACTTAGTATTATTTTTAGGAATCAAAGAATCAAAGAATCAATTTCATTTATTCAGTTTAGGCACATAAAGAGCACGATGTCTATGAATGTCAAAATTTTACAATTTTCTCAAGTAATATTATAAAAATACTAAATTAAGTAAGTACATAAATAACCATTAGAAAATGATTCTTTCGCTGGTTCGGTAAGTTGGTTCTCCTGAGAAGATACCAGCAAGAAACTCAGGTAGATTATCCATTTTCTTTTTTAATATTGTTTTGTTTACATTTTTACAATTAGTTTATATTGTATTATACGAGTGGCCAACAACAGAAGATTAGGGTGACCATGCATTTTTATCATTAAGATATTCGTCTACATTATAGTAGCCTTTCATCATCAAACATTTTTTAATTACTATTTTAAACTTACTAAGAGGCATGTCAACCAAATCCTGAGGAATTTTATTATAAATTTTTATACATTTGCCTACAAACGAATTACCAACTTTATGAAGTCTAATTTTTGTCATTGCCAGTTTATTTTTATTTCTTGTATTAAAAAATATATTATGGTTATCGGAATTTTTTTTGAAGAGATCTATGTTCTTCCGTACATATAAGATGTTGTCGTAAACATATTGAGAAGCAACTGTTAAAATATTAATTTCTTTAAATAGTTCTTTCAGCGAGTCACGGGGTCCGAGTCTATAGATTGCTCGTATATCGTTTCTGTAATATGAATATTGTCTCAATATCGGCAGCTGAGCCCCACAGCAGCAGACCATATGACATAACGCTATGAAAGTAGCTAAAATAAACTAATCGTGCCGTTTTTTCGTCAGTCAGTGACCTTATCTTTCTAACCGCATAGGCAGCTGAGCTAAGTCTTCCTGCCAAGGCTGTGATATGAGGACCCCATTGTAGTTTACTATCTAGAGTTATCCCAAGAAAAACTGTGGTATTGACTATTTGAACTAATTCATTATTCATAGTAATATGAGTATCCACCTGTCTAACATTGGGCATAGTAAATTTTACACATTTTGTTTTCTTCGCATTGAGCAGCAAGTTGTTACTTGTGAACCAATGCAATATTTTCGAAAGGGTCCTTGGCATAGACGTTCGTCGAGAGCTCAATAATAAAAACTACATCGAAAGATGTATAGGGCTAGCTTCGCGGAAACTAGGAATACTGAATAAGGTAAAGAGATTCTTTACACCGGACCAGAGGTGTCTGCTGTACAAGACGCAGATTAGACCCTGCGTCGAATACTGCTCTCACCTCTGGGACGGCTCCGCGAAGTATCTGCTGGACGCTCTCGACGCTATGCAGCGACGGGCTATCCGTATCCGTATTATTGGTTGTCCGGAGGTAACGGGAAGCCTTGAGCCGCTAGCTCAGCGCCGAACAATAGCTTCCTTGGCCGCATTCTACCGTATTTACCACGGCGAGTGTTCTGAAGAGCTCTTCAATCTGATCCCACCCTCTTCCTTCCGATCCCGAACGACTCGTGCCGGGCAGAGATGCCACCCCCACACAGTGGATAGCATGTTCGCGAGAACCGAACGTTTTAAACGTTCGTTTCTCTGCCGAACGATAGTGGCCTGGAACGCCCTGCCTGTGCACGTGTTTCCTCCCACATATAATCCTGGGTTCTTTAAGCGGAGCGTGAAGAGGCACATCAGTAGGTCGTCAAGTTGAGGGCCACTCTCAATAGTAATGTGTGCTGTGAGAGTGGCCCACAATCGCTAGACGTCGTCACGACTTACCACCAGGCGGGCGGCGTCAATTTGGCGAACCAAATATAAAAAAAAAAAAAAAAAAAAAAAAAAGGGTATTATTTACATCGTCAAGTGCTACTTTTTGTCTATCACTTTTAAAAATTAATGATGTATCATCAGCAAATAATACTATCTCACAAAGATTTTTAGTGAAATAAGGAAGATCGTTTACGTATACTAAGAATAAAAGGGGTCCTAATATCGAGCCCTGGGGTACTCCCATGACTAATGAGGCGCCAGAAGAGTCGGTGCCATTAATGTTTACTTTTTGTACTCTACCAGTGAGGTAAGACTCGAGTAAGCCAAGTGAGCTGTTCGAAACACCATAATAACCTAATTTTAGTAGCAAAGTCTCATGATCAACACAATCAAAAGCTTTTGATAGATCACAAAATATACTATACTAATGGCATCCTGCTTTTCCTCCCAAGCATCAAATATATGTTTCACAAGTGCAACTCCTGCATCCGTTGTGTTCCTGCCTTTAGTGAAACCAAACTGTTTGTTATGAAGTAACTTATTGTCTGTAAAATGTGAAAGCAATTGATTAAATATTATTTTTTCAAAAATTTTACTGAGGGTTGGGAGTATGGAAATAGGTCGAAAATTTGAAGGATCACTTTTGTCTCCTGCTTTAAATAAAGGAATGATTTTACTGTACTTCATAAGATTAGGAAACTGATTTTCATCTCTACATTTATTGAATATGAATGCAAGGTGAGGCGCTATAGCGGGCACTATTGTTGTTATATATTTAGTTGTTTAAAAGTTTTAAGTATAGTGACAGAGTCAATATACTGAAAATCAAAGTTAATTCTACATTTATCAACACTAGATTTAAGAAGAGAATTGGCTACGTTTTTTGACGAATTTAACTTATTTGTAGTGGTGATTGGAACATTTGTGAAAAAAGATTCAAATGCATTGGCCACTTCAGAATCAGTTTTAATATGTTTATCATCTATTTTTAACTCGAAGGATCGATCACGTGACTTTGCTTTACAAGTTTCTTTGTTAATAACATTCCATATTGCCTTCGTTTTATTATCAGATTTTTCAATTTTAGCCCGTATATAATTAGATTTAGCTGTTGAACATACTTTTTTGAATAGTTTGGAGTACTTTTTAATCTGTTCAATTACTTGTGGCTCATTAGTAGATGCCTTTGTCTCGTATAATTCATATAATTTCCTTCTACTTTTATAGATTCCTGGCGTTGCCCAATCACTAAATTAAATTTTGAATTGATTTACATTTATTGTTTTTTTAGTGAAAATGTTATCACATTCGTATTTGATTACTCCGAACCAATCTCCGTAATGATCATTCGGGTTTTTATCATTATTCAACTCCAAAAGAGGTACTTTATTCTTAATGTTTTCTTTAAATTTTTCTAATCTATAAGTTGTGATTGGTCTACAAACAATATTTTTTGATAATGGAACATGTTGGTACTTAAATCTAGCTAACTGACCTGCATGATCTGAATTTATAAAATGTATTAGAGATTTCTCATCTACATCGCTGTTAGAAAAAATATTATCTAAGCAGGTAGCTGATGTGGCTGTGGTGCGAGTTGGTTCACAAAAAAGATTTTTTAAGTTAAAAGATTTAAAAAGGTTGAGGAACCTTAGCGAGTTCTGAGAGTTTTCTAAAATATTAATATTAAAATCGCCACATACAACTATAGTCTTCTTACATTTACATACCTTTTTTAAGGCTTCCTCCATTATGGACTCAAACAGGTAGTAATCTCCAGAAGGAGGTCTATAGACGCTAATAATAATATATTGTTCTAGCTCTGCACATGATAGTTCAATATTTCGCTCACTTGTGAGTGCTACTACGTCTTTTCGGTCTTTTGATTTTAATTTGTCATTAATTAAAATGAGAGACCCACCTCTTATAGCGGAATCTCTAGTAAACGCACTAATGATTTTATAATTATCAATATTAACTAAGAGTTCATGTTTTTTTAACCAGTGTTCAGTTAAAATACACACACACACACAAAAAAATTAAAATTAACAAAAAGTTAAAATACACACAGGGTTCCGTAGTATAAGGCTCGCAACCCTTAAGTATAGTTTCGTCATGTACGTCCGTTATCGGCTTTTCTTCCAAACGATTAATGCTAGAAACATGAACGTTTGCATGGATATGTATATTTAATACGCTGAAAAAGTGCTAAAACAGAATTCTGAAAAAAAAGAAATTTTTTTTGGTTAACTCCGGGCTCCCCCCGTACCCTCAATTGGAGATGATATTTTTTTCTCCCATTAGATAGGTCTTTTAAAAACATTGAGAGGTTGCTAGGTTATTTTTTGATTTAAGGAGCCGTTAGAGAGTTATTTAGCTTTGATATCCTGCTATTAAATTTTGAAAGTTAAGGCCACAATGTCATAATTCATAACTTAGTCATAACATAACATAAAAAATTTAGTTTTTGGGAAATCACATTTTAATTTTTTTTATTTATACTTGTATTTATTTTGTTTTGAACGATCATATCATAGAATCGATGGTATATTTATGTAGACGTTTTAATATTTGTAAAGAAATAAAAAGGTGCACTTAATTAATCACTTACAAGTGAGATTACCAAGAACCTCAAAGATCTTATTAGGACATCCTAAAACTCTGTTAGTACTGATATATTTCTATATTATTTAAATCTATCTTGAAAGTTACTAACTGGTGAGTGTAGTCAGGCTGACAGTACTGACATGGCGACTTATATCACATCACTCCCTAGTGGGAAACTTTAACCATTATATTAACATTAGCGTGTGTTACAGCAATATTGCGCATTTAGTTTATACTAGCTGATCGCCGCGGCTTCGCCTGCGTGTTATAGTTTTCTCGTTGCCTATTCATGTCATTGTACTAGTTCTTATTATATAATATGAATGTACCTATGTAATGTTATGCTGAATATAGTTTTGACTTAAATGCAATTGGCGCCTAAAGCACAGGTCTACCTAGTTCAGGCGCAAATTACGTTTATACGACATCTAGATATATGTAAATAGGTATTATTATACCTACATACTTAAGTTACTGATGCACTAGCTATAACGTAATAGCGCATAATTAAAATTAAGACTCTATGTAAAATTTATTTTACGTACAATTATTACGAAATAAATTTATTATTATATCGTTTCGTTTATAACACATTATCAGGAAGAAAAGTACCCTATGGTACTCAGGGATAATGTAGCCACATATCTCTGAAAGAATTTTCAAAATCGGCTCAGTATTTACGAAACCAATTCTTCTTCGTAATATTAATTGGTATACATAGGTCACACTATAAGTTTTGCGTAACTTAAAAAAAGAACATGTTACAACCAAAATATCCTTTATAATAATATGATACATACAAACGTGTAGCGAGAAAGCTACTGGACCGATTTGCTTCAGGTTTGTTTTAAATTAACCGTGACACCCATGGCATGTTCTAAAAAATACAAAACTTACAAAAAATGCCCACTGTAATACATAAATTACATAAATTTAGTGGGTACCAGTCTAGTTATGTTTATTGCTTTTCAAAATACTCTCCTTTACATTTTAAACCTATTTTCATGCGATCGAACCATTTTTTAAAACAGGAGGACCACAGATCTGAAGGCATGTTTTCTACGTGCTGATTGAACGCTATCACTGCCTCTTCGGAGTTGGTAAAAGTGAAACCTCTCATCAAATATTTGATTTTGGGTCGTCTTTCGCGAACTTTTTCTAACACCCTGGGTAAACAAATGGTAGAATACCACTCGGCATTAACACTCTTTTGATCTTCAAGTGGAATTGTACAGATGGGAGCTGAGAAAAAAAACGTGATCATTTTTTCCAACGTTTCTCGCCTGCCTCACTTTTTTTGGCTTGTTCTCACTTTCAAAAACCCATTCACAAGATTGCTGTTTTTTTTTCGGGTTCAAAACAATAAATCCACGTTTCGTCTCCTGTGACAATGTCATAAACAGGGGATACCTTTCGTTAACATAATATATGTACTCCTAAAATGTTTTAGCACAATGAATTTGGCATACTTTTTTTGGCATAATTATACTTGGTCATAATTGATTTTTAGCAGCATATGTACTGTGGAATAATTATATTTAGGTCTAATATATTTATGCATATTTATAATTTGCACAATATTTTTAGGCATAGTGTACAGTCGCCTAATAGTATATATTACTAAAAATTAATAGGTATAAATTAATGAAATGAATAAAAAATAAAAAAGTTACTTTAACCAGTATTTCCTATATTATATAGTGTCAAAGTAGGTTTTGGTGCCTTTTAATTATTTTACATATTTACTTCTGCGTAAGATGATTATGACTGTATTCATTATAGTTTGATACGTTTATGCCTTTATAAAGCTATGCTTATAAATTTTATGCTTAAATATGATTATGCTAATTTTATTTATGGCTAAGACAAATATGCTAAATTTTTTATGGATAAAAAAAATATGCATAAATATCATTAGTCTAAATTTTTTTTATGCAAATGGATAGTGAACCCATAAACAGCATTAAAATGTCCGTGGTCGTACTTCAGTAGCACCTGTGAGCACCATTCCACGCGAGCCCGCTTCTGCTCCGCTGTTCATGAGGGATCCAACGACAACAAAGTTTCCGAACTTTCAATTCTTCGTGTAAAATTTTCTGGATTTGACACATACCAATCCCCAATAGTCCTCGAATTGTCTCATAGGTAATCCGCGGGTTTTCTTCAATTAACCGCTTAACAGTAGCCACATTATTTTCGTTGACGGCAGTTGAAGGCCGCCCTTTACGAAATTCGTCATGTAAAGAAAATCGACCTCTCTGAAATTCAGCAAACCATCGCCTCACGGTGTTCAACAAGGTGCTTCTCTCCCAAAAGCATTTTGAAGACGAGCGGCACAGTCTTGCGGAGAGAGAGAACTATTAAATCATAAAAACTCATCGCTCTAAAATCTTTTCGACTTAATTCCATTTTCGTTGCATACGTAGAACTTTGATGTGTGATAAAAAGCAATTGACAAATGATTTCCCGCCAATTGTTTTTTTTATTACTAAGAAGGTTGCAACGTTGCACGTTTAAAAAAATATAATATTCGAAATTCAAATAGTTCCGATTAGCTAGAAGTGCAAAACTTCTAGTGTGTACCCATGTAGTACCTATAGATAAATCTCACCATCTCACTATGTAACCATAACACTGTGACTATCTGTACAGGAACTGTTAATACACGGTGTATTAATAAAATGTCCGCTAAAGCTTTATATTTTGTAAGTAATAAGATCGTCTAGCTTCAGGTTACAAAGGTACTTAATTGTCTGCAAGTGAGCAGCGCGCAAAGTGCTCTTGTGGTATACCTACAAAGCTACATGCCACACTTACGGAAGTGTAAGAATGAACAATAAGGACGCACGACACTTTGAGTGACATTATCACTTTACGATACATTACAACCACGAAGTTAACTCAATTTAGGCTCTGACTATGCTACGTGACGTTCGACGGGATTTTTTTAACAGATTTCTAAAAAGCTTTTAATTTAACTGTAAATTTTTAACTTTTTTTGTTTCTTACCTTCATATCTTTGGACTGAATGAACCGATTTTAAAGCTATTACTTCCGAAGTAGTTCCGTTTCAATTTGGTCCCATTTCGCTAATTTAAAGTCGGTTTTTGTTGTGTCAATATTTGAGGTTTTTTTTTAACCCTTGTTGTTGTAGAAAATTTCTATTCTAACCGCCATGCGCCAGGACTAATGTTACATAGGCATGTACCTGTAAAGTCTGCTGTCCAGGTAACGCCGTCCTAGTTATAAAACATCTAGTCTAACCGTAGATTCAAACTAACAATTTGAATACTCTGTAAACTTAAAATTCAAACTCATTGCGTTTATTCAACAGTTGCTCCAAGCTCATAGTTCAAGCAAACTTTAATTAACAAGAATAATTGCTGTTGTTGTTACAACAAAATTAAATTAGTTGGACCTAAAGTTATTTATTCCTAAACAAACTCTGTAATTACACTCTATTTTGAGTTGGCTTTCACGTTAACAACAGTATAAATATGATGAATAAATAGTTGCTCAAACAAAAAAAAGACAACCTATATTTTTCTAAAACTTTCAGTTGCCGCGAAGTCACTTTTACGTAAGTACCAAATATTATTTTAATAAAATCAAATCTAGGTATCACCTTTGGAATCGTACCTACAAATAATTTTCCAAAAACGCGTCGTCGACTGATCGGCGAACATACATAAAAGAAAGATTCCAACTAATTCAGAACTTCTACCATTTATTTGAAATCGTTTTAAAATATTTCGTGCTACCAGCACAATTCAAATTGTGAACGAATCTCAAATCGGTGCCATAGTATTTGGGTGTTATATCTATATTATTAGTATAAATATAGAATAAAACTCACCCCATCAGCGTCCTCCACGAGATGCGGCCCAAGCGAAGCCAGCGTGCTCCACTTACAGGATGGTGGTGCTCGGGAAGCACATCGCTTATGCGCTTTGAATTTGCAAAGTTCGCAGGCAAGTGCATGAGCCGTGCCGAGCGCCCCCAGCGGCTCCCGGCACACGTTGCAGAATGTCGGCCGAGCGTGTGTAGCCGCATACCTGATTATTAAAACATTCATTGTATTCTTTGCGACGATGCTTCTGGTTATTCTCTCTGGGATATAAGCGACCAAGTTCAAATGAAACTCACTAACTAGCTACGAATGCTGTTGCCAGAAAAAACAAGCCCTTAATGCAGTTGAGCAAAATGCCGGAAAATGCAGAAGCAAAATCTTTGGAAATCGTCAAGGAAAAAGTTCCAAGGTACCTTTAAGGGCCCAGACCGCGCACGGACAAAGTCGATTTTGAGCGACAGCAGCGCTAAAGTTGCCCAAATCATCCGACGGGCGGGTGAATGACCCAGAGAGACCGCGATTTTGAAAATGTTTTGCGACAAACGTTCCACGTTGAGTTATTGTTATTGAAGTTGAATATTTACAGCATAACAAAAATGTTGAATTATTGGAAATAAACGACTGCCTATTTGTAAAATATTCCAAGAGTAGTTTTCGTTATAAAATGATCCTAATTACTAGATAAATAAATAAGAGTAGTTTGAGACACAATTTTTATGATTTTCTATTTATAATAAACAATCAAGAGCAGGTCCGGACTGACCTTTTTGTATTCTACTTACCTAAAATTCCAACTACGAGTACCTATGTATTTATTTGTAATTTTACTACCAAAGTTTATTCTTATTTCGTAAAATTTTCATTCAATAAAATAATTGCAAATTCAGTAGGAAGTACGGTCGAAATAACATCACGCCTTTCCTCGCTAGTGTTTATCTCTACGCAAGGAAATGTGCCTATTGCGTAAACTCAAATACTTTTTGCTTACGATCACCTCGCAATCTAAAAAATCTTCTAGGGTTGTACAAAAAATTGTCAATAAATGAAACACAAGTATAAAAATGGTTCATATAATTAAAAGTAAACAAAATATGAGTCGCCACCTAAAAAGCGTGCTAGGGTTGTACAAAAATTAGTTATAAACAAACATGAAATTTATAAATTATTCATATACTTAATTAAACGAAAGTAAACAATAACAAAATATGAGTTCAAAATTCTAATGTTTTTTTCATTTTAATGATTACTGATCAAATTCTGATTTCTACTAATTTGATGATAAAATCAATTGCTATTGCAAAACCTATCAGAATGAAAATGTTACCAGCTGCCCGATTCACGTAATAAAAACCGTAGCGTAGTGACTTAAAAATGTCACTTCGCACACTTTTTAACCGACTTAAAAAAAGAAGAAGATTCTCAATTCGCTGTATTTTTTGAACCGATTTTGATGATTCTTTTTTTTATTTGAAAGCTGGTGCATCCCGTGTGGTCACATTTTAATTTCATTAGGATCGGACCTTGGGTTGACACCAGGTAACTCTTCAAAATCGTATAGGAATTGTATAGAAATTGAGCTATTGGAAGATTTATGACAATCCAAGACTAGATAAGTAAGTGCGTTAAAAACAGAAAACCAAAAGGCGATTTCTAAGTTTCTAAGTTAAAACGACTTTTGAACTGGCGTGTTTACGTGAATCGACCGGCTGGGTAGTTAAGTTACCTCAGTCTCTTTCAAAATCATTAGACGTTCTTCTCTTTCAAAACACGTAAAGCTCTTTCTTTCCTCTCTTTCATAGCCTCTATGACATTGGGCGGGTCACGAATAGGCATGCTTCGTGACTGCCGAGGATCAACTAATTCTGGAAGGAGGCAATCGTAATAAAATCTAACTAATTTCATCTCCATTTTCTCCTTCCAAAATTTGTCGTCCTTTTCTATAATATAAACTTTCATAGGTACAGTAGCACCAAACCAGATGCCAAGCATGCAAACGTTTCTTTTAGTTATATGTAGCTGTCCCTGAATTTGGAAATACCAGTAATGATTTTTATTTATGACATAACCCTTGGAAGCCTTGTCCTTAACCCAAAAGGTATGTTTGGCCATTGCTTCATCAAGAGTCATGCCAGCTAAAGAATGTGGGCACTTAATTTCAATTAAACCGTTTGCATAAATGCCATCTGGTGTAGTACCAAGAAATTCATATTGATCGTCGACGAACAAACCGCAACCTTGTATACTAATATTCTCTTGAATTTCTAACTGTCTAATTGCAGTTTCTTCGTTTTCGATACCGTACCGTACAGCAGGCAAACTGGAGATATTACTACCATAAACGATTTTACAAACAAAAGCAGCACAACTTGTGCTCTCTCGTTTTTTACAAACTTCCCCGAACGATGATGAGGTTAGTAATTTTCTCCTTGTACTCATCCACTCAGCACTACTTCTTTGCAAATGGGTCGACCTTTCAAGCTCCTCTCTTTCAGCACAAGACAACTTTAAATCAACTAAAAAAGATGACTTGGCTTTCTCATATAATTCTGGACTCAGATCAGGTTTTTCGCAGTTTGGTCCATAGTGAGCGTCTTTCGATACAGCGCTGTGGCTTTTTTTCAATCTTAATTTAGGTTTAGCAATTAAACGGTTTCTACGATTACTATTTTCCACTTTCGCGATCAAAGGATTAGGACTAGATTTAAATATGACTTCATGAGTTTTACTATGAATCGATCCCGTATTAAAAGACACAACAGCAGCTGCGCATCGGCCCGCATAAGAACCACGGGAAGAATAATATACACGCTTACCCCCAACTAATTTGGCAATTACTCCGTTAAAACTTTCAACTATATTACTTGTGCAATTATGAATTAAACTTCTAGAATGATATGACAGTCTTTTACTTAAAATTTCTACCGCGTCCATTAATCCGCATCCAACAATTGCTGGAAGTAACCCAACAGGTTCTATTCGACGAGTGTCAGGACTACAAAAATACTCCTTGCAATGTTGGTGATTACCAAATACGTGTTGTGGACCATTTAGGATATCTTCACTAAGATTTTTATTTTTTCTTCGAGTGACTGATTTTGATCCCCCCAATATTTAATTGCGCATTTTACACCCGTTCTTAAACGCAAATACCTTTCTTTTAGGAATTTCCGCAATTCGCAAGGATACTTAGTGTCTTTCGACAATTTCTCCAAGCTATTGCAGTAGTTTCGTAAAAGATGATTTTTGCATTCAATTTTCTCTACTATTAAATTATCGTACGGACGCGAATCTAATATTTTTTTATAAGTACTGGAATCGCCGTCTGCTACAAATTTATTATAAATTACACCGTGATCAACAAAGGAACGTTTAAACCCCTCAACTATAATGGTCGATTCCATCCCGGTAGATGATCCTGAATAATTCTTGAAACAATGGTGTTCCGGGGGCTGACTGTTGTTCTTTGCGGCTCGTGCACAGACTACGCAGTATTTATTTTTAACTCCAAAAAACAATACTTTATTAGTTTTAATGCCAATTATCGCAGCTGCGCCGGATAAGGCGGAAAAATTCTTACCATAAGATCTCTTGCTCCAACAACCGTCAACAGCAACAGATATTAATGGTGTACCATTTTTATCAACACTACCTATAGACACTGCGTACTCCGCTTCTTCCTTGACAGCTTCTGCCATGGAATGTGCTGCTGTCTTTTCCCACCAATCGCAAACCGTATTATTAATTTCATTGTACAATGAAGGTGACATGATTGGTAGGGCTACTGCGGCACTTAATGTTTTTAACTGAGAGTAGCTCCCACCAGATGATATGATACCAGACACAATTTGATGATTCACTTCCATGCTATCTTCTTTCTTTTCAACCAAACACACAGTAAATTTCATATTACACATACTACATTTTATGATGAGTTTTGAGTCCAGACCAACTTTTACTTCACCTATTATACTGAGGTAACTTAACTTACAATCCATTGGACCGTGGTCCCCTATGGCCTGAAGAGCTTTAAAAAAAAAAAGAAATATCCACTACTCTACGCCCAACTTCCACTTCATCCACCTTTCCCTCTTGACGGTTGTCAATAACTAGTTCCTGTAAAGAAAGATAATGGCTTGATTTTTTTTATAAAAAATAATTCAAAAGGTATGGGCCAAATTTCTTCAAACATAGCTAAGAACTCCCTTAGAATACATCTTTGAAACACATAACACTAGATCAAAATCTTAAACGTTTTTATCAGTCTTCGTCAATTATGAAAATGAATAAATAAACATAATAAAAAACTGGTTGCTTGTAAAGTCGGTTTAGGACGATAATTTTACCGGATAATGTCATAATATTATTCTCCATCGCTTGTACTGCGCTCTCGCTTGACCCTAGCGTGACATAATGTGACACTTTTTTGTGCGTGTTGCCGGTGTTCATCGATTTATAAGACGTTATCACGTCATAAATTTAATAAATCCGACTATATGCATAAAAACTCAAAAGGTAAAAAGAAAACAAGTCTACGGTCTTGAATTATGTTACATTAAAATAAATAAGAACACTATTGTAATAAATCGAATTCAACAGTTGAGACCCATTGAAATCCTCACAGGCTCGAAGATATTCCTGACTAGCTAAATATTTCTTTAGAAATAGGCCCCGACTGCTAAATACGCTATATTACAATGGTGTTATATTTATTTTTATTAAATATTTTTATTACACATTTTCATTTTTTAATCTGTCGGGTTTTAACATTTTTATTGTTTATTTATTTATATTCATAACTGACGAAGACAAATTATAAAAGTGCAAAAGAATTCATACAATATTATGTTCGTGATGAACAGAAATTATAAATTTCCTTTACGCTATACGTATTGGTTTTTTATGGCGTCACTTATTCTATGTCACTCGGGCTTAGAAGACAATTCTAATGATACTAAAAACATTAAAATCGGTTCAATAATTTTGAACTTATCGTGCCACAAAGATATATTACTTAGTATACATACATACATACGTACACCAGTCGCGTAAAAGATAATATTTTACAAAAAAAATTCTTGATTTTGGTAAAATACGAGATTTGAACGTGAATTTTCTTTTGAGAAAGTAATTGAGAAGTATGTGTTTGTCTCACAATGAAAATAATAAATATTGCAAAAAAAAAACTGTAGGTACTGAGATTTTGTCTTCGCCCATCTCTCATCACTAGTTTGTTTATTTATGTAACAAGTCTACAAGAATTACGTATAACAACTTACCTCTTTACAGCGCGTAGCAGTGTTGCTCGGAGTCTCAGCCTGAAGGTTTTCTTCATTTTCAGTACTGGAAATATTATTCATCAATATCCACTTTTTATTTGTTTTGTAATTTTTGTACAACCCTACGCCAGGCACGGCGCGCCTCTTTGGCGGTAGGTATGTCGACAAAGCCGCGCGCGCGCCTGTGCAATTTCTGATAGGAAACATACCTACTTCCACTTCCACATATTTAGACATGATGAACATGAAAACTAATAATACTGTAACTAATAATAGTGTAAGCAAACTCATTGCTTTGAAATACATAAATATATGAAAACTAATACTATATTATGTAATAAAATTTATTATCATGAAAATTGTTCCTATAGAAATTGACTTTATTACTTATATAGATATTGAAATTACGTAATTATTACCTACTGGACATTGTAATTTTTCTTCTTAGACTGACATACCTAATTGTGTACCTATCTAATTACATGTCAAATCAATATTTACATGCTGTTGTAGGTATATGTCTGAATCAGGCGATCTAAATCATTGTACCTATTTGCTTTGTAATGTACCTACCCTGTTCAAAATGCAAATAGATTATATTATTATTACTACTAAGACATGATAAGCATACACACAAATAAAAGTTATAAAACTAGGATTTTTACTTGACACTAACACAAATCTAGTAATTTTTTTCTAGGTATTTAGGACAAGACGTAGTCAAGTAGGCAGGTAAATAAATAAGTAGGGAGGAACTTACATTTTATTCCGAGATCTTTTGGCTTTCACGTTTTTATAATGCGTACTAAATTTTCTTTTCGCTGGCATGGCACTCAGCAAATTATCCTGCGAAAAGAGACCCTCGATTACCAATTACGTTTATGATACCTATTGCCTTTATCATGTTGAAAAATCTATGTATGTCGTGCAGAGAACTATATACCCCGCCAGTTCATATCTCGAGAAAATAAGGTGGGCAGGGCTTTGATTGTTTCAAGCCTGAATTGATACCTACTTTACAAGGTTCATAAAATGACCTACGCAACAAAGTAAATAATTTTGTATTTCTTACGATTTATATCTAGTTCCATCATGGTTTTCTTTCAGACTTTCATTATATCGGTACTTTCTACTTACTGAAAGTAAATTAGTTATAAAAATATTGTACTTACAGTTTTTCACAAAAAACACAAATTCACAACACGTAATTTTGCTGTAGCATCCGACACGCGTGGAGTCACTTTGAAATTCTATGGCGCACTGGCGATTAGTAGCGACAACCGTGCTATCGGGACGTGCTTGAATTTCCATACATTTTTCTATGGAGAATTTACGTAAAACATATCTAGATTTTAGGGCTTTAAAAGGGGAAGTTTTTGTTTGTAAAGGTACAAAAAAAAGTACCACGTTATATTTATTGGTTTTTTCAGTGTTCAAAAAGTGTTTCTTTTTATCAATTTGTGTTGATTTATTGGGTTAAATCTGAAAAATACGAAGGCACGTTTTCGCATTTTTTCTCAATTTTGTGCGTTTGTTGACGTTTATTATATAACAACTACAGGGTTTTAAGAGTTAAAATTAGCACTAACATAATTTTTGGTCTTTCATTTTAATATATACAAATTATCGTTGTTATTAATCATATGTAAATAGGTTAAATATGAACAATCGTAACACTCTTTTCGGTGATTTTCACGATCTGGGCCCTTAAGCCGGAGAAGTGTCTTTGAACTGTTTTATACTAACAAGTAAAGAGAATTCAGTTACCAATGGTGGTCCCCCGATGTGAAGCGCGCAACTAAGTCAGCAACATCGGCGCCGCGGTGAAGGGCTCCCCGCAGCGCCCCCGCCCACGACTCCATCTCGTTGCGACAATCCGCACACAGCACTAGGCACCGACTAGATGTTATGACCTGAGGAATAAAGTACTCATGAAATGAAAGGCGACTTATAGGAACTGTCCAAAGACCATTTAAATTTAGAGTGTCTTCGTTGATCTCTTCTGGACTAAACTCAAGGTGACCTGAAAGAATGCAGGACCTTGACGAAACTTTTCAGAAGTATATTTTAAACCCACTTATCCCACGTAAGTATCTTTGTTGGTTTCAGGAATAAGGAATTCAGCTAGCCCGGAATTTTGATGATTGCCTCGTTCGTTAATCAGCAGGTACATTACAGATGAGATTAAGTTGTGTCTCTTAATCAGTGGGACCCATAAGGCCCCATGTCAATATGTGGATATGCTGCTGCTCTCACACTTATAAGCCCCCCATTTGCGCCAGTGTTAATAAACTAAAAATTGTCCATTTCAACTTTGTGCTGTAAGTACTAGGTATAATTACATGGGGCACACTAAAAGTTTTGCACTTCTAGGTAATCGGAACTATTTGAATTTCGAATGTTATATTTTTTTAAACGTTGCAACCTTCTTAGTAATAAAAAAGCAATTGGCGGGAAATCATTTGTCAATTGTTTTTTATCACACATCAAAGTTCTACGTATGCAACGAAAATGGAATTAAGTCGAAAAGATTTTAGAGCGATGATTTTTTATCAAAATCAAAATCAAAAAACCTATGAGACAATTCGAGGACTATTGGGGATTGGTATGAGTCAAATCCAGAAAATTTTACACGAAGAATTGAAAGTTCGGAAACTTTGTTGTCGTTGGATCCCTCATGAACTGACAGCGGAGCAGAAGCTGTCTCGCATGGAATGGTGCTCACAGATGCTACTGAAGTACGACCACGGACATTCTAATGCTGGGTGTTTGAAAATGAGAACAAGCCAACAAAAGTGAGGCAGGCGAGGAACGTTGGTAAAAAAATGATCGCGTTTTTTTCTCAGCTTCGGGTCCCATCTGTACAATTCCACTTGAAGATCAAAAAAGTGTTAATGCCGAGTGGTATTCTACCATTGGTTTACCCAGGGTGTTAGAAAAAGTTCGCGAAAGACGACCCAAGAGCCATGTTCTCCTACATCATGACAACGCTTCTTCACACACGGCCAACAAAACAAAGTCATTTTTAGCTTCCGAAAAAGTACAACTCGTCACCCATCCTGTGCATAGCCCCGACCTAGCACCCTGTGATTTCTGTATTTTCCCTAAAATCAAAGATTTGATGACAGGTTTCATTTTTACCAATTCCGAAGAGGCAGTGAAATTCCGAAGAGGCAGTGATAGCGTTCAATCCGCACTTAGAAAACATGCCTTCAGATCTGTGGTCCTTCTGTTTTAAAAAATGGTTCGATCGCATGAAAAAATGTTACAAATGTAAAGGAGAGTATTTTGAAAAGCAATAAACATAATATTTTGGTTTTAACATGTTGTTTTTTTAAGTTACGCAAAACTTATAGTGTGACCTACGTATAATGAGGCACAGCTCAGTAAACCAACGAGCTCCACGAAACAAAATTACGACTAATAAAAATAAACCAGTTAAGAGCATTCAGCTTAATAAAATATAACGTATCGAAATATTAAGCTTCTAATTTATTTGTAACTTCGTTTAGTATATACGACTTATATGTATTATGATGTCATCAGCAAAAAGATAATTTATTGATAATTTATAAGATACACGTTATTAAGTGTTTGCAACTGCTGCATGAATATGCGGATTACAGAAGTTCTAATCACGTTAATCGAAATACATTACAAAAAACTGCGCTCTCAAATCAAAGCTTCAGTTTAAACCGGGAATTGGGCAGATGAAACTGTAGCCCACTGACTTTTGAAATGGGACAGGAATCTTCTTTGCACTGACAAAAACACAAAAAATATGACGAACATCTATGTTGTAACTATGTAACTAGTTGATAAATATCCCGTTTAATTGTCTGATGTAAATGAAAGTCCAACAAGGGACGGTGGAACTGGATTGGCCAAGTATATTAGTATAAAACAAGTTTGTTTTAGCCGAAGTTCTCTGTAAGTAATTTGTCAAAGTCAAGAAGAACGAGAAACTTCTGATATATCTGATTAGATTATAGGGATTACTGTTGTTGACCTAAAGTTTAGATCTGAGAGAGCTGTCTAATCATTACAAACATTAATTTACTACTGTATAGGAGAAGGCCTCAACCGGCGTAGATATGCTAATCTAGCAGGTGATTACATATTTGAGCCGTTTGGGGTTGAGACACTGGGGTCATGGGGTCCGAGTGCTCGGAGCCTTTATAGACATTCAGTCTTATTAATAAAAAAGACCTAATCAATGGATACTCTTATGTTTACACCGAAATAGTTGGTTCTAAATGTAATTGTGTTTAAGTGTGACGTAACAACCTTATTAATAAACTCGAAGCAACGTTGAAGAACCTATACATTATTTACAGCTCGGATTACGCGTTCCTTGTGGCAACATTGTCGAAAAAAACCGCAATGTATGCTAAAATAACAAGTAATCAGTCGGGAGCTGTCAAATGAAACGTCACTCAACTGTCATCGTTTCGTACTTGTCTTTTATTTTTGTTATTTTGTTATTGTTTCATTGTCCATGAATCGTGGGATATTGTTTATTATCTTATTTTATAAGATGGCTCACAAACGTAAAATATTTGTACACTGGAATAAAAACGAATGAAGAAAAGTGTGTACCTACGAAGATTTTTTTTCAATTTGAAATGATACAGAGCTAGATTACAGAAATTGGTAAGTACGTCTTATTTTGAAAGATTATTCTCAAAATACGTATAAGTCTTTAAAAGCGAACCCCAATAAGGCGAAGGGCAACGCATGGTTTGAAGTACATAAAAGAAAGTATCTAATTAACCTCACACTTATAGTAGTTGCGTGTAGTTTGTCAGTTTACTTTACTGATTACTTCATTACAACATTACAACATTGCACTTACTTCATGAGATAAAAAATAACTGGATTGTGGGATATACATAAAGAATTTTTAATATTTTTTGTCACAGAGTATTATTATGTATTTTATGACCGTTATTGTGATAGAAATTATCATAAATTAAAGTAGTGATAATAATGCTACTTTGTTTCAGATTCAAAGAACTGAACTTGAGAACCCGAGATTTGAATCAGCTGCAGATATAATGGAAGGGAATGATAATGAATGCAAGAAAGCATCTGGTGGCTACAAAAGGGAAACTATTAAAACTGGCGGTGGATCTAATGTTCAAGTCCCAGTCAAGCCGATGTTGAGATAGCCAAATTATGAAATCCAGCAGAGTTAATTAGTGATGAGAATAAATATGATTCCGATGGACCTTGCCTGGTGAGTTTTAAACATCATCTATCTACATTTAGTGAGCGCATACAAATGATACGACAGTCTAAAGACATACTATCGGTTCATTCATCATCATCATTCACCGAGTCTTTTCCCAACTCAGTTGGGGTCGACTTTCCAGTCTAACTGCGATTCGGCTGAATGGTCAGTGTCTAAGAAATGGTCACCCATCCTAAGACCAGCCTGACTCGATGTTGCTTAACCTTTGCAATGTGTTAACATTGTCGGTTACCACTAGACCACGAGCCCCTCATACTATCGGTTCATTAAAATATATTAGGTATATTGGAAATGCGCATTGCAACAAACCTGTCTATTATGCACATGGTGACTTGACCACTGTGTTTGGCTCATTGTAGAGAAAACAGTTTTGTTTAAGTCGTAAGCCAGATTTGTCTGTGTAAGACAAATTCAGGCAAGGATGGAATAAACCCCAGTACAAAAAACCATAATAAGCCCTGTACCTTAGCCCATGGTGACATTATAGATAATAATATACATATTTATTTAGTAAATATGTGTAATATGGGAAATATGTAGGTAATAATATTGTACATTGTTTTTCTAGGATGTAGATTTTCAAAATACTTGGCCCAGTCAAAACAATTAAAAGAATTGGAACACAAGAGACGCATGGAGATAGCTGAAGAAAACCATGCCATCGAAATAGAAATTAAAAGATTCAATAAAGAAATAGAAATTTAAAGAGAAGAACTCAGATGTGCACAACTGGAATGAAGCTCAAGACATTTTATAAAAATCCTTAAAAATTATGTTAGATTATAAAATAAAACCTTGTTGTAAAGCTTGATATTTTATTTATTTGTAAGTATGTCTTCATCATCCACCGAGCCTTTTCCCAACTCAGTTGCTGTCCAGTCTAACTGCGGTGCGGCTGAACTTTGATATTTTATGTGGAGCGACTGCCATCTCACCTCCACAACCTACGGGCTATATCGAAGTTCTGCAGTTAGACTGGTTGGATTTCGATTTAGGGCTCCAATACCCGTAACGAATGCCATAGATGTTCGTATGACAACGGGGACCGACGCGACAACGTGCTCTCCTAGGCACATTTGTTTTTAGTCTTACTTACCTAATTATTACAAAATTTTCATTAATAAAAGCTGCTCGTACGGAATGAATTAGTAATTTTTCATTTCGTGATCCTGATAATAAAATAGTCTTCTAACTCATCCGTTACCCTCAAATGATCAACTAAATAAATTATTTACATTTTCTACGGTCAATGAACAAGTAATCACGACATCCGTATTATAGATTGTGCGGAGGTAATAGGAAGCCTTGAGCTGCTAGTCCAGCGCCGAACAATCGCTTTCTTGGCAGCATTCTACCGTATTTACCACTGCGAGTTTTCTGAAGAGCTCTTCAACCTGATCCCACCCTCTCCCTTCCGATCCCGAACAACGCGTGCCGGGCAGAGATGCCACTCCCACTCAGTGGATAGCATGTTCGCGAGAACCGAACGTTTTATCGTTAGTGTCTCTGTCGAACGATAGTGGCCTGGAACGCCCTGCCTGTGCACGTGTTTCCTCCCACATATAATCCTGGGTTCTTTATGCGGAGCGTGAAGAGGCACATAAGTAGGTCGTCAAGTTGAGGGCACAATACTATAGAGAGTGGCCCACAATCGCTAGACGTCGTCACGACTTACCACCAGGCGGGCGACGTCAATTTAGCGAAACGAAAAGTTTACTCTTTGTTTATTAATAAGGCTGTAAAGCGTTTAGCTTAATCGATGCTTCTCAGGACCAGAAGGCTGGCTATTTTCTGGACTAAATAATGAGTATCGCCATCCAACGTGGCAACACAGCCAGCATTCCGAGGACCTTCCCAGTCGGCAATGACGCGGAGGATTTTTTAAGCGATATTTCGTAATGTATATTTTTAGTATATAATTATGTATGTACGTCTGTATGACGAAATGTGGGTTTATAAAACGGTGGAGAGAAATACAATTACATGATTGAATGTAGTATATCTATATATAGAAATGGTGAATGTAATTTTTGTCCCCCCTTAGTTATCGAGAACTGCTTATGCTCCAATGATGATTGACCCTTCTATGGATAGCCCTCGATCTGGAGGCAAGCCAAAAAATCGAATATTTGACCTAGCCCTTAGGGTTCAAAAGTTATAGGCCAAAACCTATGGAGTGGCCTTTGGGCGCATAACGTTCAAAGCGCAAAATGGTAAAAGAGCAAAATGTTAAAGGAGATATTTATAAACACATCATCTCTAAGCATTTGTCAATTTTAGTTTCGTTTCATTGTTTCTTTTATTAAGTTTTTTATAAGTACTACAAAGCAGTTTTTATTACTTTCAGTATTTTTTTTAAGTCTGATAATAATGATTATATTAGTACTCTTAGTAGATGTCGATGAACATTAAAAAGTATTATTATTTCTTTTTGTTGATCTCATGAATGTTGATTATTTTATTTTTGCAATGAATGTTTATTATTTCATTTTGACATTTTTATTTTCGCCTTTTATTTTTCAATTTGATTTAATTTTTATGCAATAATTATGACTTTCAGTAACGTAACGTTTTTTGATTTTGATAATTATTATGTATACGTTACGTAGTAGTAGATGATGTCATTATGAACATTAAAAATATTATTATTTCTATTTGATCATAAAGTTGATTCATTTTGAAAATAAATGGTTTTCCAAAAAATATTCACGTTTTATTTATATTATTCCTAAACAATGGTAAGTAAAATGTTTTTAAGAAAAAACCTTTTAAATTTATATAATAGCATTAATTTTTCGCAGAATCAAAAGGACAACAAAACGTCGACAATTGTTTCGCCTCTAAACGAGGCATTATCAAGACTGTCTCAGAGAGAACAGCAAAATTCGTGGTTGGAACGTTTTTGCTTATAAGTAAACGCGTGCAAATTTCATTATCGCGATGTAGGATTCTTTACAATAACTAATGTGGGTAGAAACCTCAGATCATGCTAACTAAGTTCCAAAAATAGGTATGATGTATGGAAGATGAAAACATGTTGCGCCGACCCCAAATAATTGGGATAAGGGCAGGCAGATGATGCCGGGTTTTCTTTGTTGTTATAGCAAAGTATACCTACAAAATACTGGATTTGTTTTGACTCTTGTACTTTTGATTCTTATTACATACGAGTATTTACTTATTAATAACATTTTTCATGCTGACTCTATAAAGAATTCAATTTGGGACCGAACCTATTCAGCTTTTATAAAATACTAGCTGATCGCCGCGGATTCGCCCGCGCGATATAGTTTTCTAGTTACTGGTTCCCGTGGGAACACATTACCGAGATTAAAGTAGACTATGTTACTCAGGTATAATGTGGCTAAATATCAGTGAAAGACTTTTCTAAATTATATCAGTAGTTACGGAGCTTGTGCACTTTAAAGAAACAAATAATCCAATCTTTCCTCTATATAATATAATAGTATAGTATATACTATATGGTAAATACTATACTATATAGTATATAACTTAACTGTAGATATAGACTAGTTGATGCCTTCGACTTCACATGCGTGGAATAGTTTTAAGTTACCAATTCCACGTTAAATGTAGCATAAGTTAATCCTTACAACCGATAAAAGTACTGTTAAAATAGGTTTAGCCATTTTAGAGATCGGAATATACCGACAGACAGACAGAGAAAAGTTTTAAATTGATTATTTACTTTCATGTGCATTAAGTGACAAGCTGTTAATTGAAATTACAAACAAATAATCCAGTTTTACTTTTGTGTATGTTAAACGAATACGAATAATACATACAGTTTTACGAGGTTTATTTTAATAACCAATATCTAATAATATACAATAAAGATATTTTGATTTGATTTGATTTGATTCGACCCTTAGTATCGCATGGTAACAAGCTAGCAGTTATTGGGATATTGAATATCAAAGGTAAACTCTGTTAACGGTTCTAGATCGCAATTGGCTCAGTGAGCTCTCCTGATTGTGTATCGATCACCATTCTATCACAGGCGTCTGGGGATTAAACAGTTGTATTGTTATCAAATGTAGCCAAAGGTAGTCTAACCAAATAATATCGTGATAGTGTGGATCTAGAAATGAAATGAAATGAAATTTCATTTCATTGGTCGGTGGTTTACAAAAAGTACAAACTTGTATAGGCTCAATCACATTTTTAGTGATTGGTTAGTCTTTTTTATTTCTACGCACTTTTTCGGGGGTTTGCCGCTTGCCTAATATTTATGTGTTGTGTGATATATATTTTTCATCACTTCTATTCATAAAGTGGTTGTTTTGTTCCTACATAAGTGCGCCTAGTAGCTCTTTTTTGTTCAGATACTTTTTAATGAGATTCGTATTTGGAACGCGAATTTTTAATACCCCATTCACACGCTCGTGCGAGTGGCAATACGAGACACGAGACGAGCATCAAGACAAGCTCGCTTCATTCACACGCTCGTCTCGTGTCTCGTCTTGTCTCGCGTTAAAACAAAACGCTCGAATATTTTTTTATTGCTAGTACATTTCTTATTTTTTCATAGAAGACGATGAAAAGTACCTAATGTATGCATTGAGAGTAAAATATTTTTTTCTCAGACTTTGAATCCCTCGCTACGCTTAGGCGCTGTCTCCACGAGCGAGAGAATCGCGGCGATATTGTCGTCGTGCCACGTATTTCTATACACTCTCTATGAACGCGTCTCCACACGGCGAATGTTATCGCGGCGATAGAAGTACAGACTCGTCGCGATTCTCTCGCTCGTGAAGACAGCGCCTTAGGATTCTCTTTCCTTCGCTTCGCCCTGGATTCAAAATAGCACCTTCGGCAACAATATATAATTTTACTCCCTTGTCATATAAAATTACCTATTATAGGCAACGAGGGTCGAAAATGGAAACATTCTAGAAATATGACCGTTTATAGTTATATCCATATATCCATCTAATAGTCCGAGACGCCCAGAACTTTAATTGGCTGTGTCATAGCGGCTGGCACGTAAGATTTTGTTGCCTTTCATCAACATTTCATCGCAACGGGTTTCAATTTTTTTCAAAATTACAAAATAGCTGCTACTTTTTATTAAATTCACTCGGCCATTTTGGATATAACTCATTAAAATGTGCCCGGTGACGGTAATAGGCTTGCCCCCTATTACGTGGGATTAAAAATACTGGCAAATTGTGGGTGTGTAATACACCTCTGCCTACCCCTTCGGCGTGATATGTGTGTGTGTGTGTGTGTGTTTGTGTGTAGTTATATCCAATAAAATAGTAGGTATGCTACTAACAGAATTTCTAGCAAGCAAGTATAATTATATCTACAATCTAATATCGTTAGTAACAAAGGAATAATATACGAACGGACGAGATTAAACGGAGTAATTCCACAAAGTCACCCCAGAACACTGCGGATAGCGTTTATTGAAATTCTGATTCGGCGGTCACGCAGATAACCAGGGTTAGGTGTAAAGAGAACGAAAGTTATAAAAACGTCATATCCATCCGTCCGCCTAGGCTTTTCTCCTAAGCGGTTAGTGCATTGAATTTTGTTTCGAATTACAGGTAGTTATGGATTTTCTATTACGTATTAGCAATTACTAGCAAAGTGTGGGTGTTTAATGCACTTCTGCCTACCTCTTCCGGAATATAGGCTTGATGTATGTCTTAATCTTCTATGTAGGTAACTTAATTAACTATAAATCCTCGTAAACAACAAATGCACAGACAATTCCGCAACTTTTGATGAACTCTAGTATTTCAAAAATCTCCGTGCCTTTAGTAAAATATCTCTGCTTTATACCTCTATATACTGTCAAATTTCCTGCGTTGAAATACCACTGATATGAGTGGAGCGTCAAATGAAATTCAACATTAGGGTTTGCACTCGCATACTTCATTTAGTTACATTTAGAGACAAACACAAATCACACCCCGGACCCCCGAAATGTTGATGAAGCCTCTTAGCATCCCCATATTACTAAGACGTAAATACAGACGTAAGTTTTACGCGATTGCACCAGTGAGGGTTGTGTTTTAACGAGCGTAGGTAGGTAGAGATGTAGTTCTATTTGCGCTACTCTGCATGCTTAACGGCCAGACGGATTTTGATGAATTTATTGAAAAGGTTATAGTCCACGACGCCCAGAACTTTAATTAGCTGTGCCATAGTGGTTGGCACGTACTTGTACTTTGCTACTTTTTAATAAATTCATTTGGCCGTTTTGGAAATAACCCATTATATGTGTGCCCGGTGACGGTAATAGGCTTGTCCCCTATTACGTTGGACCAAAGATACTGGCAAATTGTGGGCGTGTAATGCACCTCTGCCTACCCTAATCTGTGATATGTCTATTGAAAAGGTTTTCGTCTTGAAGTATGGTACATGAATTCTTCAGATTCAGACATACTCTAGATAAAGAGAGAAGTGACACAAGTTAAACTTACAATAACCCCTCGTTTCCCGTCGGCGCGGTGCAGCGGTGGTTAAACACTAACAGCCTTATTAATAAACAAAGAGTAAACTTTACATCGAATTTTAAGTTTGAAGTAACCAAATTCATTATTAATAAATGTCGGGCAGCAAGGAAGTAAGCTAGTTCGATTGTTGTTTCGCAGTAAAATTTAATCCCAACCGTCCCCTAGTATAACTTGTGCGTATGACTAAACTAAACATCTGATATTTTTCTCATTCATTTGTATTTTTATTTCCAGCCGATTTTATGCCTTTTTTATTTTGGTTTCGCTAAATTGACGTCGCCCGCCTGGTGGTAAGTCGTGACGACGTCTAGCGATTGTGGGCCACTCTCTATAGTATTGTGCCCTCAACTTGACGACCTACTTATGTGCCTCTTCACGCTCCGCATAAAGAACCCAGGATTATATGTGGGAGGAAACACGTGCACAGGCAGGGCGTTCCAGGCCACTATCGTTCGGCAGAGACACTAACGATAAAACGTTCGGTTCTCGCGAACATGCTATCCACTGAGTGGGAGTGGCATCTCTGCCCGGCACTCTTTGTTCGGGATCGGAAGGGAGAGGGTGGGATCAGGTTGAAGAGCTCTTCAGAAAACTCGCAGTGGTAAATACGGTAGAATGCTGCCAAGAAAGCGATTGTTCGGCGCTGGACTAGCAGCTCAAGGCTTCCTATTACCTCCGCACTATCTATAATACGGATGTCGTGATTACTTGTTCATTGACTGTAGAAAATGTAAATAATTTATTTAGTTGATCATTTGAGGGTAACGGATGAGCTAGAAGACTATTTTATTATCAGGATCAAGAAATGAAAAATTACTAATTCATTCCGTACGAGCAGCTTTTATTAATGAAAATTTTGTAATAATTAGAGCAGCTTTTATTAATGAAAATTTTGTAATAATTAGGTAAGACTAAAAACAAATGTGCCTAGGAGAGCACGTTGTCGCGTCGGTCCCCGTTGTCATACGAACATCTATGGCAGTCGTTACGGGTATTGGAGCCCTAAATCGAAATCCAACCAGTCTAACTGCAGAACTTCGATATAGCCCGTAGGTTGTTGAGGTGAGATGGCAGTCGCTCCACGTAAAATATTGAAGTTCAGCCGCACCGCAGTTAGACTGGACAGTAACTGAGTTGGGAAAAGGCTCGGTTGATGATGAAGACATACTTACAAATAAATAAAATATCAAGCTTTACAACAAGGTTTTATTTTATAATTTAACATAATTTTTAAGGATTTTTATAAAATGTCTTGAGCTTCATTCCAGTTGTGCACATCTGAGTTCTTCTCTTTAAATTTCTATTTCTTTATTGAATCTTTAAATTTCTATTTCGATGGCATGGTTTTCTTCAGCTATCTCCATGCGTCTCTTGTGTTCCAATTCTTTTAATTGTTTTGACTGAGCCAAGTATTTTGAAAATCTACATCCTAGAAAAACAATGTACAATATTATTACCTACATATTTCCCATATTACACATATTTACTAAATAAATATGTATATTATTATCTATAATGCCACCATGGGCTAAGGTACAGGGCTTATTATGGTTTTTTGTAATGGGGTTTATTCCATCCTTGCCTGAATTTGTCTTACACAGACAAATCTGGCTTACGACTTAAACAAAACTGTTTTCTCTACAATGAGCCAAACACAGTGGTCAAGTCACCATGTGCATAATAGACAGGTTTGTTGCAATGCGCATTTCCAATATACCTAATATATTTTAATGAACCGAGAGTATGAGGGGCTCGTGGTCTAGTGGTAACCGACAATGTTAACACATTGCAAAGGTTAAGCAACATCGAGTCAGGCTGGTCTTAGGATGGGTGACCATTTCTTAGACACTGACCATTCAGCCGAATCGCAGTTAGACTGAAAAGTCGACCCCAACTGAGTTGGGAAAAGGCTCGGTGAATGATGATGATGAATGAACCGATAGTATGTCTTTAGACTGTCGTATCATTTGTATGCGCTCACTAAATGTAGATAGATGACGTTTAAAACTCACCAGGCAAGGTCCATCGGAATCATATTTATTCTCATCACTAATTAACTCTGCTGGATTTCATAAGTTGGCTACCTCAACATCGGCTTGACTGGGACTTGAACATTATATCCACCGCCAGTTTTAATAGTTTCCCTTTTGTAGCCACCAGATGCTTTCTTGCATTCATTATCATTCCCTTCCATTATATCTGCAGCTGACTCAAGTCTCGGGTTCTCAAGTTCAGTTCTTTGAATCTGAAACAAAGTAGCATTATCATCAATACTTTAATTTATGATAATTTCTGTCACAATAACGGTCATAAAATACATAATTATACTCTGTGACAAAAAATATTAAAAATCCTTTATGTATGTATATCCCACAATCCAGTTATTTTTTATCTCATGAAGTGCAATGTTGTAATGTTGTAATGAAGTAATCAGTAAAGTAAACTGACAAACTACACGCAACTACTATAATTGTGAGGAACTTTCTTTTATGTAGGTACTTCAAACCATGCGTTGCCCTTCGCCTTATTGGGGTTCGCTTTTAAAGACTTATACGTATTTTGAGAATAATCTTTCAAAATAAGACTTACTTACCAATTTCTGTAGTCTTGCTCTGTATCATTTCAAATTGAAAAAAAATCTTCGTAGGTACACACTTTTCTTCATACGTTTTTATTCCAGTGTACACTGTACAAATATTTTACGTTTGTGAGCCATCTTGTAAAATAAGATATAACAATATCCCACGATTCATGGACAATGAAACAATAACAAAATAACAAAAATAAAAAGACAAGTACGAAACGATGACAGTTGAGTGACGTTTCATTTGACAGCTCCCGACTGATTACTTGTTATTTTAGCATACATTGCGTTTTTTTTCGACAATGTTGCCACAAGGAACGCGTAATCCGAGCTGTAAATAATGTATAGGTTCTACAACGTTGCTTCGAGTTTATTAATAAGGTTTTTACGTCACACTTAAACACAATTACATTTAGAACCAACTATTTCGGTGTAAACATAAGAGTATCCATTGATTAGGTCTTTTTTATTAATAAGACTGATACAGTCTTATTAATAAAAAAGACCTAATCAATGGATACTCTTATGTTTACACCGAAATAGTTGGTTCTTTTTTATTAATAAGACTGATACAGTCTTATTAATAAAAAAGACCTAATCAATGGATACTCTTATGTTTACACCGAAATAGTTGGTTCTAAATGTAATTGTGTTTAAGTGTGACGTAAAAACCTTATTAATAAACTCGAAGCAACGTTGTAGAACCTATACATTATTTACAGCTCGGATTACGCGTTCCTTGTGGCAACATTGTCGAAAAAAAACGCAATGTATGCTAAAATAACAAGTAATCAGTCGGGAGCTGTCAAATGAAACGTCACTCAACTGTCATCGTTTCGTACTTGTCTTTTTATTTTTGTTATTTTGTTATTGTTTCATTGTCCATGAATCGTGGGATATTGTTATATCTTATTTTACAAGATGGCTCACAAACGTAAAATATTTGTACAGTGTACACTGGAATAAAAACGTATGAAGAAAAGTGTGTACCTACGAAGATTTTTTTTCAATTTGAAATGATACAGAGCAAGACTACAGAAATTGGTAAGTAAGTCTTATTTTGAAAGATTATTCTCAAAATACGTATAAGTCTTTAAAAGCGAACCCCAATAAGGCGAAGGGCAACGCATGGTTTGAAGTACCTACATAAAAGAAAGTTCCTCACAATTATAGTAGTTGCGTTTAGTTTGTCAGTTTACTTTACTGATTACTTCATTACAACATTACAACATTACACTTCATGAGATAAAAAATAACTGGATTGTGGGATATACATACATAAAGGATTTTTAATATTTTTTGTCACAGAGTATAATTATGTATTTTATGACCGTTATTGTGACAGAAATTATCATAAATTAAAGTATTGATGATAATGCTACTTTGTTTCAGATTCAAAGAACTGAACTTGAGAACCCGAGACTTGAGTCAGCTGCAGATATAATGGAAGGGAATGATAATGAATGCAAGAAAGCATCTGGTGGCTACAAAAGGGAAACTATTAAAACTGGCGGTGGATATAATGTTCAAGTCCCAGTCAAGCCGATGTTGAGGTAGCCAACTTATGAAATCCAGCAGAGTTAATTAGTGATGAGAATAAATATGATTCCGATGGACCTTGCCTGGTGAGTTTTAAACGTCATCTATCTACATTTAGTGAGCGCATACAAATGATACGACAGTCTAAAGACATACTATCGGTTCATTCATCATCATCATTCACCGAGCCTTTTCCCAACTCAGTTGGGGTCGACTTTTCAGTCTAACTGCGATTCGGCTGAATGGTCAGTGTCTAAGAAATGGTCACCCATCCTAAGACCAGCCTGACTCGATGTTGCTTAACCTTTGCAATGTGTTAACATTGTCGGTTACCACTAGACCACGAGCCCCTCATACTCTCGGTTCATTAAAATATATTAGGTATATTGGAAATGCGCATTGCAACAAACCTGTCTATTATGCACATGGTGACTTGACCACTGTGTTTGGCTCATTGTAGAGAAAACAGTTTTGTTTAAGTCGTAAGCCAGATTTGTCTGTGTAAGACAAATTCAGGCAAGGATGGAATAAACCCCATTACATAAACCATAATAAGCCCTGTACCTTAGCCCATGGTGGCATTATAGATAATAATATACATATTTATTTAGTAAATATGTGTAATATGGGAAATATGTAGGTAATAATATTGTACATTGTTTTTCTAGGATGTAGATTTTCAAAATACTTGGCTCAGTCAAAACAATTAAAAGAATTGGAACACAAGAGACGCATGGAGATAGCTGAAGAAAACCATGCCATCGAAATAGAAATTTAAAGATTCAATAAAGAAATAGAAATTTAAAGAGAAGAACTCAGATGTGCACAACTGGAATGAAGCTCAAGACATTTTATAAAAATCCTTAAAAATTATGTTAAATTATAAAATAAAACCTTGTTGTAAAGCTTGATATTTTATTTATTTGTAAGTATGTCTTCATCATCAACCGAGCCTTTTCCCAACTCAGTTACTGTCCAGTCTAACTGCGGTGCGGCTGAACTTCAATATTTTACGTGGAGCGACTGCCATCTCACCTCAACAACCTACGGGCTATATCGAAGTTCTGCAGTTAGACTGGTTGGATTTCGATTTAGGGCTCCAATACCCGTAACGACTGCCATAGATGTTCGTATGACAACGGGGACCGACGCGACAACGTGCTCTCCTAGGCACATTTGTTTTTAGTCTTACCTAATTATTACAAAATTTTCATTAATAAAAGCTGCTCTAATTATTACAAAATTTTCATTAATAAAAGCTGCTCGTACGGAATGAATTAGTAATTTTTCATTTCTTGATCCTGATAATAAAATAGTCTTCTAGCTCATCCGTTACCCTCAAATGATCAACTAAATAAATTATTTACATTTTCTACAGTCAATGAACAAGTAATCACGACATCCGTATTATAGATAGTGCGGAGGTAATAGGAAGCCTTGAGCTGCTAGTCCAGCGCCGAACAATCGCTTTCTTGGCAGCATTCTACCGTATTTACCACTGCGAGTTTTCTGAAGAGCTCTTCAACCTGATCCCACCCTCTCCCTTCCGATCCCGAACAAAGAGTGCCGGGCAGAGATGCCACTCCCACTCAGTGGATAGCATGTTCGCGAGAACCGAACGTTTTATCGTTAGTGTCTCTGCCGAACGATAGTGGCCTGGAACGCCCTGCCTGTGCACGTGTTTCCTCCCACATATAATCCTGGGTTCTTTATGCGGAGCGTGAAGAGGCACATAAGTAGGTAGGTCGTCAAGTTGAGGGCACAATACTATAGAGAGTGGCCCACAATCGCTAGACGTCGTCACGACTTACCACCAGGCGGGCGACGTCAATTTAGCGAAACCAAAATAAAAAAGGCATAAAATCGGCTAGAAATAAAAATACAAATGAATGAGAAAAATATCAGATGTTTAGTTTAGTCATACGCACAAGTTATACTAGGGGACGGTTGGACTTGAGCAACCCAAGTGGGGTGCCACCATCATCGCGGCGGTGAGACCGATCATGGACGATTGGCTGCAGAGGCAGCATGGTGACCTCACGTATCGTGCGACGCAGATCGTTACCGGGCATGGATGCTTCGGTAGCTATCTGTTTCGCATCCATCGTGAGGTCACACCCCGGTGTCAACACTGCGAGGTTTCCGACGACGACACCGCACTCCACACGTTGGTGGAGTGCTCAGCGTGGGCGAGTCAGCGCCGGGACCTCGTAGTGGGTCTGGGCGTGGATACCCTCTCGCTGGAGACCATGCTTCAAGCCATGGTCTCCAGCGGGAGTAGGTGGAACGCGGCCGTGTCCTTCTGCGAGCAAGTCGTGCTCGCGAAGGAGGCGGCCGAGAGGGAGAGGGAGCGTGCCCTCCCCGCCGAGTTCCGTAGTCAGCGGCGAGGCCGCCGCAGACTCATCTACGCCCAAGACCATCGACCTCCATGATCGGGGCCTGAGGACGGCGGGATCGCCACCCGTCGTCCTTACAGAAGCAGGCTAGAAGGGTTGCGTGCTGCGGGGCCTTTGCCCCATAGCACGCAACCAGATTCACTCACTGACGCGGGATAAAACCCTACCTCCAACGACGCGGGATTCTCATCCCGACCCAACCCCCGCAGAGACCACAGAGGTGGTCAAAGTCCGCCGGGCGCCACTGGAAATACGTTCTGCTTGTAACCAGAGACGCCCGGCAACGGACGTTAGAGCGGCCGCGGCCTTGGTCGCGGAACTAAAAAAAAAAAAAAAAAAAAGGGGACGGTTGGGATTAAATTTTACTGCGAAACAACAATCGAACTAGCTTACTTCCTTGCTGCCCGACATTTATTAATAATGAATTTGGTTACTTCAAACTTAAAATTCGATGTAAAGTTTACTCTTTGTTTATTAATAAGGCTGATACAGATTATCCCATTTATGTGTGTTTTCTCCATTTTCATTCCATTTACAATTCAATATTTTCTGAATGTGCTTGCGTTATTTTATGCCGTGAGATCGCAAAAGCTGTTTCCTATGCCAGGAAATACGCTATTTCCTACACATTACAAAGTTGCGAATGTATTTTCTTTTGCCTTTTAGCTTCTCAAGACCAGATGGCTGGTTATTTCCGGGCTCTCAGAATTCGTATCGCCATTCGACGTGGCAACGTAACCAGTTTTCTGAGAACATTGCCAGTCAGCATGACGTTTCGGATTTTTAAAACAAATTTCTGAAAATATTTTAAGTACCTACTTACTTACATACTACTTATTTTTTGTCTGTTTTTGAGTTACATTGGCCCTGTGGCTCCGGCCCCATGTAACAATAAGGTCGAGTCTTGCCTTATAAAAGCTAAATTACGTGTTTAACGACCGAATACTGAATACAATACAATACAATATAATACAATAATCTTTATTGTACACCAATACAAAAATAACATAACAAAAGCAATCCAGGTTTCAATATGTACAAATGGCGGCCTTATCACTAAAAAGTAATTTCTTACAGGCAAACTTTGGATGGAAAGGTAGAAAGAATCGAAATTCAGAAAAAGGGGGTAGAGATTGGTGTAAATGAACTACATAAATAGATTTTTGGAAACAAAAGTACCACTTACATTGTAAATAGAAGAAACAAGGTAGAATTAGATAGATATAGACTGAAAAGTCACTCAAATATTTAGGAGCTGTTTAAATGCTGGAGCAGCCTGCACTTAAAGCTAAAATTTTCATATTCACTCACTTTTAAGTATCTGCTTATTTGAGTGACGTTTCAGTATTCGGCAGTAAGTCCCGCAATCTTAAATAATACTATGAATCCGAAACGCAAGAGTCCTAAAATTATAGCAAACCGATATGGCCCAATATTGCATTAAAAATGCATTAGATTACTTTGTATCCCGACTACCACTGATGGAAATGTACCAACAAGGCATATTTCATTACATTCAACTACCTATACCGCGTGTCGTTTGTTAAGTGATCCAGTTAATATAGAACGTTGGTGTCACGTCACTATGTCTTGTTACGTACGTGACATGCATTTAGCGTGACCCACTTGTGTCACGCTCCCAGTTAGAGAGACGTTGCAAATGGATCCTCTTGTTAAGTGCGTGTTAACTGCTTCTATGTCATACTGTGTATTAAGACTGTTAAGAGATAGTACTTTTTTTGTGTGCCGCGTCGCTTATAGCTTATAATTATGAGTTAATCAGCCACATATGTTTTTTCTGAAGGGATAAGAATAGATGTAATGTTAAAACAGTTCAACACAACGCCAATTTAATCTCAAACTAAACAGAGCTTGATGTAGGTACTGATAATAATTGATAAATAATTTTACAATATGAATCACAAAAGCTATAAGACTATAGCTTGCTGGACTTGAACCAGCGACTGATACCTTTTCCAGGAGAAACGTTCTACCAACTGACCAAGACACCACTAGCCCAAGACATCTAAATTTGTGATCACATTGTGCTAATATCGCGACTTACGGCGTCGCCAGAGCGCCATCTACCAGTAGTTGAGGTAACTAACTACTATGGTAGGCTGTGCGTAAAGTTGCAATTACGTTTAGACACATCTAGAGGGCTCTGATGCCAAGCAATGAATATGTCTATTCTCAATCGAGATTGAGAATAGACAATTGATACTACATAATTGTAAATACAATTTTATAATATGATTACTGTATAAAGAAAAATATTAGAACTCCGAAACAAATATTTGCAGATCGCACAAATATGACTTGGGAACTGCTTGGCCACAGAGGCACACTTCCGATGTTATTTTTTTAAATATTTGTTTAGGTATATTAAAAGTCTACATCCCTTCTTGTAACATTATCGGGCTGATTTCACAACTTGTTTTTAACATAATATCCATGTTACCTCGTAGCACATTCTACACGACTTCGTAGCAATATGGCTGTAGCAAGATAAAGTCATGCTGTAGCAGGGTGTTTCAGTCTCTCCGGGATTATCCCGCTATCCTCCGCTGTCATCCACGGACGGTTCTGTTATTGATAAATATGAATAGACCCATTAAATACGGTTGGTACTGACCTGGAAGCTGTTGTTGGCGTTGTTGATGCTGCACTCTGCGAAGATGGCCTCGTCTAACTCGAACTCGTCCCACAACTGGCTCTGAAACAAACAAAGAGATATTTATAAAAGATAGATATTTAAAAAACCGACCAAGTGCGAGTCGGACTCGCGCACAAAGGGTTCCGTACCAGCAAAAAATCACGTTTGTTGTATGGGAGCCCCCTTAAATATTTATTATATTCTGTTTTTTAGTATTTGTTGTTATAGAGGCAACAGAAATACATTATCTGTGAAAATTTCAACTTTCTAAATATCACGGTTCATGAGATACTGCCCAAGACAGACGGACGTACATCAAAGTCATTAATAGGGTTCCCGTTTTACCCTTTGGATACGGAACCCTAAAAAGGAACCAATTCCAATACAAAAAACCGGGTAGTCACACCATACACAGTATATATTTTTATATACTGCCAATGCGCGCAAAAATATTTAAATTAAAAATTCAAGCGACATGACATTGGGAACGACGAATGCCAGCTAACAAAAATGGCGTCGTAATCAAGCCACCCTCGTGTTATTCCGGCACTGGCTAATGGGTGCGACACACGAACAATCACATCACATCACTCACGACAAGCAACTATAACTCCTCACATAGAGGATTTATTATTGACCGAGCGAGCAAAGCGTCTACTGTATAATAAATAATAATAAATAAACATGTTAGGACAATCCACACAACGCCATCTAGTCACAAACTAAGCAGAGCTTGTGATATGAGTACTAGATACACTGATATAAATACTTATATACAATTTTTTTTTTTCTTGTATGTATCTACGTTCCGGTTTAGCGGCCACATTGTTTATTAGATCTCCACGAAATTTGCCACAAGTGTTTTTTTTAATTTATTTAAAAAACATACTTTTATACATACTTAAAAAAAAAAAAGTCTATATTCGACCATTTGGGACGTAGTATTTTGTTGAACCCATGTCGTAACATTTGTGATACGGGACCAACAAAAATACCACATGTTCGAACAATAGACCTCGCGAACATTAAAACACATGTTTTAAAATGTGACCCGGGAAAGTGATTCGTGCTTCAAGCATCGAATAATTATACAGTCTAAAATGGCTGTTTGAAACAGTGATTTAAAATTGTATTCCTATCCGTACGACGTTCTATTGAACATTCATTTATTTTATTTATTTATTTATTTTGTACACAGAGTATATACATTATTGTGAATGGAAACATTGTAGATATACATGTATACAGAGCCACCATTTATCTCTAAAGAGATCTCTTCCAATGGGCCTGATAGAGGAGACATGAGTTCAATCAGGCTGGTGTGTGTGCAGGTTAGGTTAGGTATTATTCAATTTTGGTATAAGAACCAATTAAATAGCGTGAAATGGGACGATAGATATTCGGCACCGTTCCGTTTGAACTGCGGTGTGAGGCAGGGGGGGATAACATCCCCCAAATTGTTCAACTTTTACATTGATGCACTGATCGTTGAACTCAGCAGTAAAAGAATTGGCTGTCGTGTTGATGACGTTAGTGTAAACAACCTGAGTTACGCGGACGACATGGTGCTGCTGGCTCCAACGATCAAGGCATTAAGGGAGTTGATTACGATTTGTGAGGGCTATGTACGGAGACACGGTTTGCTCTATAATGTAGTGAAGAGTGAATACCTGGTCTTCAAGGCTGGTGGTAAATGTCCAGAGACTGTACCCACACTCAAACTGAATGGTCATGAGCTGAAGCGCGTCTATCAGTTTAAATATCTAGGCCACATCGTTACCGACAGCCTTGATGACCGAGTAGATGTGGAAAGGGAACGTAGGGCGCTGGCTGTGCGCTGTAACATGTTGGCGCGGAGGTTTTCACGTTGTAGTGAGCAAGTTAAAACTACACTCTTTAGAGCTTACTGTCAGGTTTTCTACACGTGTAGCCTGTGGGCCGGCTATACTCAGCGGGCAATCAGCGCCCTACGGGTCCAATATAATAATGGCTTCAGGATGCTGATGGGGCTGCCCCGATTCTGCAGTGCATCAGGTATGTTCGCTCAGGCGCATATCGATGACTTTCATGCGATCGTCAGAAAACGGTCTGCCTCACTGCTTCGCAGAGTGCGGGACAGCTCCAACTCCATCCTGGGGACTATAGTGGAGAGGTATGACTCCCCTTTGCTAAGGACTATTGTTCGTCGCTGTGTGACGAACAATAATCTGGTATCTAAATAAAAAAAAAAAAAAAAACTTTTACCTATTAAATCGTACTAACATAGTTTATAAGTCTTTATTGTTACTAACCAATTAATAGCTATGGACTACGAAGTCCGAAATAAATGATTTTTATTTTATTTATTTTATTTAATACTGTTATTCAGGTTAATAAACTTATATACACTTTAACTACATAAACACACAAATACATACAATATGTATATGATATATTTATGATAAGTTAATATAACTTATCATAAATATAGATACATGAACGTACAGATTGTTAAGGAAGGAACATTGTTGGTTTAAAGCCGTGTTGGTTTAAAACCAGCTAAGCGCTCGGTTTACAATCAGGTTCACAAACGTGTTTGAAATCGTGTATTCGATGCTTTAACAAAGTTCGGCGATGTAGATGAATATTAACAACAAAATAAAAAGACAAATAGTTATTTCAGGTACGTCCTCACGTACATCAGCATACCAAATGGGACTCTTTCAATCGTGTTATCTGTTCCCATGAGAAATAAGACCAAAAAATTATTCCAAGCGGGCGGAGCTGCTGGGTTTATAAACAGAATATAACATCTAGCTTCGCAAATAATTAAATGTTTTAGAACGAACTTGATTTCCATAAATAACGTTACAGTGTGTTGTCCTTACAAATATATGCTTCCATGCTTCCGTTGTTTTGTTATTAGTAAATGTACAACGTCCTTGGTTGTTATATCAATGACGTAAAAAAGACAAAATTGAAATGACACCTATCAAAACCTAGCCATAATGTCAATGGATGTTCCAATTTGTTCTCCCTCACCCTCCCCTCTGTAGCTACATTATAACGTGGCCTACTTTCGTGACGACTTCAAAACACCACCAGCTATAGCCCGTATAGCGTATAAAAGTTCAGGAATATTAGAAAAGCGAATCATGACTCGACTCGCGGAATTATAACTAGGTCGTTGAAACTTGTTCCTCGTTGTATAGTATAGTGCAAGGGTCGTATGCGAGATGGCTCACCACTCTATATCTACATCTAGCAGGAAAATGGATGCGAAAGTTATTAAAACTTGGATGTAAAAGTTTAGTTTTTATCCGAGTTTTATATAACTCGTACGATCGAAAATTGGTATTTAAATACTCTGATTTCTGAACGATGTTTGAATAACCACGACTACATGGGGCACACTAAAAGTTTTGCACTTCTAGCTAATCGGAACTATTTGAATTTCATATATTATATTTTTTTAAACGTTGCAACCTTCTTAGTAATAAAAAAACAATTGGCGGGAAATCATTTGTCAATTGTTTTTTATCACACATCAAAGTTCTACGTATGCAACGAAAATGGAATTAAGTCGAAAAGATTTTAGAGCGATGATTTTTTATGATTTTAAAAGTTCTCTCTCTCCGCAAGACTGTGCCGCTCGTCTCCAGAAAACCGTGGGGCGATGGTTTGCTGAATTTGAGAGAGGTCGAGTTTTTTACATGACGAATTTCGTGAAGGGCGGCCTACAACTGCCGTCAACGAAAATAATGTGGCTACTGTTAAGCGGTTAATTGAAGAAAACCCGTGGATTACCTATGAGACAATTCGAGGACTATTGGGGATTAGTATGAGTGAAATCCAGAAAATTTTACACGAAGAATTGAAAGTTCGGAAACTTTGTTGTCGTTGGATCCCTCATGAACTGACAGCGGAGCAGAAGTGAGCTCGCGTGGAATGGTGCTCACAGATGCTACTGAAGTACGACCACGGACATTCTAATGCCGTTTATGACATTGTAACAGGAGACGAAACGTGGATTTATTGTTTTGAACCCGAAAAAAAACAGCAATCTTGTGAATGGGTGTTTGAAAATGAGAACAGCCAACAAAAGTGAGGTAGGCGAGAAACGTTGGTAAAACAAATGATCGCGTTTTTTTTCTCAGCTATGGGTCCCATGTGTACAATTCCACTTGAAGATCAAAAGAGTGTTAATGCCGAGTGGTATTCTACCATTTGTTTACCCAGGGTGCAAGAAAAAGTTCGTGAAAGACGACCCAAAAGCCGCGTTCTCCTACATCATGACAACGCTTCTTCACACACGGCCAACAAAACAAAGTCATTTTTAGCTTCCGAAGAAGTACAACTCGTCACCCATCCTGCGCATAGCCCCGACCTAGCACCCCGTGATTTCTGTATTTTCCCCAAAATCAAAGATTTGATGAGAGGTTTAACTTTTACCAATTTCGAAGAGGCAGTGATAGCGTTCAATCAGCACGTAGAAAACATGCCTTCAAATCTGTGGTCCTCCTGTTTTAAAAAATGGTTCGATCGCATGAAAAAATTTTTAAAATGTAAAGGAGAGTATTTTGAAAAGCAATAAACATAATATTTTAAATAAATCAATAATAAATAAAGTAAATATTTATTTCTCTCTTCCACAAAGGTGTTACATATGTATTCCAGTCTAGTCTAAAGTATTAAGTTTTTTATAACAATGCAATAAGATGCTGTATCTTCGTGGAAGACTGGTATCTGCACTAGGGGAGCCCTGTGTCGCAGATTACCAGGTCTCCCACCACCACTTGATTCGCTATACAAATACATACACCAAGACCTAAATACAGCAACGGGACAGAGAGGAGAAGACAACCTTGGTGGCCCAATCAGTCTGTCCCATCGATCCGACAATGAATGAGAGAGCCATGCCTTTATGTGTGCGCGTGCGTGCACGAGTGTGTATGTGTGTGTGTGTGTGTGTGTGTGTGTGTGTGTGTGTGTGTGTGTGTGTGTGTGTGCGTGAGTGCGTGTGTGTTTATTGTATGACAGTCAATAAGTCCTCTGTGGACTCATAGTCCAGGGTTAATAGATACTTTTCGAGAATGTGCCTCGATTTTCTTTTTGTAAAGTGGTATATATTTAGTATCGTGTTCATTTTATTATATAAGTAATTACTGAGGAAAAAATAATTATGATGTGAGAGGTTTGTTCTGCAGAGTGTAGTAGGACATACTCTAGTTTGAATACGTTTCTCCGCGAGTAGTGATGGACTGTAGGTGAGCTTCTTATGTTTCTCGAGAACAATGTGCAATATAAATAGCTGACGAACTGTGAGTACGTTGCACCTGTCATATAGTGTGTCAGTGGGATAGAAGAATGGCAATGACTTGGAAACTTTGAGTACCGCTCTTTGTGCACGCTCAACCTTCAACATGTTAACTTTTGCCGCTCCTCCCCATACTGCAATGCAATAAGATAGTAAAGATTGGCAGAGAGAATAATAAACAGTTTTCGTAACGGTCACAGTAACGATCTGAATATCTCGGAAACTATATTTTTTATTTCGCTAAAAATTATTTTCTATACATATATCATAATTATTAACAAACCGACAGCAAAAAGTTTTTGGAGTAAAATTCAATTTTTGTCTTGGCGTTCTACGTGTTAATGTTATTACAAGACCTATCTAATGATACCCCACACGATGGGATACACGTGAGAGAGAAATATAATTTCCACTTTACATGTAGAGTAGGTACACCAAAAAAAATATTTTTCAAAATTTTATTTAAGCACTTTGTTGCAAGTTAATATACATATTCATGCTAAGTTTCATGTTTCGAGCACTTACCGTTTGGGAGGAAAGTCGAGCACGGACGGACAGACGACATGGCGAAACTATAAGGGTTCCTAAACTTTAACTAAAGAACCCTAAAAATGCGTATTTGGTGATAGAAAAAGACAACACAAAAAAGTAATTTTTATAACTAATTTAATTTTTTGTCTGTCTTTCTCTCTGTCTGTATGTAAACGCTGATTTCAGAAAATATTTCTGCTACTCACGCGTGTGTGCGTGTGTAGTAGTAGTCGTATCTACACGCACACACAAAGTCACGTTTCAAACCTCAAAGGGAGTAGACAGTCATTTATACCAATAATTGTGCGTTCATCCACCTTATTAAGCTCTTAAAGTTTCTGAATAGGTACCTATAAGTAGTGACCCTCTTTTAGAGCGTCGATTCTGCATCAAAGCGAATGAACCCTTATACCCGTTTAAATGGAAATTAATCCAAGAAACATCCAATGGGGTGGATATTAATTGATTAGGTTTCATAGGAATACTGGTCATTAAAAACACACGTAGGTACAGTATTAGCGCGAAACTGAAGCTTGTTTGGTAATAAGTAATAATATAATGACAATTTTCCGAGTGTGTTTAAAAATATAATGATACTACAGTAGGTACTAATACAATTTATGTATTCATCATTCTCCATTCATTCGTTCATTTACAAATGCCTACTTTAATCCTCTCCACATTTTCCAGTCACTTGACTTTCTATCCATGAAATTCAGACCATTTGAATGTCACTAGGAGAATTCCCTGTAGTATAGTGGTTTCAAATGGTTATGATGCTGTTACACGTACAAAGAAAATGACGTCTTTATTCTCGAAGGGATTTACCATTCACTGTTGGTTCCACTATACGTGGAACCAACAGTGAATGGTAAATCCCTAAGGTAGTAGTAGTAAATCCCGAGGTCAAGCCTATTATCGTTTTTGTGGGTTTGTATAATTTGCCAGCAGGCGCACCACATACAGATGACTTGGATCACAGAGAGGTTGATATGAACCCATATACATCTCAAACCAACTAGCGAGTTGGTTTCAGATGCCTATATTTACGTACTTACTAATATTTGACAAGACTCCCATGGAGCAGGTTAAATGTAAAATGGTCGGATGTTCGTTTCTCAGCAACCTCTTGACCGATAATTAATTTTTTTTCACCTAAGCTGATTTCAATTAAGGTCGTGACGAAGCTCAAATATTAGCTCAAATATATAAAAAAAAAACAAAAATAACGCTTCACTTCGAAGCCGCGCACTCTGCGCAGCGTAGCTAGCTTTACCTAGTTTATATTTATAGTCCGAGACGCCCAGGACTTTAATTGGCTGTGCCACAGCGGCTGGCATGTAAGATTTTGTTGCCTTTAATCAACGTTTCATCGCAAGCCAACGGGTTTAAATTTGTTTTTCAAATTTTCGATATATCTGCTACTTTTATTAAACTCATTCGGCCATTTTGGGCATAACCCATTATATGTGTGCCCGGTGACGGCAATAGGCTTGCCCTCTATTACGTGGGACTAAATATACTGGCAAATTGTAGGTGTGTAACGCACCTCTGCCTACCCCTTTGGGATATAGGCGTGATTTATGTGTGTGTGTTTTACTAATATTTTAAAGTGTAAAGATTTGATTGTTTGCATTAAATAGGATCCTTAACTACTGAATAGATTTTGAAAATTCTTTCACTAATACGTAGCAACATTGTCTCCGAGTGACATAGGCTACTTTTTATCCCGGTAATGTGGTCCCGTGGGAACTGGGAACGACAAAATTACTAGTAATTTTATAAATCCGCTGTGTTGCCAATTAGATATACTAGTTTGTGTACAATAATAGTCGATAACTTGTAACTCATGCTGTTGGATATAATTCATGCTAACACGGGAGTCACGTAGGTAAATTATTACACTTCTTTATAATATGTGACTGTCTATGTGTTTGTACATAACATAACTAGCGGTCAGCGGACGCCAGCGGCTTCGCCTGCTTGACTAAATTTTATATAAAAACCTTTCTCTATCCATTGGTGAACAATCGCATCAAAATCCGTTGCGTAGTTTTAAAGATAGCATACATACGGACGCAAGCGACTTTGTTTTCTAATATGTAGTGAAGTGATAATGGACTACCTCACTGGGGCGTAGTCTTTTGAACGTTTAGGCCTGGGCAAACCAAAAGCAGGACAGGCGCAGCTCCTTAGCAGGGCAGGTCAGTTGCGTCGCGGTTGATGTCACACCAGAAACATGAGCAGTCAGAAAGCAGTTTGAAGGCGGTCCTGCTTTATAACCGCGTTATGTGTGTCGTATCGATCGCCACACTCAACACACTTCAAGATGTTAAATGATGTTGTTGAGCTATCTTCCCCCATAGTCGCATCTTGTAAACCATATTTCTATAATATCTATCCTTTAAATCATATAAACATTTATTTTCTCACCAACTCAATCAATTTTTCATTTGGTTCCATGATAAACTTGTAAAAAATTACAACCGTTTACAACCTGCGCTGCGTCTGTCCCTCTCAACTGCTCTAGTGTGACCACTCAAAATGGCGGAGGTAGTAATACAACGTGTGCTCACTGCGGCCGCCTCGCGCCTGCGCTGCCACCGCCCCGCGTCTGCGCTGCTCCCGTCCAAATGTTTTGTCGAAAAGCAGTGCATGCGCAGTGGCGGAGCAGGTAGGTTAAGCGGGCCCGCGTTTGTTCAGTGTGTCATCCCTCATATAACTACATTATTTACTAACCTAGACGCACTGCTACCGCACTGCAACTGCTTTTGGTTTGCCCAAGCCTTAATGTTCCGTGTTCGATACCCGTATCGGGACAAATATAACTAGGTCGCCGCAGTCGCGAAACGTACCGTTACGCTGCAGCATATATTTGAGCGAAGCGAGTTTTGATTCAAAGCGATATAACTCTGTCAAAGTATTTTTTGTCATTACGCTATGGGAATTTTTACCATCAATTAAATTATTTTTATTTGATCGAAATTCAAAATTCTGGCTTCGTAAGAACCTGGGTAATTCTGTAAGCTTTTGATGAGTGCAAGAAAATCCGAAATCAGCCGAGTATTCGCCGAGAAACAATTTAACACAATTTAACATAAATCGTAATTTGAGTCACCCGTTGAGAGCTCCGCTCGCCTTCGGCTCGCTTCGCTCAATAATATGTAGGATCTGCTAATGTTTGTTTCGGAGTTTGGATGTTTTCCTTTGCATATTAAGTAAATTTCACGAGTATTTAAAAAAAAGTAGGTATTAAAATGTAGTAAACATGGTAAATGGTTTGCTTAGTTTGAAACTTAATGGTGTTCTGTCACTTTGTGGGACTACATTATACATACTATTACTATATTGCTCCATACTTATCGAAAAGTTTTGTAAACACAATACTTTTCGACAGTAATTACTTGAAAAACATGACTAGTCTCGTGATGAAGATCCATACAAGTACCTTTCAATTTAAATAATTGACAACTTTATACGGTACGAGTTTACAAAATTAAACAAACTTGGAATGAAGTTAAGACGAGTTTGAGTTGTAGGTAAATTATGCGAGGAGGAGTAGAAGCACATAGATATTGTATTATATACGAGAAGGCGAAGTAAAAGGGACCTCAACTTCATCAAATATTTACTCTACCCTCGACATTGAAGCAATCAAATGATTAGTTTTGCTACTAAAGGTATACGCTACGACATAGATAAATGTGAAGTAAGTAGCTGACTGCTGCGTCTCCACCTGCGTGGTATAATTTCTTGTTTCCAATTCCCATGGGAACACATTACTGGGACAAAAGAAGCCTATAGCCTTCAGGGATAATGTACCTAGCTACACTTTAATAGTAGATTGTTAACCAAGGGATGAAAGCCTCTCATTTCGATGAGATATTTACCTCGAACTCGATGCCCCGAACTATTTTAACTAGTCCGAAATGTATCACTTTCAACCCGCATATGCAATGACCTATTAAAACCTTCCTCGAGAACAACTCTATGCATTGGTGAAAACCGCATCAAAACCTTTGCAACTACGCAACGGATTTGATTAAAGATCTAAGCATACATAGGGACGGACTGACAGTAGAAGAGATTTTGTTTTATAATATGTTATGATTTAGTTTTCCCGAAGTCTCCAAGTCCCACAGGTACACTTAACTATATTATGGTTTCAAATTATAACAAATTCAATATAGATGTAGCTAACTGTCAAAAAAGGCATATTACTACAGGTAAACCGCTTAGATATCTTGAGACCTATCCGTTTCTGCCGTTACCAGGGTACATGATGCTGTAGGCCCTTCGTCCTTGTCACCCCGCAGGTGATATATGAGTAAGGCGGTCACACTATAGTTATTATGGATTATGTTATGGAACTTACTTGAAATAACAATTAATTTAAAAAATTTAAAATCCCCAACATTTTAATGTTGGGGATTTTTAAAATTTTAAATACTATCAAAGCTATATTGCAAATGCCGGGTAAATCAGACCTGTAGATCTTATTGATATCTCTTCGTCACCTTAGAACTGAACTGGTGATGTTCAAAGTTTATAGCTAAGAATCATCTTGATCACATCGGGTTTCGCATCTTTGGTCCATTCGTTCGGCTACTATAATGCCACAGGCAGAAAGCACATACACAAATAAATATTTTGGACATTCTCACACAACGTCATCTAGCCCAAATTAAGCTAATATAAGCTTGTGCTATGGGATCTAGACGACTGATAAACAAACTAATATACTCGTATTTCTAAATAGATACATAGAAAACACCCAAATTACCGGATCGAACCCGAGACTTCGGAGTCGAAAGCCGACGCACTACCGACCACACTACCGAAGCAGTCATAAATACACAGGTTTAATTTCTAACACCAGCAATAGACGTTGGGGCGAAAAAACAATCTGTCATTTTCCGTCGGTGACTAAAAAAGGTGCCACTACAGTCGCGCGAAACATGTAATAAACTTAGACTTACTGTGACGACTGTGAGACTAGCCTGCTCCAAACGACATCCAAATCAAGACTGAAACGCTAAGCTGTGAGCGCAGGCAATCTAGTCTAGTTATTAAAGCCAGATTACTGGCTCGAGCACAGGCTCTTAATGTTGAATGTGCTCATTTCATTATCTGTTATGTAATCATGACTACATCGCTGTGGTTAGATGGAACTTGATATCCATTTTATTAGACTCATTAGGGTTCAATCTGGACTATGGAGTTTGTACTTAGGTATTAAGTAATGAAGTACCTACTTACGATTGCATAGACGTGTCACCAGGCGAGGCTCTGGCAAATGTGAAATTTCTCGGTTAACGGCAAAAGATTTGTTTCCATTTATTTATTTTATTTTATTTTATTTGGGATAACAACAGGCATTTTACAATCGTGTATACAAACAGAAATTACTAGACAGTGACCAATAACAGCTATCCACTTCTATACTAGATTAAAAAGGTACCTAGATACAATATGTGATTACAAAAAGTGATACCTATGAGATTACAAAAAGTTGCAAACGTATACAGTTACCTCCGCTAACAGAACCATTAGTAGTTAATAATGACAACAACATGCGAGTGTGTCGTGAACAAAATAGTTACAAGAGGCAAGAACAGGTTTTGACAGTGTAACGGTAAGTCACTGCCACTGTAGATACTCAGTATTTATGAGTGTGAAAATACTAGGTATTTATTGGTACAAAATGCGAATACGAACAACTTTTCCGAACACAGCATATACATGTTACGGCTAATACCCGAAGTGCGGCTGCACCTAGTTTTAGCCGGTTAGAACTAGAACCTAACCAAACCTAACCTAACCGGCTAAAACTAGGTGCAGCCGCACTTCGGGTATTAGCCGTAACATACATATATTAATAACCATGATGCCATGACTATTCTTATCCAATCCATCTTATCCATTACAACAATGTTGCTGGCAATAAGTGGGTCTTTAATATGTCTCTGCCTTTATGGAAAAACAACCATGATTATTTGAGGGGCTCGTGGTCTAGTGGTAACCGACAATGTTAACACATTACAAAGGTTAAGCAACATCGACTCAAGCCGGTCTTAGAATGGGTGACCATTTCTTAAGACATTGAGACCCCTCCGTGCCTCGGAGAGCACGTTAAGCCGTCGGTCCCGGTTGTCATACTAACATCTATGGCAGTCGTTAGGGGTGGTTGGAGCCCTAAATCAAAAATCCGACCGGTCTAACTACATAAATTCGAAATCGCCCATGGATTGTGGAGGTCAGATGGCAGTCGCTTCACGGAAAATATCGAAGACAACATTTTTGTGTTGTTTTAACCACCTCGTTATGTTGTGTACTTTATTACCAGTTAATATATTTTTTTGGTAATAAGGGGTGGGTGTCAATGAAAGCGTAAAAATATTGATCTCTCAGCCGGTTTCGTAATTAAAACAGAATTGTCTACTTTGAAAAATATTGTGTAAATCAAAAACTTGACTCAACAAACGAAGTAGCAATTTATAACAATTAACTCGTTTGATCATTTTAACATCAAAGCAAGTAATTAGAGTACAATTACGCATAGTGTACCGTATTCACTGAACAGTGCGAATTTTATGGATGAAAGGACCCAATTAACGTCGACAGGTTCGGTTCTCATTAGTAGAAGTGTAAAAATATGATTGTTGGAAGTCTATAATAGAAAAGTTTATGACAAAAGTCAAGGGAGTAAAATGATATATTGTTGTCGAAGGCGCTATTTTGAATCCAGAGCGAAGCGAAGGATTCTAGAGTAGAATTCTGAGCGTAGCGAGGGATTAAAAGTACATAGCCTGAGAAAAAATAATTTTACTCTCGAGACATCAATATTACTTTTCATCAACTTCTATGAAAAAAAAGTAATGTACTTGCGATGAAAAAAGTTCGTGCGTTTTTTTTTTGGTTGGATTACTAAGAAAGATTCATAGTTCATCATGTTCCAAATTCAAATCTCATTATTGGCCACTAAAACGTCTCTGAACAGAAAAGAGCTACTTGGGGCGCACTTATGTAGGAACAAAACTCCAATTTTTGAATAGAAGTGCAGAAAAGGTCATTTTCGCACTAAATATTTATACTGTCGATTGATGGACTTGGTACAAATAATTATTTAAATAGAAATTATAAATCACAAAAACTGAAATGTCATCGGCAGGAGTCTTACCCACGGCATTTCCCTAACAAGGAGAATACTCTGACCACATAGGTACTATGACTAATACCGACATCATCCAACTTTAGCTTCACTTCTAACATCATTCTTCTTCTACATCAAGATATTAAGTGAAGCGTTAGTTTCGTCATATACTTTTCTACAGTTTTAAAACTTATGCCATTTTCGCATGTAAAAGTTTATATATAAATATATCTTTAGGGACCAACCCCTTAGCCACCTGGGTAGTATTGGCTAGTAATAGTTGGTTGTATAGTAGTCAAGTTAGTGGTAGACAAGTTTAAATAAATTATACCTACTCTTTAACGGGAATTCACATGAACATGGCGTGCGTTTACAAGCACTTGAAACCAACCTCATGTTTTTTTGTTTTGATTTATAAACAAAAGCCTTGAGGCATTGGGCTTGAATGTACGGTATTCAGAGTTACGTCAGCAATTTTGCACCATTTGTACCTTCAGTACAAATGGTGCAAAATTGCTGACGTAACTCTATTACAAGTATAAACAACCATGTAGCGTGCATTCGTTGTTAAGTTAAAACTTACGGGGACGTGTTATTCGGTGTTACACTTTTCTAAGTCACGTATCACCACCCCTATTCTATGCGTGACCCGACACAAACACGGCTGGTTTTTTTACCTTAGCTCTACTGAACTGCGAGGCAGGTTGCGTGGTAGGATCGCAATCTTCTTGCATACACAACGTGCATATTTTTTGGGAAAATTATGAATTGTCAATTCAAGGTTTTTTTTTAAAAGATGTCTTACATCTAGGAACATACAATTCATTATTTAAATGTATGGCGAGACATTAACATAAAATTTCTCAAAACCACTGATATTTATTATTACGCTGCAATGAGCAATGCACCCCGGTTTCAGTTTCTAAATGTAGCACCAGATGTCTCACGAATTTTTTTAGATCCCAATAATTTGGGACCAACAAACTGACAGGCGTAAAGTGGACGTATTAAACGTATTTGACTATACCAGAATAGATGTGATTTTGTGTGACCATTTCTGCATACATTTCTACCAAACCGAAAAATAATTAAAAACAAAAATATTTATTTCGATGTGTGTGTTTTCGATAATTTTTTATTCGGTTTGGTATAGAGAAAAAACCTTTTATAGAGTCGGGTTAAACAGTAAAATGAATGACGTGAACGAATAGCTGTACGTGCCTTCGCAAAACTAGAAACCGTAGTTTCAAAGTTAATGGTCATTTTATGCGGTTTATGTGATCGTAAATAACTGAGATATGATTTATCTATTGTTATGAAAACTATATTACTTTTGAAATGTATGTTTTTACATAAGCAAAAGGTTTTGTAGAGGTTTAAGTTGTATACTTTTTTGTTTTTAAATTCCGCGGCCCAAGGACGCGGCCGCTCTTACGTCTGCGGCTTCTCTGGTTCCAGGGGGTATTTCCAGTGGCGCCCGGTGGATCTTGACCACCTCTGTGGTCTCTGCGGGGGTTTGGTCGGGATTAGAATCCCGCGTCGTTGGGGTAGGGATTTATCCCGCGTCTTCTGTAAGGACGATGGGTGGCTATCCCGCCGTCCTCAGGCATCTATCATGGAAGTCGCTGAACTTGGGCGTAGACGAGTCTGCGGCGTAAGTTGCAAGTTGAAATTTTCTGTGACGTATTTCTGTTATAACAACAAATACTAAAGACAATACAATCAATGTTTAAGTGGGTCTCCTATGCACCAAATTTATTTTATGTAGTTTTTAAGTTATAATGGTATGAACGTTAGGGCGAAAAAAAAAATCTTCATGCGCGTGCAAAAACGGGACAGCGAACGAAGTCACGGGCTTGCACTAGTATTTATTTAACAAATACGGATGCAAAGTCTAAATCTTAAAGTGTAAAATCTCCGCTTTACCTGCCGAAACAAGCCACCGGTATGTTCAATGTCCGCATAAAGGGGCGTGTTCCCCTGTGTAGGTGTAGTAAATACAACCCTCGTGTAGTGTTACTAACCAACGCGCGTAGTATTTTCTAAGAAATGTTTCATTATTCCAAGCATGATTCCACAAGGTCTCTAATATTGGCCTTGACACTGATGCCGTAGCCTTGGTTCGAACTCGGGAGACTAGCAATGTATGGTATAATTGAAAAGATTGTGGCGAATTACGGTCTGTGATTAGATTTCTTATAACTTGTTGTAGGTTTATACTCGCTTATGCTCGTTGGGAAGGTGATATTAAAAAAATAGCGGGGCCACAATGGCAAAGAATAGCTCAAGACCGTGAACAGTAGAAGTCTTTGGAGGAAGACTTCAACTGAGAGGGGTTTCTACTTAAAACTAAATTATATCAAGTTTAAAAAAAAATTAATTAATAGTAGGAAATAAATGGCTTTTTATTTATTTATACTCGCAATATCCTTTTCATAACGATGTAATTGAATGGTAATAACAATACAATCTAACCTTGAGACTAGTAAGCAATTTAAATATGACTTAATTTGCTAAAAACTTACAATGTTAAAAAGGTGTCCATTGGCACTTTTCGTGGTCTCTATTGTAATGGAAACACACTTTGTTCTTGTGTTCTTCAAGGGAAGCACTCAATGCACTCCGTAGCACTAATCTCACTGAACTAACTCTTGAGTTTAGTCCTTTTCAGTCTTCTTACTATGTTCTGTGCTATGTCCGTCCGCTCGCATGGAGTAGTGTTTTCGCTTCTGATACCCATGATAACACTATACCCAAATAAATAGGATCAAATTTGTGAATTGGACATGGTTGACTGTTTATTATATTAGTCGTGTCGTTTCGGAATCAACCAATGAATTAATTTACCAGATTATTGCGAATTACGTATACAACTAATACTATGATCGGAGTTTAACTCGCTTCCTCTCTTAACTTATAACTTAGTCGAAGTAGACAAATATAACGGTCGGTTACATTTCAGCTCCAATAAACTCAAACCCCTCGAGTACACCTTGAGGTAGGGCCTTAAATAAATTATATTTAATTGTCGTACTTCACACTTATTGTTTATATTCTTTTGCGACAAGTTTCTGACTTTCTGATGGCATTTTAAGGGGATAGGAATAATATATGTGACTGTAACAGTAATACTATACCCGAAGGAACGTGTTAAATAAAAATTATTTTAAGTTATCACTTGCTATTCTTTGAAGCACACTGTAGAACACCTTCTCAATTCTTTATTTATATAATATTTTACTAGCTGTCCGACGAACTTCGAACTGCCTCCTAAACCCTTCACGAATATTTCTATACCAATTTTAGCTCCATCCGTCGAGTCATTCCCGAGTTTTAGCAAGACAAACGAACCGTGATTATTTTTTAGGGTTCTGTAGTAAAAGTCTCGGAACCTTTATAATTTCGTCATGTCCATCCTTCCGTCCGTCCGTAATAAAACCCGAATTATTTTATTATTCCCATAGTTAAAACGTAAAATGCCTCATAAGCATCATGCTCTGACCATCTTAGTTTACAAAACCATAGTCAAAGATAGCAAAAAAGTATGAATGTTAATTGCGAAAGAAGTTGGTGCCTTAAAACTTTCGATTGGTCTTCACTATACTAGAACTTCGATATCACCAACTGTTTTTGCTGCAGAGAAGTTCATTCAAGGAAAATATTGAGCTTCAGCTGCACCGCAGTTGGACCGGAACACCGACCCCAACTGGACTGATAAAATGCTCAGTGGATGATGAATCGTAATAGGTGGAAAGGCGTATGTACAGTAGTGGGTATAGGGTGATTGGAATGATGATGAATCATGAAAGTTTAAAAGGATTAGTTTGATCTGACTGATAGATGCATGTTTTAGCGAAACGAGCGGGATACAAGGTCTGTGGCTTTTTCCAATAAAATACAGATACATACATACATATTGTCACGCCTCTTTCCCATGGGGGTAGGCAGAGCCTATGGAATTCTAATTGCTACGATCCTGGCATACTTCTTTCGCTTCTTCCACTTTCATAACTACCTTCATGCACGCTCTCCGGTAATGGGTACTCCTGGCCTTTGGTCAAAACATTTCCGATTTGGTCGAAATACGTTCGCCTGTCCATTCACGCCCGCCTTATGTATCTGTTTCGTCCATCTTCTTTCATCCATCCTTTATACGTGCCCGAACCATCTAAGCATCCCTTTTTCTATCTTACTCTTTTTCTAATAAAATACACGTGCATGGTTATGGGTCTAAAAACCTTTCTAAAAGATAATTTAGTATTTGTTACTACTTCGGTGGCACAATGGTACTATGTACGGACTGCCACACTCGAGGTCTCGGGTTCGATTCCCGGGTCTGGTGGATAATGTATAATTCTCTTTAGAATTTTACCCCGATAATTATCCCAGAATCTGGAATTTGTGCCCGGTAAATGGCAATAGGCTCGTCCCCTATTACATGGGACCTAACATAGCTGGCGAGATGTGGGTGTGTTTGCACACCTCTGCCTACCCCTTCGGGGAAAAGGCGTGATGCTATGTTTATATGCTATGTTGTTACATAACAAGTTTAACTTAAAACTCTTTAAAAGTCTTAAAAGTCTTTAAAAGTCTTAAAAAGTCTTTAAATAAGAAGTTTGTAAAAAGTTAAGAATATTAATTATTTAAACGTCAAATGGTACGCTTCTGTGACCTGCTATATTATGACTACGTTCAGTGATAAATTACACAAAAAGTAAACCTGAAAATGCTGTAAGTACCTACTAATGCCGTAAGTAAGGTCAGGTTGGGTTTTTGTTCAATATGTGTACCAAGTTCCATTAAGTGTCATCAATCGTGGGCGAGTCAGCGCCGAGACTTAGTAGTGGGTCTGGGCATGGATACATTTTCACTGGAGACCATGCTTCATGCCATGGTCTCCAGCGACGGAGGAGGCTGAGAGGGTGAGGGAAAGTACCCTCCCCGCTGAGTTCCGCAGTTTGCGGCCAGGGCGTCGCAGACTTATCTACGCACAGGACCATCGACCTCCATGATCGGGGCCTGAGGATGCTGGAATAGCCACCCGCTGTCCTTACAGAAGCAGGCTAGAAGGGTATCAACCAGATTCACTCACCGACGCGGGATAAAACCCTACCCCAACGACCCGGGGTTCTCATCCCGACCAAACCCCCGAAGAGACCACACAGGTGGCCAAACTCCGCCGGGCGCCACTGGAAATACCCTCTGGTGCGTACCACAGACGCCCCGCAAGGGACGTAGGAGCAGGCGCAGTTCTCTTTTAATGTGCTTAATGCATTTTGTGATCGGTGATTTGCTCAAAATATTGTGTCGTAACCTTGGTTGGTTCGCCATCCCAGTCTTAAATGATAAAGGGATCTCAATCACATATCGTTTTTTTTTTAGATTAATCTTGCTTAAAGGTAGTGTCCATAATATTATAGAATTCATTAGAATTCTGTCGGAGATTTTCAAGTAGCTTTCAAATAATTGGATTGATTTCGAGTATTGTAAGTGTCCATTGAATATAGAAACAGTTTTCCAAATGTAATAAATAATACAAACGCTATTAGCCGTTAGATCACGGACCGAATATATTTACGGGACCTATTTTAATTGTTACAGGAAAGCTAGTAGCATTTATTTATGACTAGTTGATGTCCACAGCCCCACCTCAGTTATTTTTTGAACAGGATGGAGCAAGCTGTTACATGCACCTCTCAGTTTACAATTGTCGCTAGGTGACGATTACGCTTTTTTTTTAATCTGTTAAGACAGTTTTTATTTTTGCTTAAATCAATGACATGGTTTGTAAGAACAGATCTACGTATGTCTTATAGTTTTAGACTTACCCATACTGACCCACTTGAATGTTACACCCTGTATATTGCCCCCGGTTTAGTTTATCAGTCTATGTGGGTGAAAATCCGTTTAGTAACTTTCTAGATTAACGTGAACATGCAACTAATCAACCGTTCTAATGTTTTGGGGTTCCGTACCCTAGTCTATAGCGCTCCTCGATAATGGAACAATTAGTTATTGAGATGAACTAAACAAGAAAATGAAATTTTAAGCTTTATTTCTATAGGTTTTAATGTCCGAGCGTAGCATTTTCAACTCGTATGTTAAAAGCTACGACAGCACTCGTAGCAAATGGTGCTGGAAACGTAGTATTGTTCTGCTACGACCGCTCGTAGAGCTTTATCAGCAATCCGCTACGGAAAGGGGTGCCTGTTGTACTGTCACTGTTTGCTGTAATCTTATGTTGAATTGGTTTCATTGTTTTAATTTGCGAGCATTTAACTTACATTTTGTAGAGAGGAGAGAGATAGTAAATATTATTTTGATTTGAGAATAAATTGGCATTTTAAACGAACGTAAATGTCACCGTGTAATGTAATCCCCTTTCAAAGATAGTATCGGCACAGAATAGGGAAAAGTACTTACATACAGAACTTGCACTCAGACGTTAATTAAAGCAAATTCTTTTGTTTACAGAGAACATCATTCGAACGTTAAGGTTGTCCAGTAAAGTAAAATATATACCAGCATAATTTGACCAATAATTATGACGTTAATGCGTCAATATCAACTCTATGGTCAATGCCGTGTCACAAACAAGAGACAACCCTTACTGACTTACAACTTCAAGTTGTAGCTGACGTCACGTACTCGTATTATTTTGCGATTGTTAGGCGAGTGACATAGCCCTGGTACAGGTTCATCCTGCCTTTGTTAGTTTCGTATATGTATACATATAATTAATGCAGTCTGGAGTCCTTTCTATGCAAAGTACAATAATAGTCTAGAAATAGTGCAGAAGAAATTTTTTGTAGTGTAAGCTACAGATGTCATCGTGAGAAAATGTCGTATCCAAACTTAATAAAAAAGTACAAAATCTTGGAATTAGAATCTAGACGTAAGCTTGCTGATGCCATGATGCTGCATGGTTTGTGCAATAACAAATATGATTGCCTTGAACTCACCAACCAGTTGTGTTACTCTGTACCTAGGACAGTGCTACGACGGGGGGTGCGCACTCCGCGTCTGTTTCATGCAGGTAACTGTAGGACGAACGCGGGGTTGCGCGCACCCCTTCTTCGTCTTGTCGATACCTATAACACCTACTTCACTGATATTGACATCTTTGCTCTCTCATGTCAACATTTATGGTTCAGGTTCTCAGGGTATTGTTAGCCAGTTAACACCTACCTAAAATATACCTATGTATGTTTTTTTTTTTTGCTTTTGTTAAGTTTTTTTTAATAATCTGCGAACAGCAGTGTGGGTTATGTGCTTAATAATATTGTATTATTGTGTTTTAAAACTATATTTTAGCATATAACTGTGATTGTTCCAAATAAATAAATAAAAAAAAATAAAAAAAATATTTAAGTATATATTTTTGGACATTCTCACACAACATCATCTAGCCCAAATTAAGCTAATATAAGCTTGTGTTATGGGAACTAGACGACTGATAAACATACTTATATATTTCTAAATACATACATATTTTAGATAGAAAATACCCAAACTCACAAAAATTTGTGAATCACAATTAATTTGATTCGACCCGGAATCGAACCGGGGAACTTAGGGGCGGTAGTCGCATACTCATTCCACTGCACCACCGAGGCAGTCACTTATATTCCGCGCAGCAAAATATTTTTTCCATTAATTGCATGACTCCAACTTCAACTTTTGCAAATGTCTACCGTAATGTATTTAGGTGCCTATAAAAAATTGTGAAAAAAAATCACACTGCGACGAGGATAAACACACCATTTATCAACTCAGTCTGTCAAATTTTATGATTTATGTTTTAAGAGAACCGGAAAAAAGGGGCTGATATTGTTATTTATTATACCGGAATGTAATAATCCATATTTATTTGAACCTTTATCTAAGGACTTCCAAGGTCTGCTTGAAGTTAATTTATGAAATTTATATTTTTGTCAAATGTCAATCGCAAACTGCATCAAAATCCGTCACACGGTTTTTGAGTTCTATGTGGTACATAGTCCGTGTCTCGAAGAGCACGTTCAGCGTCGGTACCGGTTGTCATACGATTATCTATGGCGGTCGTTACGGGTATTTGGAACCCTAATAAGACAAAACCCGACTGGTCTTACTACACAACTTTGATATCGCCCATGGGTTGTGAAGGATGTCAGATGGCAGTCGCTCTACGGAAAATATCGAAGTTTAGTCGCATCGCAGTTAGACTGGAAAGCCGACACCAACTAGTTTGGGAAAAGGCTCGGTGGATGTGATGTGGTACCTAGTATTGTCAAATACTGAATGGATTCAGGCGTCACCTGGCGAAAGTCCATGATAAAAACAATGGAAAAATGATGTCGAAATTTAAAAATTGCAATGATTTCGCTAAATAGAAGACATGTTAAAAGTCGACATATGTTTCGCCTACTCACGAGGCATTATCAAGATTATCTCAAAGAGACAGCTGAAGAGAAGGCTGTCTCTGTTTTTACCTAGTATTGTTCTAATCTTTGTCCTTACAATAATATGCATTTAAATGAAAGTACCTAGGTATACATACAATAGGTATGTATACATACAATAGGTATGTATAAAAAAAAAACAACTTTTAAATGATCACTCTGTCTGTTTGTTCTAGCTAAGTTTTGAAACAGTGGGACGTTCACAAGCCGATGGTTGATATTAAAAAAATACACGTCAATAATTGACACAACAACCGACTTCAAATTACCGAAATGAGACAAAATAATTGTCGGAATGGGACCAAATTGAAATGGCACTTCGGAAATAGTAGCCATCATTAAAAAAAAATCAAAGTAATAATATGTCACACAACATCATCTAGTCTCAAACTAAGCAGAGCTTGTGATATGGGTACTAGATAAACTGATATAAATACTTATATACATTTTGTTTTGTAAATATATACATATTATACATAGGAAAGGTCTTCCGGCCGTACGTGAACCAAATGGTTTAGCACGAAGCGATGGAAAAAGACCGGACGGTATGTCGTTGCTACCGTGGAAGATGGGAAGGCCTTTGGTGTGGGACGCTACATGCGTTGACACCTTAGCACCTTCACACCTTCCAAGCATCCGGATGTGCCGGCGCTGCTGCTGCATCGGCTGAAGGCCTTAAACGGCGTAAATATGCTAACCTAGCAGGCGATTACATATTTGAGCCTTTTGGGGTTGAGACACTGGGGTCATGGGGTCCGAGTGCTCGCCGCCTTTATAGAGACATTACTAAACGCCTAATCGATGCTTCTCAGGACCAGAAGGCTGGCTATTTTCTGGCCCAAAGAATAAGTATCGCCATCCAACGTGGCAACACAGCCAGCATTCTGGGAACCTACCCAGTCGGCAATGACGCGGAGGATTTTTTAAACGATATTGTAATGTAAATATTTTTAGTCTATAATTGTCTATAATAGTCTAAAATGTTTATTTTGTATATTGTAATTCTTATTGTAAATAAAGATACATAGGAAACATCCAGACTTCGGTACAAACGTTCAAAGTTTGTCCCGACCGGGAATCGAACCGTAGACTCCGGCGTCGAAGGCGGATGCACTACCGACCACGCCACCGAAGCAGTCAATGCAAAAATGGGTCCACCCAGTCCAGAGATATGAGATAAGGTTCGACTCGTACTCCTCCTCTTATTTTGAAAGTCGGTTGAAAAGGATAAACTTAAAAAAAAAGGGGAAACTTAAGCAATTTTTTATATCGAGAATCTGTTCCCGTGGGAATTGGAACCCATGGGCATCGGAGCTGCTGCTAGTCGGCAATAAATCTCACTTGAACGACAACATTAAACATTTAGTGCAATAAAAAGTTTACGGCATTTTCAGTATCTATAGCCAAATGAGATAGTCAAATATTATAGTTTTAGTGCGCGTATACATTCATACGCGATAATCGCGAATACGGCGACACAAGTGTTATAGCTTTCCTTTATTGTATGTTCTTCAAAGAATATAGAGAACTAATATATGATATATTTATTTACAATAAGAATTAAAATATACATAATTATATACTAAAAATATTACAAAATATAATATAAAAAATCCTCCGCGTCATTGCTGGGAAGGTTCCCAGAATGCTGGCTGTGTTGCCACGTTAGATGGCGATACTTATTCTTTGGGCCAGAAAATAGCCAGGTCCTGGCGTTTAGCAATGTTGGATAGAATCAGGCGTTACCTGGCGAAAATCCATGACAAAGTAATGGTAAGTAAGATGTTCAAACTTTTTAAAATAATTGCATCATTCTCGCAAAAAATGTTTCACCTCTAAACGAGGCATACATAAAAAGTTTGAACATCTTACTTACCATTACTTTGTTTAGCAATGTCTCTATAAAGCCGAGCACCTCATGACCCCAGTGTTTCAACCCCAAACGGCTCAAATATGTAATCACCTGCTCGGTTAGCATATTTACGACGTTTGAGGCCTTCAGCCGATGCAGCAGCAGCGCCGGCACATCCAGATGTGCTTGGAAGGTGTCAAGGTGCTAAGGTGTCAACGCATGTAGCGTCCCACACCAAAGGCCTTCCCATCTTCCACGGTAGCACCGACATACCGTCCGGTCTCTTTCCATCGCTTATTATATCTAACATTAATGACTAGCGAGTGACCGTGGTTTACCACGCGTGAACTAGTTTCCTAGTTCTTTATTTCCACAGGAATACAATTCTCAGGATAATAATTTTTAACATAAGAAACCGACTTAACCCGTACTAGAAATTTCTCTTCAATACAAATTAATCAAACCCAAACACAACGTAACTGCTGTAAATCGTTGATGAATCCCTTCGACTGGCTTACGGGTCCCTCATCAGATCGAAACCTTCATTAAATGGTAGTCCTTTATAATACCTAATGAAAAAATTAACAAAGACACTAGTCGCCCTTACAATGCTTGAAGGTTCCCCTCAATTTCTCCGGGATCCGGTCATCAGATTCTGGTTTCCTTATAATATCCCCTTGGAATTAAGGAGGAATTGGAATCGCTCCACGGAAAATATCGAAGTTCAGCCGAATCGCAGTTAGACTGGAAAGCCGTCCCCAACTACGTTGGGAAAAGGCTCGGTGAATGATATACCCTGTCTAAAAAGTCGTGACACGGAGCTGGAAATGAAAGCGTTGGCAACAATAATTCGAGTCTCAATGCCAATCCCACCAGTCGTCAAAAGTACTATTGGAATCTAATAGTACTTTTGAAAACCAGTGAGATCGACACCCAGACCCAAATGATTGCCACGAACGCTTTCATTTTCCAGCGTCAGGACTTTTTAGACAGGGTATATTAAAGATATTACGAGAGAGATTAGAAGCCAATATAGTCCGTGATTCGTTGATTAATCAGATCACTTATAACTTAATCTACGATCGGAAATCCACATTTGACCTGGATATCGAAATTAATGCATCAACGTCTTATGAATCTCATTGGATATGCAATTAATATATGAAGTGCTTGAAGTTGGGTGCACTCGGTGATTTGAAGACGACAAAGTGAGTTAAGTAGTTCGAAAAACTGCCGGTAGGTGTCTCAACGTGAAAAAAACGCGGCCAAAAATATTACTGAATTGGTAAAGCGTTCTACTTGTAAGAGAAAGATGGCACGGTCGACATACTATGTCGATCGACCTATTAAACCAATGGGATTGCAGCAAAATAACAATATATTTTTTTGTAGCGACATTTTCTGCGATATAATTGGTTTAAGTTCGATCGACATTTTATTATGGCGACACTGCTAATTTTTTTCAAAACTACAACATAGCTGCTACTTTTTATTAAATTCATTCGGCCATTTTGGACATAACCCAATATAAATGTGCCCGGTGACGGCAATAGGCTTGCCCCCTATTACGTGGGACAAAAAATACTAGCAAATTGTGGGTGTGTAATGCGCCTCTGCCTACCCCTTCATCCCATAGGCGTAAAATGTGTGTGTGTATGTGTGTGACACTGCTGTGCTCGTGGTGCTGGTGGCTGTTGATTTTTTGCGATCATATAAATATTTAAAAGAAATTTTTAATTGAACTGACACGATTTTAATACAAACAAGTAAAATGGATAAAAATACACTGGAGATGAATACCTTTCATTAAAGACCTCATTCATCGAAATATGTACAGCCGTTGGACCTGTAGAACAAAGAAAATTGCACACGCTACCTCATACATACCATACGCGCGTAACAACCCTCGCTGACGCAGTCGGGGATACACAATTGCGATTACCGTAGTTACTAAGTTGTGCCATTTGCAAGTGCAAATGCTTTGTCTATTTTGTCTAAGTAGACAAAGGAATAACTAATACAGTACAGCAACAAGTCGGAACAACAATGAGGCTGTATAAAGTTTTACTGGAATTCTGCATTTCCATCTACAAGTCCCTCAAGCTATTACTCTAGATACCGTAACGCGCGGAATTTGACAATCTTAAATATCATCGTAAAGGTGTAGTGCGAATGTATTTTTTATAACTGGGAGCAACTTAGAAAAGGCCCACGGTACCTGCCAATGAGGAAAATAGTCGCACTAGTTCCATTAACAAAACCCCTGGAACTATTAAAAAAAGACTCATTAGTTCTATATGAGAGAAAATGACATAGATCTAAGAATCATCCACATCGTTAAGGTTAACAGCAATTTTTTTTAACTAGATTTTCGAATTATTTCAGCGGCTTGATAATAGGTACTAAAAAATAAGGGACATAACGCGTCCACATTTCGTCAATCTAAACAAATAAATAAAGTTCAAGTGTCTTTTTGTAACGTCAAATGAACAGCTTATAATAAATAATAATCTTCTATGGATTAAACGCAAATAGGCATGTTTATAACCGCGCTACTAAATCACGCTTAGCGTTTATGCACAAGGATTATTTATAGAAGCGTGTTCAAAATATGTAAATAAGTATTAAAGCTATATTTACTTGGCGGTTGACAAGAATCGATTGCTATATCTAGGTCATGAGCTGAACAGTCCACCCGTCTAGGTGCATTCGGCAGTAAGTAGGTACTATTCATAGTGTACTCATTGAATATTCAACGATGAAAGCCGATGGCATACTTTTGTTAGATACTCTTATCCATACATAATGTGAAACGAGTTTTACATGGGTGGTAACAATTCATATTTACTTGTCAAATTTTTGATTAGATTTGAGCTGATATTAAAATACACTTTTCGCGTCTTTTTGTTCGCACAATTTCAAGTTTAATTTTTTTTGTCTTTTATAGCTGGGTATGTTGGCAACCCTTTTTTTGGATATCTTTGAGATAGGATATCCTTGTGTAGTCAGCATATGAATCTTCTTCTTGATCCTCATATTCTGACCCTTCATGTTGCAGTAAATCCGATTTCACCCGCTCCTCAAATCCGCTGCTAAACCTATCACACATGGGGATGTGGACCTTGCCAAAGGACTTTTCACAGGGGTATGAAAAGTCCCTTGGCAAGGTCTCTGACATATGAAATGTGATCCTTTTTTAGCTCGAGACTTTTTGCACTTCTGACACTCCATTATTCGTAAAATTATTTGTATTATCTCTATATATAAAAATGAATCCCTATTTCCCTTGGTCACGACATCACGCGTGAACGGCTGGACCGATTTGGCTAATTTGGGTCATAAATATTCGTGGAGGTTCAGGGAAGGTTCATAAGAGAAATTTCTGGCGGTACGAAGTTCGCCGGGACCACTAGTTTTTAATAAATGTTCAAAAGCCGTTTCTTTTTTAAAAACCTGAAAAAAAATGTCATAAGAGTTTCGGATCGAATGATATGAAGAGGTGGTGTATTTCTTACTAAACATTTTGAAAATATTATTATCGACATTTTGAAATTCTGTTTTTTTTGTAAGAAATCTACAGATTTCAAGTAAACGTATGTTTTTTCATAAAGCAAATTGAATAACAGACTATAATTACTAGTTTTAATAATTAAATAATGTAAAACAATGTTTTGAAGATTTACATATTAAAGTCCAGGCTGTATCGACAAATAATAAAAAAGCAATTAAATCAAAAGTCAAAACAAATGTCCTCTTGACAATTTGGTATTTTTTAGAAATTCTCTTAATCTTAGATTATTTATTCTAAATTATTATAAAATCTAAGGAATAAATATGTAATGTTTCTCGTAGAAATTCATAGACATTGGTGATTAATATCGTATTTTAGTATTGTAGTTTCAAGCAATGATTACAAAACACTAATCGACTCGTTGTTTTTGTCCATATTATGCAAACTATTCCTAAGAGATATGAGTATGACTGAAGACCTTGCTATGGACTACTATGGAGTATCAAAAGCGATAACATCGACACCAAGATTCAACATACATTTTTCAGTGACACCAAGATTTACCTTGGTGAATTATTCTTGGATGATTGCAATAAGTAGATCGTAAATGCATTGGTTTACATTTAATATTAAACTGAGAACAAAACGAAGCAATGCACTGTGATCATTATACGAGTACCTACCGAGTTACCTAGTAGGAGGGCAGTGGATGTAAAAGTCAATAGGAAGGAGGAATATAGTTATAGTGTTATGAGTTAATTTTTAAAGTTAAGAAATAAATATACCTACCTATATATGTTTATCAGTTATCTAGACCCTAGATACGTGATTTTGTATAATAATATTTTTGGTTGATTGGTTATACTAGGCTTGTATTAGTCCCTCTGGAGCAGTTCACCAGATTCTCGATTCACCATATTCGCAACTTACGAGATTCTCAACTCACCAGATTCGCAGTTAACCAGAAGTACTCGTATAATCAAAAGCAAATTAAATTTATATATATTAACAACAGAAAATATAATTAATTCTAAAAATTATAAAATAAAAAGGGTTTTGCTCCGCTGTAGCACTGGTTTATACCACCGGTGGTAGAACGGGTAAAAGAGGAGGAAAGTCGGCACAGCGGTCATAACTCGTTCACAAATGTTAAAAATGTATTCGACTGTTCTACTGCAGATATTATGATGCATGCACACTAGTGAATCCCACTTTCTATTCGTTCCCACTATTTCTACTAAACAGTTCTACCGTAGAACTACAGGAAACTTTTTTTCCCACCAGTTCTACTATGTTTGATGGACCAAAAAAGTGGATGTACAACTTACCCGATTGAATGTTTGAACTCATTATTCTGAAAAAGTACCAGGCGATCATAACAGAATAGGAGGATCTTAATGACTGGCCATTATAAAAGACAAACCTCAAATGTACCAGGAATACATAACAACATAAGAGCCTTCAAGATTTTAAATTCTTTTAAATTCAGTGAAAACCGATTGAATGTTTGAACTCATTATTCTGAAAAAGAAAATACGAATTTTCTGTTTGATAGTACAATATCTGGTTAACTGCGAATCTGGTGAGTTGAGAATCTGGTAAGTTGCGAATCTGGTGAATCGAGAATCTGGTGAACTGCTCCTGAGTGGTATTAGTACCTAATACAAGCTTAGGCTAGATGACGTTGTGTGAGAATGTCCAAAATAAATATTCATATCTAAGGGTATACAGAGGCATGTGTATTTCACCACGGGCGTACATGCCCTTTATTTGCCAGTATCTTGTCCGTTGATCGGTAGGTGCAGGTTATTTGAATTAAATCCATGTTCAACCATGTAACAATTGGCACTTTTTGGACAAAATTGATTTGACGGATTGATGGACATTTGCTTCAAAACTAAACTCTAATTTTAACGGCAAAACGAAGAATGAGAGAAAATCCCACAAAATAACACGATATTTTTTATTTCCTATGAAAGTACGATATCATATATACGATCATATGTACGATATAATAGCATAGCATCACGCCTTTTTCCCCGAAGGGGTAGGCAGAGGTGTGCAAACAAACCCACATCTCGCCAGCTATGTTAGGTCCCATGTAATAGGGGGCGAGCCTATTGCCATTTACCGGGCACAAGTTCCAGACTCTGGGATAATTATCTGGGTAAAATTCTAAAGAGAATTATACATTATCCACCAGACCCGGGAATCGAACCCGAGACCTCGAGCGTGGCAGTCCGTACATAGTACCATTGTGCCACCGAGGTAGTCGATATCAATCCAATTTAATATCCGATTTTCGCTGTCATACAAAATTCTTTGTTACGAAACGGCAGTATTGCAAAATGAACAATCTCCTTTATAAGAACAATTGAAAGAACGTCTGTTTATAGCAACTACCCACATTTTATGAATATTACCAGGGTGTGAGTTTAGATCGCGGTTGATGAACTAAAATGGGTGAATACGTAGTCTTATTTATGATCGATACCACAGAATAGGGAATAGTACAGAGAACATAATTCGAACGTTAGGGTTGTCAGTAAAGTAAAATATATACCAGTATAATTTGACCAATAATTATGACGTTAATGCCTCAATATCAACTCTATGGTCAATGCCGTATCACAAACAAGAGACAACCCTTACTGACTTACAACTTCAAGTTGTCGCTGACGTCACGTATTTTTTTAGGCGAGTGACATATGCCTGTCGATACTTCTTTAGTAGAATTATTTTAGTAGGGAATAGTACTCGTATGTGGGACGTATTATCGTTTACAGAAGGTTCATGACTCCTTTGCAGGATTTGGTGTGCGTTTTTATAACAAAATTCCTCTAAACATTATGAACCTTCCTTTGAATAAATTCAAAGTGGCTGTTAAGACACACCTCCTAAAAAAGGCATATTATACTATTAAAGATTATCTAAACGATACAGAGAAATGGCAATGAGTTGCTTGCTCATCACTCGAGCTACATAGCTACTTCTGTTTGAAATGTTGTTTTATTGCTGAAACTCACTTAATATTGTTAAATTATTATTAGTATGATATTGTAAGGTAGTATTTATAGTATTTGACTTTTTTTGTGAATAACAGAGATTCATAATTTTTAAGTTCACTTGGTCCACACATGGTCACGTACTGCCCTTGCCCTCTTTTTATTGTTGTAACAGAATTATTGTATTTACTGGCGAATAAAAAGAGTCGCCGTGAGTTTTTCTTGCCAGGTTCCTTCCTCACAGGCTCTACCTATTGCCTTGCGAATCTGGCGGTAAATGTAAATGTAGAAGCATTTTCTTTTTTTGACGTTCATAAGTGTTACTCTGTGACCTACATGAATAAAGATATTTAGATTTTTTGATTTTGATTTGATGTAAGCACTGTAGTGTGAACTGTTTACTTAACTATTTTGTTCGGTCACGAATTAGCGCAGGCAACGAAATCCCTCCAACAAGGAATAAACTTACTCTTACTTTCACCTACATTTTTTTAGTGATTATTGTGATCGTGGTATGATGCCTGACCTCCCTGACTGATTTTTAGAATGTATGTATGAGAATTTCTACACGATCACAATACTTCCACATATAGAATACTAGTCGCCCGCTTGACAAATTATACATATACACAAAATCCTTCCTCAAAAATCACCCTATCCATTGGTGAAAACCGCATCAAAATCCGTTGCGTAGTTTTAAAGATCTAAGCATACAGACGGAATTTACATTTTATTTACAGACACAATTAATGTGTCAGATTTACGAGTATAATATTAAGTAGTTTAGGTCTACTTACACAAAATGTTAACTTCATAGCATAATTCTCATTAGCTGTTTAGAGGCTTCAAAGTACAACTAATTATTTTCTGTTTGTATTCTACCCAAGCCAAGGTAATTAAAATAAGGCTTTGATGCATACGCGTCGGCCAGATTGTAATTACATAAGTAATTTGGCTCGTTAACATTCTGCACAGATTTTAACAAGGTATGTAACACTTTTGAACCTAATTGAATAAATGTATATTTCATACTATACATACGAGTATATATACTAAGTAAATAGAAAGATAAAGAGCATACCAGAATAATAATTTTAGAAATAAATATACATGAAAGATACCTAATTGAAAAAAAAACTAACACAATACGTGAACCAAATAACAGTAGTTGGATTCAGATATTTTTCTTCATGTGTATTTCTGTTTGTTTGGAAATCACGCAAAAACTAACTACTCGAATTTGATGAAAGTGGGTACTGGAGATCTCTTGGGCAGAAACTTATTATAGTCCGGTCAATTTAGATATTCGAAGGTGCATAAAGTCCCAGCAAGCTGAAAATCAGTAAGATTGTTCAGAACATAATTATAAATAAAATTTAAAAGTTCCCCATCATTCCCGTGTGTGGAAATTTTTTTATTCTAGGTCAAAGGTCCAAAAAATTTATTTTTCGCAATTTTCTGCAAAACGGTAAGTTTTATCATAAACGTACTCTAGACAAAAATTGTAGATCTTAAAATTATCTATAAAAATGTGTCAATACTTTTTTTCCTACGAGGCACCGTTTCTGAGATATATCTATATATAGAAATGGAAAATGTAATTTTTGTCCCCCCCTTAGCTCTCGAGAACTGCTTATGCTACAATGATGGTTGACCCCTCTATGGATAGCCCTGGATAGCCCTCAATCTAGAGGCAAGCCAAAAAGTAGAAAATTTGACCTAGCCCTAAGGGGTCAAATAGTCCGGTCAATGTAGTCTTTGACTGTTTTTGCCGATAAGACATCGTGGGGGCCAGTCTACGGACCGTGGTTCTATATGGGGCCGGCAGAATGGGGATTATGACTGATTTTGAATAACTGTCCTATAGTATTCTTAAGTATCTACTATTACCAAAAAATATAATATTTCTGCAGGAAACAAAGTTTTATTATAAAATAAATTATAGTTTCAAAACGCTCGCCGGTGTCATGGGGTGTGCTTGTGGCGTCACTGACTCTGCGTTAACCAGAGACTTGGGATGGCGCTCGCTTCGATCCCTTAATAGACGTACAGAGCGTGGGAAAGAGAAGTCCGGAGAAGTCATCATCATTCTAACATTGCCTATGAGTAATAAAGATAGACGATGACGTACTTATCTATGTGTGTCAGTGTCAGTGCCAAAAATTTTCCGTAGTTTTCCAAATAACAAAAAGAGCATTTATCTTGTAAACTGGCGAATATTAGTTTTCTAAAAATATAAGCGAATCCTTTGTTGTTTACAGTAAAACTGTATTTAAGAGCCATTGTGTCTTGTTGTTTAAGTAATTGTAATGTGACTAAAGCTGACAATCCAAATAGTTTATGTCTTGTGTTTATGAAATAAGTAAAAAGTTCTAATAATATATAATACTATTAGATATATGGACCAACAGCATGGTTTCATAAAGAATCGGTCCACAGTTACCAATCTTTTAGAATACAAACCATTTTTGTGTAGTTCCTTTGCTGTTGGTGGCCAGGGAGACTCTATATACACCGATTTTTCAAAGGCATTTGATAAAGTCTGCCACCGTATACTCTGTCATAAGCTCCTCTCTTATGGTATTCAAGGATGCCTGTTCCGCTGGATCTGCTCATATCTTGAGAGCAAGAGTCAGTTGGTGGCATTGGGGGGCTATACTTCAACGCCAGTTACCATCTCTTCGGGCGTTCCCCAAGGATCGCATCTAGGACCCCTTTTCTTTATTTTATTTATCAACGACTTCATCGAGAAAGTGTCCTCCAACTGCCTTTTATATGCTGCTGACCTAAAAATTTTTAAATTAATTTCTGACGAGTCAGATTGTCTAGTCTTGCAAAAGGATCTGGATACTGTCGTCGAATGGTGTAAGGATAACCAAACGCACTTAAACATTGACAAATGCTTCATAATATCCTTCACCAATAAACGTAATAAGGTGGTCCATGACTATTACACAAGCTATCTTTCAAAACACACTATGAGCATATTTTGTCCAAATCTACTCAGATGCTTGGTTTTGTAATAAGGTCAACCAAAGGATTTAGAAACCCTTATAGTTTCTTGTACCTCTACTTTGCTTTGGTCAGAAGTGTACTTGAGTATGGTGCACCAATATGGTCTCCGAATTATAGGGTGCACATCGATGCAATTGAGAGGGTACAGAAGAAGTGCCTGAGATTTTTAACTTACCGGCAACAGCCCGGACGCTCAGACCTTCATTACGAGGACAGATTGGTCAAATATAATGTTCAGTCATTAGAGACGCGTCGTATTTACTTCGACTTGGTGTACTTGCACAAGATACTCCACAGTGTGGTGGACACATCCAATCTATTGTCTCAGATACCTTTTAATATTATATATAGTGCCCGTAGATCGAATCAAATTAAAGTTTTTAGTTTACATGTATATAAGAACAACACATCGTATTTTAACCAGTTAACTAGGATGTGCAGACAATATAATGAGCTGATGGTAGCCAACAATGAGTAATAGATGAGAATATTTGTTAAGTTGCCGTCATTTATCAGAGCTTTAAAGGATATCCTTCTCCTGACATTCAGTTTTGAACGCAAATTTTTATAAGCAGCTTACAGCTACATAAAGCTGTTGTAGTTAATTGAAGTCTTTTTTTTTTGTATAGGCTTGTATACTTAACATCCGTGACTGTTTACTTAATTTTAGTTTAATTGTTACTTGTTATTAGCCAATTATTGGTTTAGCGCTCAGCACATAATTTACGTTGCAAGCCAGTTCAGTATTATAAATAAGTTAAAAAAATATTTCATGTATACTTTTGCCATGCTTGTAATGTGTAATGTGAGTCATAAATAAATACATTTATTTTATTTTATTTCCTATTCACAATGAAGTATTAATTTTAAATAACGTAAAATAGAAGAAAGTCTTTTATATATAGGGATAGGGCTTGACCACCTGATGACGTCACGATTATCGATGTATCGATAAACCATGGCAAAATGAAATATAATGTTATACGTTCCCGCCTGTTTTTCGGAATGATTATTTTAGATTAGATTAGACAATTTTTTATTTGGATTTAATAAAATCATAACATAGTATAACACAAAGTCTGTCCGCCCCTCCCTATGGTAAGCATAGATCTTTAAAACTACGCAACGGACTTTGATGCGGTTTTCACCAATGCATAGAGTGGTTCTGAGGAAGGTATATAATTTGTGTATAATTTAATTTCAGATCAATCATCACTACATATCACTAGTGGTTCTGTGAACAGTAGACCTCGCGTTATTTTCGCATTTTCCCCCCATTTCTTCCCCATTTGCCTCCCAATCGAAAAATCCCTTCGACAAAAGTTGCGCCTTGCAACAAAAAACACTTGTGCCAAATTTCATCAAAATCGGCTGAAAAATACGGCCTGTAGACCGGAACAAAGTTCTCCGCAGCGTTTGTCTATTCGCGCTAAACTCAAAAATTGCTGCACCAATTTCCATGATGCTTTGGATATAATTTGTCGCGGGCGAAGCCGTGGGCGTCCTCTAGTTCAATATATAAGAACTAAATCAAGCTCATTCATTCCGCCGGGAGCCACTGGAAATTCTTGGAGTGTTCACCAGATGGCCTCGGCAGCGGACGTGGGAGCGGCCGCGGCCTTGGGCCGCGGATTTCAAAAATGGGTATTTTCCATTCATTAGTATCATTTTGCATAATTGCATGACTAATAATGTATACTAACTGATATGCCCCAGTGATTGGTCTTCAGACTTTTTAACCCACCACATTATTATTTTAAAATTTTTTCATGTAAATAGTAAAACAACTTATTTTTTTTTGTTGCATTATGTAGAGAATATAATGTTATTTTATTTTAAATAAAATAGTCTTAATGTTTAACGACTTATTATTTCAGCATTAAATCATGTTGTCATTCTTTCTCTAATGTGTAAAAGTCATGAGTCAATCAAAAATGGAACTGGAACACTTTCAGTGGGAATTGGGAAGAAGAAATGGCTGGTGCCGTGGAAATCTGCTATATAAGCTGAACTGTTTCATGAAAATGCTGAACTAACTTAAAGAAACATACTACTACTTTGGGGAAATGCAGCAGATATAGAAACAATTTTTATATTACAAAAGAGGGCAGTCCGTGCCATTAATTGTTTAGGTAAAAGAGATTCTCTTAGGTAGCGATTTAAAGATATTAATGTTTTAACTGTAGCTTCCCAATATTTATTTGATAACATACTGTATGTCAGGAAAAATATATCTAGCTATACTAAAGTAAGTCATTCTTTCAAGGGGGAAGGTTTACGCTTTTATAATAAATTGCCTGAATCGGTCCTTTGTATGCCCGACAATAAATTTAAAACCTTTATAAAGACCACTTGTCAAAAAGCATATTATAATACAGTTGATTACCTTAATGATAAAAGTGTCTGGCTTGAGCATGGTGCAGGCGCCTCCTTAAATGCCGTAATTGTAGCATATTTTGTACTTAGGCGACTATAATTTTTTTTGTTGTATTATACACTCTTTTTGATTTTGACACGAGACCAATGTACATTCGTCCACATTTAGTCTTAAGAAAATGTTTAAATGAGTCAATTATTTGAAAAGAGTGACTGAGATTTTATTGCCAATCTGGCAGTACATGTAAATATAGAAGCAATGACATTTTTTATTTTAAGTATTTACTGACGTTGGTGACTGTACTGCTTAGCCATTTAGTGACCTATACAAATAAATAAATCATTTCATTTCATAGTTTTGTCATGACCGTTCGTCCGTCTGTTTCATTCTCGGCTTTCCTCCTCCAAACGGTTAAAGCTAGAAAAATGAAACTGCATAAATATGTGTATTTATAACGTTGACCAAGGGTTACAATAAAATAATGAAAATTTTTGAAAATGAATTTTTTTTTAACTAATGAGTGGGACCAAGTAAATTGTGTACTGTAAAAATGTGGGTCAGTAACGCACCTACCTATGCTTGCACCCTCGGGCAAATAGATATGTAGGCATGATTATATGTATACAAGGACATACAGCAGATCAAATAATTTAGATACGAAATTCCACCGCTAGATCCTCCATAACGGCACGCATATCAATAGCATAATTTTATATGGATCACGCATTTCAGAACGAATAAATACTTAGGTATATTACCGTCGCAGTCGTACAGGAATTTTGCACCTCAAACTCCGACGTAACAAGCGCCCTCATTAGCACAGGGCCTTTAGCAATGAGCATTTTTGGATGCGGTAAACTGTGAATTTTTTGCTCATCTATATATATAACTAGCAACCCTTAGCGTAAACTGCGCAAGTAATATTTTTTTTTATTTTTTATTTATTTTTTACTTTTTGTCAAGTGGTGCGATAAGATTAGAAATTTGACAAAGAGTAAAAAAAAATAAAAAAATTATTACTTGCGCAGTTTGCGCTAAGGGTTGCTAGTTTAATATGTTTGAGGTAAGAACAGAGGTTTAGTAGGAAATTCCGTAGAATAGCTTTCTCTCGTTTTCAATTCCCAGGGAACGAACATAATTATTACTAGGATAAATTATGCAGTGGAAATGAGAAGTTTGAGAAGTATGACTGCGGTGAAATTGGTTGATAAAGTGAGGAAAAGCGTGACACGAGAACGTTGCGGTGTATCTGAAGATGTAGTGAGTAAGATAACTTGAGCAACCCAAGGGGGGTGCCATCTTCATCGCGGCGGTGAGACCGATCATGGACGATTGGCTGCAGAGGCAGCATGGTGACCTCACGTACCGTGCAACGCAGATGGTTGCCGGGCATGGATGCTTCGGTAGCTATCTGTTTCGCATGCATCGTGAGGTCACGCCCCGGTGTCAACACTGCGAGGTTTCCGACGACGACACCGCACTCCACACGTTGGTGGAGTGCTCAGCGTGGGCGAGTCAGCGCCGGGACCTCGTAGTGGGTCTGGGCGTGGATACCCTCTCGCTGGGGACCATGCTTCAAGCCATGGTATCCAGCGGGAGTAGGTGGAACGCGGCCGTGTCCTTCTGCGAGCAAGTCATGCTCGCGAAGGAGGCGGCCGGGAGGGAGAGGGAGCGTACCCTCCCCGCCGAGTTCCGTAGTCGGCGGCCAGGCCGCCCCAGACTACGCGACTACGCCCAAGACTATCGTCCTCCATGATCGGGGCCTGAGGACGGCGGGATCGCCACCCACCGTCCTTACAGAAGCAGGCTAGAAGGGTTGCGTGCTGCGGGACTTTTGCCCCATAGCACGCAACCAGATTCACTCACTGACGCGGGATAAAACCCGACCCCAATGACGCGGGATTCTCGTCCCGACCAAACACCCGCAGAGACCACAGAGGTGGTCAAAGTCCGCCGGGCGCCACTGGACATACCCTCTGCTAGTAACCAGGGACGCCCGGCAACGGACGTTAGAGCGGCCGCGGCCTTGGGCCGCGGAATTAAAAAAAAAAAAAAAAAAAAGTGAGTAAGATAGAAAAAGGATGCTTAGATGGTTCGGGCACGTAGAAAGGATGGATGAATGAAGATTGACGAAACAGATACATAAGGCGAACTTCGACCAAATCGGAGATGTTTTGACCAAGTGTACCCAGAACCGGAGAGCGTGCATGAAGATAGTTATGAAAGTGGAAGAAGCGAAAGAAGTATGCCAGGATCGTAGCAAGTGGAATTCCGACCTACCCCCATGGGAAAGAGGCGTGACCATATGTATGTATATATAGGTATATAAAAATGTAAACGTATCGATGTTCTTATATTTAGCTCAACTCAGCGACTATTATAAAGTCTTTGTTTCATCAAAATTGAAAAGTGATTGTGACAAAGTTATTTCACATCAATGGAGCTGTCGACATTAGTTAGGTTTTTTTTTTTAATAAATTTACTTCTGTTCAAATATACTTCTAAAGTACCATAAGTCATGTTAAACAAGATTAAAAATCGTAAGTAGGTATATTCTAGACTGTTATTATTAAACGACCTAGTATCGAGACTAGTTATAAACAAACCTGATATTATTACATTCAGAAATCGTACACAAACAATGTTTATAAACCGAGTAATGTACTCACATGCGTACGAGTACACGTTCCGGTTGGATTTGAAAACAAACAGTGCATCTAATTATACATACGAAGGTCTATGCCCCGTCAGGAATAGCATCACGACTGAAGTACACCGATAATTGAAATTATAAGCATCTGAAAATTAATGAACAAAGAATGGATTCAAATTAGATTATAACTAGGGGACGCCCGTGACTTTAAGACCCTTTATTAACGTACGAAATTTTAAAAATTAGCTAAAATAAGCTTGTGCTATGGGATCCAGACGACTGATAAACATACATAGTTTACATAGAAAACATCCAAACTCCGTAAGAAGTCGTACAACACACACATAGTATACCCTTGTATACACAAATATTTGATTCGATCCGGAGTCGAACCTGGTGGGACCGACTCATACTATAGGATGTTTGCGACGTTTTGCGTTCTAATATTCATTAACCGATATCTAACATTAGCAGAGTAAGGCGTTTTATAAATTAAAGTTATTTCAGGTTTAAATTAAATTTGAAATTGAACATTTCCCTCTCAGAGCGGCCATTAGCGGGGAATAAAACGGAGAATACCACCTTGTTATAACAGAGTAGGGCCCTCGCCGAGACCTTTAACACCGAATAATTAATGAACCAAGAATCGAAATTATACTAAATCTCATTCATTATTTTAATATTATTCATTTTCAAATTTTCCTGGGATTATCTATCTGTGTTCCTAGTTTTTCTTTTAACATAATTGAATTTAAAATTTCACCCTCATTATTACGGATTAATGTTAGTCTAGTGGAATTAGATCCGCTGGGCGCCACTGGAAATACGTTCTGCTTGTAATCAGAGACGCCCGGCAACAGACGTTAGAGCGGCCACGTCCTTAGGCCGCGGCACTAAAAAAAAAAACAAAAAGTGTAATTAGATAAATAACTTTTATCAAACGAGGTTAATTTATTATTTACATTCAAACTTCAAAGGTATTTAGAGGCATAATCAGAAATATTTTGAATCAAAAACCTATCCTGCAATTGATGTTTTGACAAGAGTACGGGTGCCTGCCGTTTTGCCGAAAAGATTTTGACAAAATTTCATTACCCAAACAAATTTTAGCAACCTTTTTTTATACCATTGCAATATTTCGAATGATTTTAGTACGCATATTTTTATTTGGTCAAATTTTTACTTGGCAAAATATTACCAAGTATAATGTCATTATGGCATTTGGTCTTTAATCAAATGATTTATTACAGCAAACAATCTTCAGACAATAAACGTCTGGTGAAATGATGTTGGTTGTTTGGTGAATGGTTTTTTTTTTTTTTTTTTTTTACGTGGTCTGTGATGCATTTACGCACTTCACCGTCTCACTGCGGGGGGGAGCGAGACGGCTTCGTGTGGGACTCCCGGCCCTAGGATGGAAAACGGGCCGGACTACCCACTAAAACCTATCCACGGTGTTTCTCCTTCGCCTTAGCCGGGCCGCCGGATAGACAGAAACTGTTAAGCAACGGCGCACATACAGGTATTTGCACGATCTAGGCGGCCAAAAGTCCCATCATCAAACTATTTATAATATTAATAAAAACGAGTTCTACGGACAGAGTATGAACCCCGGCACCCGACCCACGCTATAGCTACCTGCTACCCCGCCCCTCGCACCCGTAGTGCCAGTCGCAATCTGACCGTTTCACGTAGTGTACGTATCTGTTGTCGGCGCTTTTCTAATCATTAAACTTTGAGACGTAATTTTTATATTTTCAAGTTATTTTAAATAATTTAAAGTGATGGATTCTGATGGACAAGGTAAGAGACTTACTAAATGCATAAATAAAGTTATAATCAGTTATCAAATTATATTTTTGTTTGTCATAAAAGTAACCTCATTTCCACAGTATTTTTTTTCAAAATTTATCTTTTCTAAGTGTTTTTGTTTATGTGGCCGGGTAGATCCGGCAATAGTTTTCATTACAGATTATTAATTGATCCTTCCTTATGAAAATACAATGAAAATCATATCCGGAAACGTCTGGATAAGTACAGTTTTGTGACATAGAAGACATTTAACAAATTTTCGTACAAAATAGTATAATGCTTTTTGGCGATTTTTACATAGTGTATGTTTGTTTTAGGTTCAGAGGGTGCTTCAGGAGTAAGGGTTGTAACCCGTAAATACTTGTTTGACCTCATGAAGGCAGAAAATTTGCCTAATTTAGATGCAAAATTAGACTTTTTAAAAGATAAACTTTTGTCATGTGAAGGTTATAATGACCATCAAATAGCTAATTTAAAGCGCAGTTTTGCTCGTTTCAAGTCGGATATTAAACAAAGGTGGACCAAGGCTTATTACAAAGAAGAAATTTTTATTAAATACAACCATTTGTGGCTGGATGGTACGTTTGAAATACCGGTTGTTGAGACTTCACAAAAAAGGGCAGGTCGACCATCAAAGTTGTTTAAAGATGCAAGTGAGAGGAGCAAGCGACGAAAGACTGAAGAACTACGATCTAACTTTGATCAGGAAATTATAATACATGCTGCGAAAGTAGAACTGGGAAAATCGGGGAAAAAAGATGCATCAAATGTATTAAAAGATATTACTAGTACTCCAACACGAGCAACAAAATATAGAAAAGCATTTTTGCATACGAAATCTAGTAAAGAGCAGTCCTCATTAACACCAATGCAAGCTTTGCAAATGTTTATAGATGCCGATTTGACACAAGGACAGTATGAAATTATAAGAAAGACCAATAAGAAGTTTTTTCCAACATTTATTTTTGGCTTTTTGTAAGACACTATGTCTTACAAAAAGCCAAAAAGAAATGTTATCCACCTCAAGAATCTTGTACGGTAACGAGTACCAGTGTCGAAGCGCAGTTACAGCCACTAATGGACGTTACTGTTAGGCGGTTATCGGAATACCTAGAGGAGGTTTTGTTAACTTTAAAGGAGCAAGAGCGTGAAAGCTTAACTGTGATAAGTAAATGGGGCTGCGATGGATCCCAGCAATCACAGTTCAAGCAACGATTAGAAAGTGATATGGATTGTGATTCCAACATATTTCAAAGCTGCTTTGTGCCTCTTCAACTAGTTTGTGGGGAGAACAACGATAAAGTTGTATGGAATAACCCAACGCCTTCTTCGCCGCGATTTTGTCGACCAATAAGATTTCGCTTCATCAAGGAAACTATCGATGTCACAGAAGAGGAAATAAGTCACGTGAAAAGTGCTATAAGCTCACTAGTTCCAACTGAAGTCTATATAGCAGAAAACAAATTTATAATTAAGCACAGTTTTATTATGACGATGGTAGATGGAAAGGTCTGCAATGCAGCCACAGGCACAAAGTCAACTAGTAGGTGCTACATTTGTGGTGCAACTTCTAAAGACTTCAATAACTTAGATTATACAAGAGATGTCAATTTTGCCGCTTTGGAGTTTGGCATATCAGTACTACACGCAAGAATACGAATATTTGAAAGCATACTGCATTTAGCCTACAAACTACAAGTAAAAAAATACAGGGAAAGAAAGTCGAAAGAGGAGAAAGACCTTGAAGAACAAAAAAAAAAAGAAATACAAGCAAGGTTTCGCACTGAAACAGGTCTTTTAATAGATATGCCTAAATCTAATTTTGGTAATACCAATGATGGGAACACCAGCAGAAGGTTTTTTGAAAATCCTGCATTAGCTGCTTATATAACTGGTATCAGTTATGAACTAATATACAGGTTTAAAGTGATATTGGAGGCGATTTCAAGCGGGTTCAAAATTGATCCCGTGAAATATGAAAAATATGCTTCGGCAACCGCATCTTTATATGTCAATTTATATGATTGGCATCCTATGACGCCTACAATGCATAAGATTTTAGTACATGGGGCAGTCTTAATAGAAAAAGCATTATTGCCAATCGGACAACTTTCGGAGGAAGCAGCTGAGGCTCGCAACAAACATTTTCGATGTTACAGACAAGATTTCGCGAGGAAATTTTCAAGAAAAAACTGTAACGAAGATATATTTAACCGACTTCTACTCAGTTCAGATCCTCTGCTCAGTAGCATGCGAACTATTAAAAAAAGGAAAGCAGAATCATTTTTGCCTGAGACATTGGACATGTTTGTGTCTGCAGGTTGTCAAATATTAAAAGATAATGCATCAGACAGCGATGAGGAAAGTTAAAATTATGTCTTTAATTAAAAAAAAAAATTTTTTTTTCGAAAATATACTTACCTATTTTTATTAAAAAAAAATTTATTTTATTTTATTTTAAATATGTTTTTTTATTTATTTACCTTATTTAGAAACCAATTATCTATTAAAATAATTTTGGCCGCCTAGATCGTACAAATACCTCTATGTGCGGCGGCCCGGAAAAGGGGCGCTCTTTCGAGCTCAACACGGGGGGCCTAACCCCCCCCAATCAACATAGAAGCGACGCCCCCGAAACACATAAGGGGCGTCGGACTCCTCAGGGCCTTTCGCGTGAGCGGTGGGCCACCCGACCCACCGCCCACGGCCCTATCAGTCGGGGACTTGGGCGTATGCAATACGCCGTCGCCCCCTGACTGGTGCCCGGCGGGGCGGAAGCGTGCGGCCTGCACGCTCCCGTTCCCGCAGGGCCTCTCTCTTTGCCGCCATCACCTCCCGAGCGAAGGAGGCGACGGCGGCCCAACATTCTTCGCTGCCGGCCATAGAGAGAATGACGGCCGGCAGCGAACCTACACTGCCGATGATGCCCGTGAGGGCCAACCTCTGCGTGTCCCAGGCGGCGCACACAGCGAGCGTATGCTGCGCCGTATCTACGGCGCCGCCTGCGCAGTGATGACAAACTGGCTCCGACAGGATCCCCACCACTTCCCACAGGAATTTGGCAAAACAGCCATGACCCGTGAGAAGTTGGGTGAGGAAGTAGGTCGGAGCCCCCTGCGCATGCTCCACCCACTGGCGGAGCACGGGACCGATGTTTGGTGAATGGTTAGGTTAGGTTAGGTTAAAACTGTGACCACCTACGCCAGACACGACTTGCATTAATAGAAAAAAATATATTGTTTTAGTAGGTTACCCGGAACTCAACTATTTAGATTAGGTTAATTTCTTCTTTAAACAAAATGGGTAGGTTAGGTTAGGTTAAAACTGTGACCTCCTACGCACGAGCCGAGCGAGCGAAGCGAGCGGTGCCGCGGCAGCGGCCGGCGAGTGCCAGAAACGACTTGCTTACTAAATATTTGGCTTATTTGATTTTGCGTAATAACTGTTATTCCAACTGAAATATTTGACTAAATAAAAAATGTTAAAAGTACTAGTTGGCAAACAAGTTATAGTTTAAACATTCATTTCCCAAACATTAGGTTTGTGTTACAATTTTTTGTGAATAGATTTTTTGCTAAGTAATAATATGGCAAATGAAATTATGCGAAATTTTTTTTGGGAAGTGAACATTTGTCAAATTCCTTTCGGTCAAACAAGGGAGACCCCAAGAGTACGCATAACCATAGCGTGTATGAATATAGTTATGAAAGTGGAAGAAGCGAAAGAAGTTTGCCAGGATCGTACCAAGTGGAATTCCATTATATCTGCCTACCTCAATCAGAAAGAGGCGTATGTACCTGCATTACCATAATATACCTAAAACAAGCTGTATTCAAAACTTTGCTGTACACCGCATAAGATTTATTACCGAAAGCAATAAAGTTCGTTTGATGCAGTTTCGAGCGGATGGCTTCCGTCAGTGGTTTTATGAGTCTCACGATGACAACAGGCATGTGTGTGTGTGTGTGTGTGTGGATGAATGTTAAATTGTTTATAGGTATGTGCCACCGCTCGTCGTGTTTTGAAGTTCCATTTACAGTTTTCTTAAAAACGGCTATAACAATTTTCTATAAATTTTCATCAATTATATCTCCTCATCATTTGGCAAAAGCGCCATTCTCATAAAAATTTATTGATTTTAAGCTAAGTATGAAAATTTACGCCGGGCTCCACTGGAAATAGTTCTGCTTATAACCAGAGACGCCCGGCAACGGAACAAAAAAAAAAAAAAGTATGAAAGTTTAAATTTTTTAGATGGAATTTTCCAAGTGAAAGTACAGTGTTTTTATTTCCTTAATGTACTTCGTTTCGTCATCATATGCTTCGGCTTTCGTCGGATATCCATCAGTTTGGAAGTACACAAAGTTGCTAATACCACTTTTTTTTATTAAATAATTAATATTTGGTACGTGTTATTTAAACATGAAAATAATTTCACAGCCTTATAGAGACCTTAATCAAAACAATAAAGTAAATTTTAGTTTTTACATCATAAATGTAATAATTTTTGGAGATGGATATTAATATTCGGTTCCATTCGGAAAAACGACAATTGCCGAAGGTCATTAAGAAAATAAAAGCACTGTACCTACTACCGTCCTATGATGATCGATTTGTTTGAGGTCGCTATCCAATCAAGTTGCCGTTCACCCTACTAAATGCCTCCAACCAAAATTCTGGTACCTATAGCAGTATAAACATAATACAACAAGCAAACAAACTTTATAATTACATAAAGTCTGGAGACTGCGGCGAGGTCGACATCGATTCGATCGATTGATCGATTTGGGACGTTTATATGGTAATCAATTACTCGTTTACTCTTTAATTAGTGTTATTGTCTTATTTGGCTGACTGCGACACTGTGTCTGTGAGTCACTATTAAATGCTAAACGTTTTCCTGTGTTATCAAGTATCGTATATCTAAATCCATTAACCCTAAACAACCAGATAGTGTTTCAAGTTCTTTGAACTAAACTATGTACACATTAGGGTGTGTTACCCCTATTTTTAGCTTGATTACTATCTGAACAGGTACGTAGTCATTAAAGTGATGATTTGAATTAACAAATGTAATAATCTATTAAGTGGTCGCCCTATGGTCGGTTTTACCCTGATAAGACCCTCCCTCCCCAATACTCACACAATACACAAAAACTCACGGTGAAAAATTGTTTCAAGTTAAGAAACACCTTATGCCAAGTTTCGTGTAGATAGGATAACAAATGGGGCCGCTAGCCTCGGAAAAACATTAAAAACATTATTTTAGCTTTTTTACCCCATTGCTCCTTCAATCCAAAAAAGCTCACGACAAAAACATTGTGCCAAATCAAGGAACACTTGTGCCAAGTTTCGTAAAGATCGGATAAAAACTGTGGCTGCTAGCTCGGAACGACAGAAAATGCAGACAGACAGACAGACAGACGAATGAAAAAATGTCCAATCTCGAAATGTAGACGCTTCGCTCAATAAAGTGTGCTTATATAAAAAAAATTGCGGTCCGGGGACCCCAGTCAGGAACGAAGTTCTTTACGCAACTGCAACGCAATTCTATATGGGTTTGGGTTACTTTTCGTTTTACTAACGACGCCGACGCCAACTTAAAAATAAAAAAGAAACAAAAAAGAGCGGATCATATTTTGGCGCCTACCGGTTGGGAACCATTGATAAGCGTAACGTGACGATTTCTACGAGTATTAAATCGCATTACCCGTAAGCTGCGTTAGAGAATTTCGTTCCAAAAATAATTGTACTAAGTATGAGTATGTTTATACATAGGTTTTATAGACGAAATAATCCGGTTTCGATAACACTGTCAATTACACTCAATGGTTGTATTCAGCTTTGCATTAAGTACGCCAACGAAACGAACCTAAATACCTATTAAACACAAGTGACTATTCACAGTTGAGGTATTAGCATAGAGCTACACGGTCGTCGTATGGTTATTGTGAGTGCCGTACAGATTATTATGTGGTTTCCTCGTTCCATGTTGCAAGCTAAAGTTGTGGTATAATCTCGATATTGAACACCGATATTCAGCAGTGTTTTGCTCATAACATTTGAATGGAAACAGTTCTGAACTAATGAGCTAACTGGCATTTAGATTGAGAGATCGCCATCTTTGTTTTATTTGGATTTAATGTACAGATGAAAAAATTGCACATTATTTATTAGTGTAGTAAGGACTAGTGATAGTGTTTGTGAAAGAACTCACATCCTTCATAAAAACATATGGCTTAACCGCGTATGGGTTTATTTAGGTGATGACTGCACTGAACCAATTTCATACTGCCCGCACACTATTTTTTTTTATTTAATTCCACGGCCCTAGGCCGCGTCCTCTCGTACGTCCGTTGCCAGGCGTCTCTGGCTCACACGCAGAAGGTATTTTCGGTTTTTGATAGAAAAACAATTAAGCAAGATAGCTTGTACAACAAATAAAACAAATTTATATTGTAGTATAGCTTTTATTCTATTTAAAGATTGATTTTTCCCTAACAAATCCATAATTTCAGCAACTCCTGGACCATCATCTAAACCACTAAGTACAGATCAAAGCATCTTCATTAACGCCGGAAACTGAGAGCCGTTGTCGCCTGAGAAACTCCTTAAATTCTTTTTCAAATTGTTTTGATCAAATTTCTCTTAACTTTCTAAACTTTGAAGAAGTTTTCGAAGAAGGTCTTTATCTATATCAGAACTGATTGTCGGCAAAATCTACAGGAAACCGAATTTCTTAGATACTAATTGTTCTATTCTTGAAACTCGAAGTTACCGAGTCAAGAACACCTTTAATTATGTTCCTCGGATAATTCAACTTATCTTTTATTATATATTTTTTTTAATTCCGCGGCCCAAGGCCGCGGCCACTCATACGTCCGTTGCCGGGCGTCTCTGGTTCACACGCAGAAGGTATTTCCAGTGGCTCCCGGCGGATGCTCGCACACTATTACCTAGACCAAACAAAACTATAACCAATATAGATCGACGACCATAAACTACAGAGTGCCTTGTAATTTGATATTAACATCAATTTTGGCGGGTTCTTTCATTTGAGAGCATCTGTGTCAGCATTAATTAAAGGAAAAGGTCATTGTAACCTGAGGAAAAAGATGTAACGGGTGAAGACTGAACCTCAATTAATCCTCTGGACTTTAGAAACCAACTTCATCATTGTAACTCAGCATTGACTTTCACTTGGAAAATTGCATGTAAAAATTTCTAAAACTTATAATTGAATATTTAGAATTTTCGTGTTTCATGCTCATGCTCGACGATAGGAAACCCTTAGTTGATGAAAACTTAAAGAAAATAGTTCGAATCGTTTTTAAGAAAAATGAAAAACTGCTTTTGAACAGTTTAGGCTGTAGCTCTCCGTTGAAGCGTTTATAATTGGTCAGTCCATATCATTGGAGACCATCTTCTGTCCTGAAGTCCTGAATAAAAAAAAACACTCCATATAAGCATAGTTCCACCTGATTTATAATAACAGTAGCATGCAAATACAAAAACAATATATAGAAACACTACAATAAGCAATATTCAGTGAAGCTCGCTCGCTCGCAACGTTCTGATGAAACTAAAATATCAAATGTACGTTACATATTTCTTTTACATTTCGTGAGCTCTCCTGAATTTTAAAACAATATACCGATGTTTTGCAAATATTAATTTTGTAACATTTAATCTGCAGTTTTCATTGAATTTCAGAATGTGAAATTCAATGAAGAATTTCACATTCTCGTGTTCGTTTATTATTATTAAAATATTAGTAAAAAGAAATACGAATTGGGATGTTATTCTTTTGATATTTTTTTAGCCGAGGGCTGAGGAAGGAATGTTTTCCAGGCGTATCTTGTATGTACATATGTATCTATGCATGCATACGTAATATACCTACTATGCTTATAGTCTCCTACTTAATACACTTACACAGCTACTAAGGTACGATAATTGATTGTACTAATCGTGGTTTCGGATTGACTTGTGATAGCTTGGGCCGTGGAACTTAAAAAAAGACCGCGCAGCTTATAGCTGTTTTGACGTTTGTCTATTTTAAAAGTTTCAATTCGTTTAACATTCTGTGACCATTGTTCCATGAAAGGATTAGGTTATGTATTTATAAACCCCGATTAATTCGATACGAACGTAAACTTTCAAACCTCAACTTTGCAATCTTTTCATGTGGAATAGTTACGGCTTGGCAACCCATTAAAAAATAATAAAAGCTTCGAAAGGTTGCACCAATTATTGCTTTGATGGATGGCGCATAATACTCGTATAAATGAATTCGTCTGACGCGCTAGAGTCTCGATTTCTAGTTCGCTACAAATATTTAATGCGATTAATGGAGTTCTAGTGTTTTCTAAATAAAGTATGTAGGTCGCCTGGACTAGTTTTCTCTTTTTACCTATTATCAAGGATAAAAAGTAGTGTGCCCAAAGTAAATCTATCTTCTTACTTCCTGAGATCATTCGTTCGCCGTTTTCACGCTACATAGGTAGCCCAACTACTCAAGCTATGCAAATCTTCTATGAATGTAAACTAAATGGTGCTAAGCGCAAAGCTCGACATCGGCTGTTTTTTTTCGTATACTCCTTAAGGCACACGGAAAAAATTTACCTATAAAAACTATTCCAACTGGGAGAAACCGCCGGCTTCCTCTAGTTTTTAATAATAACTAGCGGTCGCCTGAGACTTCTATCACGTGGTAATTTGGAACATACATTATACGGCCTTGTACCTTACTTGGTTCCCGTCGCCCGTAAAAACATCTAGTTTCGCAAATAATTATTTTAGAATGAATTTGGTTCGCTATTTTATGTTATAGTGAGTTAACCTTAAAAGATAGGTACATATATGCCACTGCGGACATTTTTTTGGACTTTTAAAAAGGAACAATTTTTTAGTATATTATTTGAACATAACATTAATCATTTCAAAAATCAAAATATCAAAATATCTTTATTCATGTAGGTCACAAAGTAACACTTATGAACGTCAGAAAAAGAAAATGCTTCTACATTTACATTTACCGCCAGATTCGCAAGGCAATAGGTAGAGCCTGTGAGGAAAGAACCTGGCAAGAAAAACTCACGGCCACTCTTTTTATTCGCCAGTAAATACAATGATTCTGTTACAACAATAAAAAGAGGGCAAGGGCAGTACGTGACCATGTGTGGACCAAGTGAACTTAAAAATTATGGATCTCTGTTATTCACAAAAAAAGTCAAATACTAGTTAAAGGTGCCACATAATCTCAAAGTACCCATACCTAACAATATTATAATAATAATAATTTAACAATAATAAGTGAGTTTCAGCAATAGAACAACATTTCAAACAGAAGTAGCCCCTATGTAGCTCGAATGATGAGCAAGGAACTCATTGCCATTTCTCTGTATCGTTTCTATAAGCCTAAATAGTATAATATGCCTTTTTTAGGAGGTGTGTCTTAACAGCCACTTTGAATTTATTCAAAGGAAGGTTCATAATGTTTAGAGGAATTTTGTTATAAAAACGCACACCAAATCCTGCAAAGGAGTCATGAACCTTCTGTAAACGATAATACGTTCCAACCAATTTATGCTTATTTCTAGTATTTATTGCATGTATGTCACTGTTCATACTGTATAAATGTATATTCGCATATATATATATATATATATATATATTGTGATGCAACTGTTAAAATGCCTATTTCTTTAAATCTTTCTCTAAGAGAAACTCGTGCATTCAGTTTATAAATCGCACGTATATCTCGCTTTTGGAGTATAAAAATTATCTCTATATCAGCTGCCTTGCCCCACAGTAAAATTCCATACGACACGACACTGTGAAAATAGCTAAAATAAACCAGCCTGGCAGTTTCTACATCCGTGAGCTGTCTGACTTTTCTAATAGCAAAAGCCGCAGAGCTAAGTTTCCCTGCAAGATCCGATATTTGGGCGTTCCACTGTAATTTACTGTCTAGAGTAATACACAAAAATAAGGTTGATTCTACAAGATTAAGGGTATCACCGTTCAAAATAATATTAGTACCGTAGTTCTGAAGCTTTAACTGGGCATGAATTCAAGGAGCTAGTTATATTCGCGGGTAAGTCTATAAAAAAATTATTAAAGGCTTGTGCTACATCTGGTTCTTTGTTAATGACTTTATTATCAATAATTAATTCAAAGTCATTGTCACGGGGCATTAGGCGACCGGTTTCAGCATTAATTATATTCCAAGTCGTTTTGACTTTATTGTTTTGACTTTATTTGGCCAGCGCACGCAACGGAAGTTCTCAAAAGAAATATTTTTTCCCCGCTTTTATATTATTTATATATATATGCTTTTATACATATTTCACTGCTGCTCCGTTCCTATTCATTGTAGCGAGATGTTATATAGCCTATAGCTTTCCTGCATAAATGCATTACTTAACAAAAAAATAATTTTACAAAGCGAACCAGTACTTCCTGAGATTAGCGCGGTCAAACAAACTCTTCCACTTTTTAATTTTAGTATATAATATCCATCCTTTTCGTCGGTAGTCTTATTAACGTGGTAAATTTCAATATAGAGTGCACATAACTTAGCTGTAATGAGATCCTCCGCTGCGATATGCCAAAATACACTACCAAATTCAATAAATAACCGTCAGTAATATAATCAATCAAGTTATTCGGCAGGATTGATGAATAAACAATTAATTAAACGTATAATAGATGCGCCTCTCCTCGATTTGCGTCAACTGTATCGAGGCCGTTAACTTTTATCGTTTGTTTGAACGACAGCAGTAAACCGGTGTTACGGCCCACCTAACTATATTGCGATTACGGTGTGCTTAATTAAATATTATTATGGAAGAAATGGACGACAGTTATTTTTAACTGTTTTTGTATTTTTACTTTCAATTTTAATAGTGGGACCAATTTAACTTATTTTGGTCTGAAAATATTTGTGGAACTTCAGGGAAGGTTTAAACTGTGAGAAATATAATTAACTAGGTATGCAATGCATGCTGCTAATTGCAAATGTTGAGCGGTGCAAATGTTAAATTCTATTTTCATTGTTGACGCACGCGTTTCCATGGCAACCATTTAATCATCTGGTTTTTCGGTGATTATTCCTCTGTGGTCAGCTCTATTTTCATGATTTCTGATATATGCACTCCCGGGTATGAAGTCGACCAGCATGTCAGATTTGGTCAAAATCAGCCGAGCCGTTTCGGAGGAGTAGGCACACAAACGATTTACACATGTCGCCTAAGATTGAGCTCCGCTTCGCTCCGCTCAATAAGTAAAGGAAAATACTAAAACCAACAATTTGCACGATATCGTAAGTAGCAGCAGTAACTTTAAGGTAAGAATGTTGCCACTTGCGATATTGTGCACGATATCGTGCAATGTGAAAATGCCCATTCATAAATCTCAAGATTACCTCCTGGTACTTTGACAGAAGCTTTGTAAACTCTGATTGATTAAACAATGACACAAAAAGACGACCATGTATAGTTTTATCTATAAAGGTATTTCAGTTGTGTGAGATTGATTTCTTAAAAACAAAGGAAATAATGCTGACTTTGATGGATTTGCTAAATGTGATTTAGGTATTAGGATAAGTAGTAAGACAGATAATCAGCTTTAGGCTCAGTAAGAAATATGGATTTAGTCTTTAAAGTAGGCGAGTAGTTTGATAGAATTTTATATTCATCTAATGGAGGAAAACTATTGTTATATTTAGGAACAGCGTTATTAAGGCTGTTTTATGTTTTAATGAAAGAAAGTTTACCAGTATAAGACTAATCCATGATTACAAAAAATAGGCATTCCACACGTTGGTGGTATGCTCAGCGTGGGCGAGTCAGCGCTCGAGAGCCTGGTCGTAGATACCCTCTCGCTGGAGACCATGCTACGAGCCATGGTCTCAAGCAGGAGCCAGTGGAACGTGGCCGTTTCCTTCTACGAGCAGGTTAAGCTCGTGAAGGAGGCGGCCGGTAGGGTATCTTCCCTGCTGAGTTCCGAAGTGTGCGGCTAGGGCGTCGCAGATGTGACTACGCGCAGGCCCATTGAGCTCCATGATCTGAGGGGCCTGAGGACGATGGATTAGCAACCCACCGTCCTTACGGAAGCAGGCTAGAAGGGCTGCGTGCTGTGTGTGGGGCTTCACCACACGCACGCCTTCACTCACCGACGCGGGATAAAACCCGACCCCAAAGATGCGGGGTAACATCCGACCACCACGGCGGACATTGGCCACACAGGTGGCCAATGTCCGCCGGGCGCCACTGGGAATTATTTCAGTGCTTACCGGAGGCGCTCGGCAATGAACGTAGGTGCGGCAGCGGCCCAGGCCACGAATAAAAAAATAAAATTATTACAGCAATAACAATGTTGATCGGACCCTGCTCTAAGTATAGCGAAGCCACCGTGTGATAATTCTGTAAGAGCTTTAATACTGTCGACGGCTCCTACGTATATGGGCTTAACCGCCACTTGGGCTTTTTTCAATTATTAGGCAACGGCTTTATACTTTACCCTATATCTACTTATAAAACAAAATAAATAAAATAAAATAACGTTTATTATCTTTGAAATTTTTAGAAAATTATTTAGATTCGTCAAAAGTTGGTGTGACTCTACCGAGGGTTCCAAAATGCAACGAGACTGAGAAGAGCCCTCAAGAAACTCAGTTCGGCTTTTTTCAAAATATTTCATCTTAAATCTAATACCGAGTTATTTAGAAAGGAGCAATTCTGTTACAACCAGGCAGCCTTGTCATCTAAGAAATCATTAATACTATAATAAGCTTTATGGCACAATTTACTTTTTATTAGTTTTTTAAATTTATTGACAGATAAATTAGCTATTTCGGTTGGCAATGTATTGTACATTCGAATAAAGTTCCCCGCAAAAGAATTACTCACTTTATAAAGCCTAAATTTAGGAACAGCCAGTTTATCCTTATTTCTTAAGTTTAGATTATGATTATCACTATTTTTCCCAAATTTACTTTTGTTCTTGTGGGTATACAATAAAATTTCATAAATATACTGTGAATACACTGTAAGGATGTTAATATGCTTAAACTTATCTCTTAATGATTCCCGAGACCCCATTCCATAGATAGTCCGGACAGCCCTCTTCTGCAACACAAAGATGCATTCAATATCGGCAGCGTTACCCCACAGTAGTATGCCATATGTCATGATACTGTGGAAGTAGCTGAAGTAGACAAGACGCGCCGTTTTAATGTCTCTAAGTTGTCGGATCTTTTTGACAGCATAGGCTGCAGAACTAAGCCTGGCCGAAATTTTCCCGATATGAGGCCCCCATTGCAATTTGGAGTCTAACGTTATGCCCAGAAAGACAGTGTTATCGACCAATTCTATTATATCATCCCTAACCTTAACACTGGTTTTAACAAGTCTTACATTAGGTAAGGTGAATCTTACACATTAAGTTTTATTTTCATTTAATAATAAATTATTAGCACAGTAAATTATTCACTATTAAAAAAATTAAATAATATACTACGAGTATTAAAAACCTATTAAAAAAATAATCTTTAAAGATATTAGAAATATACTCGTACCTACAATAACACGTTGCTAACATAAAAATAACATGGTGGGTATATGTAATGCTTATTACAAAAAATGTGCAAAATGTGACGCAAAATACAATTCTAGAGACTTAAAACGGCTCTTATGAATAATTGGTTTTTGCAGTTAAGGGAGTTTACATAGAAAACATCGATACTCGGGATAGCACGAATTGGTGTGCTTCAAGCTGTAATCCTCATATTTGAAAACTCAACGAAAACGAATTTTGACAACGCTAAAAAATAGTCATGAAATAGTCATAAATAGTCGTACATGTAAAAAAAATAGTCGTATTATAGTTTCGGCGTTACAGCTATAAGTTAATGAGGATTATAAGCTGTAATCCTCATCTCTGGTGCAAGCAAACGGTAAAGCCTATCGAATTGGTTTGGGTTCCAAAAAATAGTCATGAAATACTCGTAACGACATGCCAAATCTCAGAAATAGTCCTTCAAAGGTTCCAGAGATATAAAGGTAACCTGATGAGGATTATGGCTTGAACATTTGAAATCTTCAACTTTCTCCGGAACGCCTGCGATTTTCGGTTTAAAGTTTATGCCAAAAAATAGTCGTGAAGTAGTCGTATGAAAGACTATAAATTTGAGTTACTTTAATTTGAAAACAAAAAAGTTTTCGTTTGCTCTACATTTGTATGGAGTACAGTCGTGTACAAAATTGATAACTTCATATGATATTATTGTGAAACATTTATAATTTGTATCCTTATTTATTACAATCGAAAGCTTGCAAATACGTACATAACTTGTATAAATCTCAGTACATATAATTATGTTTATATCACAGCAATTAGTTTTGATCACAAATATCACAGTTAGTTCAATATGTGTTGGTGTGGGATTAGTTCATTCAGTTTGTTTCTAGAAAATTTCAATAGATGGCGCTGATAGATTGAGTGCATTTTCTAAAATCACAAATTCCATAAACGAATCCGACACCACCAATATCAAAATTTTTAATTACTTATATAGAATAAAAGTATAGTACTAACTAAATTAAGTACCTATTAAAGTGTAAACAATCAGAATATCTTGTCATTATCTTAAAAACTTACTACTACAAAAACATTTTAATCATAATAATCACAGTTGTTCCATCACCAATCGATATTTAAAAATGTAGACAAAAGAGTTGCAAACTTTTATATCAATTGCATTAGAGCTATTAAAAAATATACTTCTTATGATGAAGTTAAATCAATAATAAAAAATATATTTGGCGTAGCTAATCACAAATATAAGGGTAGTAACCTCAACGGACAGGAAACACATGAGATTTATACAAGTTATGTACGTATTTGCAAGCTTTCGATTGTAATAAATAAGGATACAAATTATAAATGTTTCACAATAATATCATATGAAGTTATCAATTTTGTACACAACTGTACTCCATACAGATGTAGGGCAAACGAAAACTTTTTTCTTTCAAATTAAAGCAGCTCAAATTTATAGTCGTTCATACAGCAATTTCACGACTATTTTTTGGCATAAACTTTAAACCAAAAATCGCAGGCGTTCCGGAGAAAGTTGAAGTTTTCAAATGTTCAAGCCATAGTCCTCATCAGGTTACCGTTATATCTCTGGAACCTTTGTAGGACTATTTCTGAATTTCTGAGATTTGGCATGTCGTTACGACTATTTCATGACTATTTTTTGGAACCTAAACCAATTCGATTGGCTTTACCGTTTGCTTGCACCAGAGATGAGGATTACAGCTTGACGGTCAAGTCATAATCCTCATTAACTTATAGCTGTAACGCCGAAACTATAATACGACTATTTTTTTACATATACGGCTATTTATGACTATTTCATGACTATTTTTTAGCGTTGTCAAAATTCGTTTTCATTGAGATTTCAAATATGAGGATTACAGCTTGAAGCACACACGAATTGTCCCTCCATTTGTGCGAAGCATAGCTCTGGGTCATTGGGGTTGAACTTCGGGGCCTTGACCCCCACACGGTAAGCTTCTCCCATGTAATGTTTATAATTTTTGATGTTAGGATGTCAAAGGATAGAAATAAAGTATTCATTTAAGCCACTATATTTTTATTGTAAGAACCTTCTAAGATAATATAGGGGAACTGAGGGTTCCCCTCTGCAAGGATTTAATGTACTTTTAGCCTAGGATACAATTTAGGTCTATTCTAGGTGCTATGTTATTCAGTAATACAGGGTATATGGTTGGTGCGCTTGGTCAGTAACGATAGTGTATCTTTATGAAGATACCGTGGTAATTAAGGGTAATAGGTTAAGGGATTTTATAAGATACTTTCCCGGTGAAATACGCCACTCCTGCAAGCCGGCAGACACCGTCTCTGTTCCGGTCTCTGCCCACTCCAGGCAGAAGGAAGCTGGGTTCTCACCCAGGTAGTATGGTAGTACCGTAAGCCTCCTGTAACAGGAGTTAAAGACTTATTCCATGCATTATGGCCACTGTTATTATCTAAGCGCCTACCACGTCGTACATATTATGTGTACATACCTTTCGGAGGCGAATATCCAAGCTTCACCCGATTAAATCCGGCTAACACATGCAAAGCATGCATGCGTATCGTGTAAGTCGGTCTCTAGCCAATTCTGGCCAGATCAGGCAAAGATTCCTGTTTAAATTTAGTGAGACAACTCCAGACACGTGTGCGTTCAAACTCAAACCTGTAAGGAACGAGAACCCACTGTCAAAATATACAGTACATACGCTAACTCACGCTAGCACAACAACATTTTATCTAAAACTTACCAAACTTCGAAATAAATTACAATAAATTAAATTGTAATATAAATATGTGATGCGAGCGTAGCTCGCTTGTATAAAATGGCTGTCACACAAGTCACGTGGTCCAGCGTCCAATCAGGAGAAAGCCAGTGTTGTCGCTTTATTATGCAAATTTCAACCAACTAAAATGGAATACTGCCACTACAAAAATTACAACATTACACCCAACACCAAATCCGTAATCGTAGCTGTGGCTGTACCTGGCTGTCCGGAAGGATCCGTCATTCTGAGGCCGGGAACAACGCTCGATGATGATGATTACGCGGTTTGTTACTGTAGTTCAACCGGGAACAGTCATCCGATGATGATTATAATTGTATTCAAGCAGTGCTTGATATCGTGTGTCACCAGTAAAGTCGAGGGTCACCAGTGACGTCGGGAACTACAGCAAGCTATTTGATATCTTTGAACGTCGGGGGTCACCAGTGAAGTGGTTGTTGGGCGGTATATTGAAACACTTGTAGTAACAGTATCTGATGGAATGAATTTATTATCAAAATGTATTTGCATTTATATTTATATGATACAAGTATAATATACCCAGCGACACATACAGGTTTAGGTAGGCGTGGATCTAAACAATAGAAAACATAGCATCACGCCTTTTTCCCCGAAGGGGTAGGCAGAGGTGTGCAAACACACCCACATCTCGCCAGCTATGTTAGGTCCCATGTAATAGGGGGCGAGCCTATTGCCATCTACCGGGCACAAGTTCCAGACTCTGGGATAATTATCTGGATAAAATTCTAAAGAGAATTATACATTATCCACCAGACCCGGGAATCGAACCCGAGACCTCGAGTGTGGCAGTCCGTACATAGTACCATTGTGCCACCGAGGTAGTCACTAAACAATAGAACGAGTATAAATACCTATACTTATGTTGTTCTTATAATTTATTGCTTATACCTAATTGGCTAGTTCAATTATAAGGAGGTGTGGCGTATGCGCAACTGGAGATTGGTAGATGATTATCGAAGGGTCTCGAACCGCCTTCTCGTATTATCTAGACGTTTCTTACATATGACGTCAGAGATTCGTTAAGTACACACCACATATTCAATGGTATTCATTTGTATACAACGAACAGTTCCATTTATATTGTGCCTAATCTCATATAAAATTCGTACAATAAGATCGCATTGACTGACAGTTGATGGTTAACCAGAAACGATCGTAAATATGTGTTTATCTGCCACTGGCGCCAACAGTTTTGTGTATTGAATTTATTTCAATGGTTAATATGGTGAAGTGTTAGAAATGAATACATTTTTTATTATTACCTACTTGAAATACGCGTGTTGGGCTTCATCTCTACTTCACTACATATTATAAAACAAAGTCCTCCGCCGCGTCTGTCTATCTGTCTGTTCGCGATAAACTCAAAAACTGTACTACTGCACTGATTTTCAAACCGTTTTTATCAATCAATAGAGTGGTTCTCGATGAAGGTTTTAAGCTATAAAACTATATACATGGGGCACACTAAAAGTTTTGCACTTCTAGCTAATCGGAACTATTTGAATTTCGAATGTTATATTTTTTAAACGTTGCAACCTTCTTAGCATTTAAAAAAACAATTGACGGGAAATCATTTGTCAATTGTTTTTTATCACACATCAAAGTTCTACGTATGCAACGAAAGTGGAATTAAGTCGAAAAGATTTTAGAGCGATGATTTTTTATGATTTTAAAAGTTCTCTCTCTCCGCAAGACTGTGTTGCTCGTCTTCAAAATGCTTTTGGGACAGAAGCACCTTGTTTGAGCACCGTAAGGCGATGGTTTGCTGAATTTGAGAGAGGTCGAGTTTCTATACATGACGAATTTCGTGAAGGGCGGCCTTCAACTGCCGTCAACGAAAATAATGTGGCTACTGTTAAGCGGTTAATTGAAGAAAACCCGCGGATTACCTATGAGACAATTCGAGGACTATTGGGGATTGGTATGAGTCAAATCCAGAAATTTTACACGAAGAATTGAAAGTTCGGAAACTTTGTTTAAGTTGGATCCCTCATGAACTGACAGCGGAGCAGAAGCGGGCTTGCGTGGAATGGTACTCACAGATGCTACTGAAGTACGACCACGGACATTCTAATGCTGTTTAAGGAGACGAAACGTGGATTTATTGTTTTGAACCCGAAAAGAAACAGTAATCTTGTGAATGGGTGTTTGAAAATGAGAACAAGCCAACAAAAGTGAGGCAGGCGAGAAACGTTAGTAAAAAAATGAACGCGTTTATTTTCTCAGCTACGGGTCCCATCTGTACAATTCCACTTGAAGATCAAAAGAGTGTTAATGCCAAGTGGTATTCTACCATTTGTTTACCCAGGGTATTAGAAAAAGTTTGCGAAAGACGACCCAAAAGCCGCGTTCTCCTACATCATGACAACGCTTCTTCAGACACGGCCAACAAAACAAAGTCATTTTTAGCTTTCGAAAAAGTACAACTCGTCACCCATCCTGCGCATAGCCCCGACCTAGCACCCTGTGATTTCTGTATTTTCCCCAAAATCAAAGATTCGATGAGAGGTTTCACTTTTACCAACTCCGAAGAGGCAGTGATAGCGTTTAATCAGCACGTAGAAAACATGCATTCAGATCTGTGGTCCTCCTGTTTTAAAAAATGGTTCGAGCTCATGAAAAAATGTTTAAAATGTAAAGGAGAGTAGTTTGTAAAGCAATAAACATAATATTTTGGTTTTTAACATGTTGTTTTTTTAAGTTACGCAAAACTTATAGTGTGACCTACGTATTTAGGATATAAAAATACATGAGAGGGGCTCGTGGTCTAGTGGTAACCGACAATGTTAACACATTGCAAAGGTTAAGCAACATCGACTCAGGCCGGTCTTAGGATGGGTGACCATTTCTTAAGACATTGAGACCCCTCTGTGCCTCGGAGAGCACGTTAAGCCGTCGGTCCCGGTTGTCATACTAACATCTATGGTAGTCGTTAGGGGTAGTTGGAGCCCTAAATCAAAAATCCGACCGGTCTAACTACAGAACTTCGATATCGCCCATGGGTTGTGAAGGTCAGATGGCAGTCGCTTCACGAAAAATATCGAAGTTCAGCCGAATCGCAGTTAGACTGGAAATCCGACCCCAACTGAGATGGGAAAAGGCTCGGTGAATGATATAAAAATACATAATGGCCGTCCGCTAGTATTATGTAAAATGTATTGTATAGTTTGTTCATTGTCTGTCAGTTCCGGTTTTTCTTTTATCAAAATTGACAGGAAAAAGTATCGTCATAATATAAAGTGAATTACGATACGATGATCTAAAACTGTGGCGAAAAGAGCCGCGCTAAATAGTTCGTCAACATAATACTATTATGTTCAAAATGTGATTCGCTCTTCGTCATGAAATTGCCAACTGAATTGGCCAACTAGTTAAACAATGAAATTCAACACGAAACTTCTATTTGTTCAACGATTTTAATCTATTTGATTAGTCTAACGCTGACTCGGATAACATTTATTCGATTAGAAATAAACTGAAGTTCGTGAGCTACGTGTTATTATAGGCTATTCTATTTGTTGTTCAAAAAGGTTAGATTACAAGGATCGTTCCTTACTGTTGAACTTACCTCTCTATGTTACTTATGTCTTATGTTCCTGGCGACGACGTTCTGTTTATGATTATTAACTTACCTGTAACAAAATATACGAGTATTTTATCTAGTCTCATGACAAACAAATTTAAATTATGATTCCAAAAGTTGACAATAAAGCTTTATTATCACACCGGTACTATAAAAATTAAAAAGGTACTTTACGATACAGATTTTCTATGAGATTTTCTCCAAAACTGTATAATAAAGTAACTTTTTTAATCATTAAAATACAGCCTTTATGGCTCGAATTTAAATCGAACAACGCCATCTATCGGTCCTAGTGCGACCTATTAATTCTCGTAGAAAAAAGTGCGTTTCTACGAAAATCAACAGTTCGCACAGTGACAGATAGGTGGGTTTCTCGATTTAAATTCGAGCTCTAGAAATTTTCCTCAATAGTTATATATAAGAGGGGCTCGTGGTCTAGTGGTAACCGACAATATTAATACATTGCAAAGGTTAAGCAACATCTACACAGCAGGCCGGTCTTAGGATGGGTGACCATTTCTTAAGACACTGAGACCCCTCCGTGCCTCGGAGAGCACGTTAAGCCGTCGGTCCCGGTTGTCATACGAACATCTATGGCAGTCGTTAGGGGTAGTTGGAGCCCTTAAAAATCCGACCGGTCTAACTACAGAACTCGATATCGCCCATGGGTTGTGAAGGTCATATGGCAGTCGCTTCACGGAAAATATCGAAGTTCAGCCGCATCAGAGTTAGACTGGAAAGCCGACCCCAACTAAGTTGGGAAAAGGCTCGGTGAATGATGATCGGTGAGTTATATATAAGAACTGGGGTGTTTTTTTTATTTCGACGTTTTGTCATACTGAAGTTCTAAATAGCCAAAACATATAGAAACATATAGGGGGGTGATGTTGCTCGCGTCCGTAGGATTTACCACCTTTCCTTGACCCACCCTACACGTGCCCCCCGGGTGGTGCAAAACGAGCAACAACGCCGAGCAACAGGCGGCGGTTAAATAACCGGCAAACACAGGCTAAGAAAAAAAAAAAAAAAAAAAAAAAAAAAAAAAAAAAAAAAAAAAATTGCTCTGGGACCGGGTGACCCCAGATGACGGCTAACCTTACTCAGACATGCGGGGCTCTGTCTGGGTGGACCTTTGTTTCCCTAGCTGATCGTGGGAACAAAATTATGGTACTGATTTTAAAGAAGAAGGACGGCGATGTGGTTCGCCACCCATCACGTCTCAGTCCCAGGGTAGGCGAAAAGTGGGCTATGGAAAGCCGCTTTGCGACGATCAATGTAAGAGGAGGTATGAATGATAAAATGGGGGAAATGTGTAAGTTGATGAGTGAAAGACGACTGGATGTTTTGTGTGTGAACGAGACTAAGCGGAAAGGGTGTGACACAACCACACATGGGCCATTTACAGCTTTTTGGTCAGGGGTGGCTGACACTAGTCGGGCCAGTCAAGGTGTTGGAATTATCCTTTCTGCTAGAATGAATGAGTGTTTGATTGACTTCGAATGTGTAAGCCCAAGGCTACTGTGGCTGAGGCTGAAGGTCGGTCTTTCGCGCATCTTTGTAGTGGGAGTTTATGCCCCACAGGATGCGCAGTGGGACCGGTCCAACCAAGCACAGAGTGAAAGGCAGGTGTTTTGGGACAGCATGAAAGATACCTTGGGTAAATGCAAGCCGAATGAAAGAATCATAATGTTAGGGGATTTTAATAGTCGGGTGGGAGTGGAGCGTGATGGATATGAAAGTGTTTTGGGTAAGTTTGGTTTCGATAGAGTGACTGAGAATGGAAAAAGTTTGCTTGAAGTATGTTTGGAGTGGAATCTTGTGGTAACAAACACTCTGTTTAACCACAAAGATATCCACATGTATACTAGACAAGAAGGAGAACAGAGAAGTATGATAGATTTTGTGATTGTGGACGACAGATTGAGAAAGACAGTGATGGATACCCGGGCTTATCGTGGCACTGGTGTCGACACAGACCACTATATGGTTGTAAGCCGGTTAAGAGGTTTATTTAAACGGTGGCGACACTACGCCCATGAGTCTGGGACCGAGCTTGAACGGATAAAAGTAGAAAGTTTGCAAGAAAGGAATAAAAGAGAAGAATTTCGAAATAGCTTGAGAGAGAAGTATGAGAATATGGATGAAGAAGATGATATTGAAAAGTTATGGGTGCAGTTAAAGGAAGGACTTGTGCAAGTAGCTGTGAAAGTATGTGGTGTCAGCAAAAGGAAAAAAGGATGTATGGTCAAAAGAATGAGTGTAGAGGCACAAATGGTTGTAGCGGGCAAGAAGAAAGCGTGGCTGGACTGGTTGGCAATCAAAGCCAATCACAGAATGAATAAGGCGACAGAGGAGGATGTCTCAATAGCAAAAGAGGAATACAAGAAGCGTAAAAGAGAAGTAAAGAAGGTGATAGCTAAAGAGAAAGAGAATGAAAGGGATGAATTTGATAGGAGGTTATCTGACAACTTCCAGGAAAATGTTAAACTTTTCTGGAAGTCTATAAGAACAGCCAGGGGCACTATCCAATCCTCGCAACTGGACAAAGTCAGAAACCACGATGGAAGCTCTCTGATTGGGGAAGAAAGTGTTTTAAAGAGATGGAAGGAATATTTTGAAAGTCTGTTTGAGAAAGAGGATGCGCAAGTGGAATCTCGTATAGAGGACAAGAATAAAAGTGGGAATGAAGAGGAGAATGAAATAAGTGTGAAAGAGATTATGGATGCACTGAATGGCATGAAAGCTGGAAAGGCAGCAGGATATGACAGGATCTCGACCGAGATGCTGAAAGCAGCACAAGGCGTAGTATCAAGTCAGCTGTACCGCCTTTTTAACCTTTGTTGGAGAAGCGGTAGTGTACCAGGAGACTGGTGCAAAGCCGTCATTGTGCCGCTGTACAAAGGGAAAGGGTCACAGCGAGACTGCAAAAACTACCGCGGGATAAGTCTGCTCAGCGTCGTCGGCAAGTTATATGCAAGGGTTCTGATTACTAGATTGACGAATGACACTGATGACAAAATGTGGGATGTGCAAGCTGGATTTAGGAAAGGAAGAGGATGCATGGATCAGGTCTTCTCTTTACGCAGCATTGCCGAAAAGTTCCTGGCAAAAAGACAAAAGGTCTACTGCGCTTTTGTAGACTTAGAGAAGGCCTATGATAGAGTGGTGAGGAGCGAATTGTGGTCAGCGCTGTCCATGTATGGAGTAAGCAGCAATCTAATACGAGCACTGCAATCACTTTATGAGGGTTCCAGTGCTTGTGTCCGCATAAACGGGACTTACACGGACTGGTTCGGTATCGAACGAGGCGTCAGGCAGGGCTGTGTAGCGTCACCAATGCTGTTTAACCTATACATGGATAACTGTCTGAAAGATCTGAAAGCGAGTGTGTGTGGTTTAAGAATGGATGAATTGACCATCAAGTGCCTCTTATATGCTGATGACCAGGTAATACTTGCGTCATCGGCGGAGGAGTTGCAGGTGATGGTTGATATTTTGAATGACTCTTTGAAAAGGAAGGAAATGAAAGTGAACGCAAGTAAGACGAAAGTAATGGTATTTGAACGAGACGAAAGCATGTCGAACTGTGCGATTGTTATTGAAGGAGAAAGAGTGGAGCAAGTGAAAGAGTTTGTGTATTTAGGGTCTAAGTTTACAAGGGATGGAAGATGTGACGACGACATTGAAAGAAGAGTTATGGCAGGAAATCAAGTGAATGGGGCTCTGCATAACTTTATGAACAGTCAGAAGATTTCCCGGAGGGCTAGGCTGGCTGTTCATAGAGGAGTGCTGGTCCCTACACTTATGTATGGAAGTGAATGTTGGGTTTGGCAGAAGAAGCATGAAAGTAAAATAAATGCAGTGGAAATGAGAAGTTTGAGAAGTATGACTGGGGTGACATTGGTTGAGAAAGTGAGGAACAGTGAGATACGAGAACTTTGCGGTGTATCAGAAGATGTAGTGAGTAAGATAGAAAAAGGGATGCTTAGATGGTTCGGGCACGTAGAAAGGATGGATGAAAGAAGATTGACGAAACAGATACATAAGGCGGGTGTGAATGGACAGGCAGGTAAGGGTCGACCTAGGCGAACGTACTTCGACCAAATCGGAGATGTTTTGAACAAAGGCCAGGTCAAGAGCACCCAGAACCGGAGAGCGTGCATGAAGATAGTTATGAAAGTGGAAGAAGCGAAAGAAGTATGCCAGGACCGTAGCAAGTGGAATTCCATAGTCTCTGCCTACCCCAATGGGAAAGAGGCGTGACCATATGTATGTATGTATGTAAGTTCTAAATAGCCAAAACGTATTAAATAAATTAGTGTATAAAACAGCACATACCTAGTTACGAGTATTAGAACACTCGTAGGAAAATATAAAGAAACTCAGCAAGCCTCGTGTGTTTTATTGGAAAAAAACCCTTGTAATGTTCCTTGACCTTCCCTTATGAACCTGCCCGATTTCATTTGACAGCATTTTCAAAGGTTAAAATTATGTAAAGTGACTAAAATTAGGTATATTAATATTTGGGCGTATAACAGTAATACTAAAGAAAGCCTGGTTCCCACGAACCGTTGTTTCATAGATCACACCACGCCCTGACAAGCCAACAGATGATGTGAACGAACCAGAACGAACACATCCCATGAGGCCATAAAAAAACGTAATTCAGATATCTAGTCCACTAAGGGTCTCCATTACGAGAAAGGTCTATTTATTTAACTTAACTAAAACCCGGGAAAGATAATAAATGTATGATTCTGGAGACCTTTTTAAGGATTCAGTAATCATTTTGAAGGCCCCTTTTGGATGCCACGTCCAAGTCTACAGAAGAAAAAGTAAGATAACAGCGTCGGTGGCTTCGGGCTAAGCTTGGATTATACGTCACTCATAGAACGTGGTTAAAGGGTAGGTCACGCGCGTTTTACTGCGGATAAAATACGCATAATCTGTGTTTTTTTAACGGAATATTATAATTTACGGTGGTCACTTTATTCTCTGAAACGTCTAGCCTGCTATAAGGTCGTAAGTCAAAGTAAACTTCAAGCCGTTGCTTTGTGAGAATTTCAATTGACTTTTAGCCTTTTGGTCACTACTGTACGTCATACTCGTAGTTTGTAAAAGTCAAACACAAACTTTTGCATTTATACAATTTGATGTTGATCAACTAAAGGTGACTTCATCTAAAGTATCTTGATGTGTAATTAGTAAATTATCTTCAGAAGTTGTCTATCTCGGTATAACTTTGTCATCTTTCTAGAACGAATGAATCACCTTAATGAAATCCTCCTGCAAATGGGTAGGTAAGTGCACAAATGTAAGTAATTGAACACGTCGGCTGTGGGGTTTATTAAAATAATGATAGAATCATATAGTCATAGATACCACTTAAAGTAATTGAATTTTGCTATCTACTACGTTTGGTGAAAGATTAGGTAAGTACTTAATACGGTGGACGATGTACCCATTATGAAGTTCATCGAATTTAAAAAAAAATATTTTCATCATAATTTCATACCTCAGGGCAGGTTTTAAAGTAAATGCGTACAAAATTGTAGTCAGCCATATTATTATTAGGGAAAATATGAGGTGCAATTGTTGGGAATTGAATCTCCTAGTGTATACAGACAGACAGCTGGACGAAAGCAAAATTGACCTATCTCGAAATGTAGACGCTTCGCTCGGTCAATTCGTGTGATAAACAATAAACGCTATATTTCTTATATTACACCTATAAACTAATATTGCATAGTACGGGGTTGGTTCTTTTATAATTTCGAACTGGGTCACGCGCCGGCTTTGTGAGGTGTTTGAAATTGGAATCATGGCTTTCAAGAACTGTTAACCGTCCCGTAATCTGCGCTATTGTACCGAGCTCGGTCTGCGGCTTGCAGCCTCGATCATTATAGTCGAGCGTTATTAAATTTGAAACCTTGTTTTGTTACAATTTAGAGCGAAAGAAAATAGTTTATAAAATGTTGCCATACATGACTTAGTTTTAAATTGAATAGATTTGGATGAAGATAATCTCTTTTATTTAAAAAAAATGCACACACATACACATCACGCCTATATCCCCGCAGGTGTAGTCAGAGGTGTACTACATTAAATATAATACTTCCATTGTCTGTGTAACAGCTTGGAAGCTTCCCTGTCCATTGCTAGACACCTCAACGCTTTCTACCTTTCCACTTAGTATAGATATGACAGATTTCATCGAACTCCTTTATCGGGGCCTGAGGACAGAAGCAGGCTAGAACGCCAAACTAGAAAAATAAATCATCCAAAAAAAACATTATTTTACCGAATAAAAAACTCTTGTTTGAACAACACTAGCTAAAATCAGCTGATTCGGTCATTGACATCAAGTATAGGTAGTAACCGTGCTGCAACCAGATTAACTCATCGACGCGGGATAAAACCCTACCCCAACGACGCGGGATTGTCATCCCGACTAAACCACAGGTGGTCAAAGTCCGCCGGGCGCCACTGGAAATACCTTCTGTGTGCGAACCAGAGACGCCCGGTAACGGACATGACAGCGGTCGCGGAGGCCCCAGAATTAAAAAAAAAAGATATGACAGATTTAGAATCAATATAATTGAGCATATACCAAAGATAATGAGAGGGTGACCGATAAGATTGTTTGTGTAAAAGTTAAAGAAGAAATCGAAGTGTATGTTTACATACATATAGGTTTAATACGCGCTTGGCAAAGTTTCTCTTTACTATTTACTAGCTGTTGCCCGCAGCTCCACCTGCGTGTTATAGCTTTCTTGATCACCAGTTACTGATTTATTATGTATAACTGTTGAGCTATCTTAAGATAAAATATTATAGTATCTTAGCCGTGTGCAGCGCCCCTTAGTGAACTCCACTGCGGGTGACGTAACCTATAGGTTATACGACAAACTTATTATTTGCGGTTGGTACAGTAATCGGGTCTAGGGATCGAACCGCAAAATTAAGTTTGTTTTTTTACTGTATATACAGGGTGTTACATAAGGGTTATATCAACCTGAAGACACCCCCATCAGCTGATCGCCCAGAACGCCTTTTGATATGATTCGACCGCGAAACAAGAAAAAAAAAGTTCATCATAAACAAAATTATATGCGTTATTTCAAATCACAACAAACGTGTCCCAACACTAGCGCTTGACGTACTTACTAATAGACAATGGTGGGCGGGGCGGGAGGCCCAGATTATGGAGCGAAACAGAGACAAAATGTTCCAACCAGGAGAGAGAGAGAGAAGATTTTTCACAGGCGCGCTTTATTTGTACTACCTATACTTGACGTCAATGACCGAATCAGCTGATTTTAGCTAGTGTTGTTCAAACAAGAGTTTTTTATTCGGTAAAATAATGTTTTTTTTGGATGATTTATTTTTCTTGTTTGGCGTTCGACACCTATCGAAACGGGTTCTGGTCGACCAGCTGATGGGGGTGTCTTCGGGTTGATATAACCCTTACGTAACACCCTGTACAAGGTGGGCCAAAAGAAGTCATCCGATGTTGTTTGGCTCTCATTTTTTTCTAAATGAAATACTTCGATTCTGTTTTTTGATTATGTTTATTTGAACCTTTAGAATTTTATTGGTCAAGTCGAGAAGATGATATCGGCCAAATGGGCGCCGTCACAATTGATTGCTGTACGGGCTCGTTTTATGGCATTTTTCATCACTTCGGGCGACAGATTCTCGCACTCGTGTCGAATGTTGTCCTTGAGGGCTTCCAGGGTCTCGGACTAGTTCACGTAAACACGGGACTTCAAAAAAACCCACAAAAAAAGTCTGGAACGGTTAAATCGGGCGATCTTGCGGGCCAGTGTAAATCACCAAAACGAGAGATGAGGCGACCCGAGAACGCCGCCTTCAGAATATCGGTTGTGGTTCGCGCAGTGTGTGCCGTTGCTCCGTCCTGTTGGAACCACATGTCCTCCAGTCCTAATTCGTTCAATTGCGGCAGAAAAATCTCGGTTAATGTGGCCCTATAGCGCGCACCGTCCACTGTTGTCGTTTGACCAGAGGTGTCCTCAAAAAAAATGGCCCGATGACTCCTCCAGCGTGAACAGCGCACCATGCTGTCACTTTGAGCGGGTATGCTGGGTATGGGGAGCGTAATGGCTCCTCGTGCATCACTCGTGGATTTTCGGTGCCCCAGAAGCGATAGTTTTGCTTGTACCCACTGAGGGGGAAATGAGCCTCATCGCTCATTATGATTTTGGTCGTAAAATCGTCCACTTCGTCGTCGAGAATGAGGACGGCTTGGGCGTAGGTTACACGCGTTTGGCGGTCGACAGGCAGCAGCTGATGCACGGACTCGACTTTGTACGGGAACATGCGCAGGTCTTTGACCAAAATTCGCCTTAGGGACGACCGGCCGATGGCTAATTGCGAGGCACGGCGTCTGGTCGATTTTTCTGGCGATAGCTCGACATCCTCGCCAATAGCGGCGATATTCTCGGCAGAACGGGCGCTCCGGGGCCGGCCACTCTTGGCAGCGTCTCGCGTGGTATACTCTTCAAGGTTGGTGGCCAAACGGCGCAGTGTTTGCGCAGTCAGTGCCGGACGATCGGGGAATAGTCGACGGAATTCGCGCTGCGCCAACACCACAGACGAATTGTTACGCAAAAAAATAGACAAGATTATTCCGCGTTCTTGGGGAGTGTATCGCTCCGTGGCTTGTTCACTTGTATTCTACATCTGTCTAGTTAACAAATGTCAAAATAGATTTGACATTGGCCGCCATTTGCAAAAATAAGAGTATCTTCCAATAGGGTGATTTCTTTTGGCCCAGCTAGTACTTTTCCGGGATAAAAGTACCCAGCGTGGTAACTAGGATATTAAATAATAATCATACCAAGTTTCATCGGATAGACAGACAGACAGTCAAAACCATTTTTTAATCACATTTTGGTTCGGTGTCGGTCTAGTAACACCCCCTGCCATTTATTTTTCAATGTACAGAATTTTCACTTCTACAGATTTATTATGAGTACAGATAAAAATAGAGATGTCAATATAACTTTTAATAAACTTTCTAACACGTAATTACATCTGAAATTGTTCCCTAATTCGAAAAGTTTGATTATTTCGTAACTTTCATTTTTCTGAAATATCTATATTAAACGAGGGAACTTGTACGTGTTCCAGTAAAATATTCGCTCAGTATAATTTAAATACTTTTTGTCATTTTTTATTGTGTACGTGTAAGTCAAGGATAAGGGTTTTAAGTGACAAATATAATAATTTTTTTAAACTTTCGCGTTTTGTACACACAGAGCTGAAGCCAGTCCACCCGTGACCACGGCTCTTGTAACAGGGCCGAAACGTCGGGTAATAAAGAAGTATGTATATATTTCAATAATCGCGTAAAAGACCCGTTAGTCTTAAAGCTGCTACACACAGTCGCCGGGTTTATGCCGAGCGGCACTGCCGCCGGCAATACAAGCCGCCGGCTTAGGCCGCGCATAGCCGCCAAGCATCATTCCGGTTGTGACAGTCATGTATGTATGAAATGACGCCGGCACCCCGCGCAACCCGCCGGGCCAGGTCGGCGGCCATGCCGGCGGCTTCTTTGTGCGGCAAGCCGGCGGCGGCATAGCCGGCGGCACTGCCGCCGGCACTTTGTGTAGCAGCCTTTAAGTTTATAAAATATAAATATATCTACCTAACGTCTTTCCATGATGCATGGTCGTAGCATGGACACCTATTTTGTAGGTGGTAGTAATAAAGCATACCCTCTCGATGGCGACCATGCAACAAACCATGGTCGGCTATCCACTCGCCGTCCTTACAGATGCAGGCTAGAAGTGTTGCTGGGGCGTAGTAAGCATACCAAGTGATATTTTTGGTTAATGCCATGATATTAATGTAATATAGCACTGCATTTCTCGCTTTAAATTCTTAACTTTGGTAATCTCGATAGTGAGCGTCGGCTGAGTGGACCTACACCTAGAGCTGTGCAAGTCATCTTCATTTACACGAGATGAACCTGGTGATAGAGGTATGAGGTTCTGGTAAATTCTGACCCGCATTTAGCCAGTAACTTTTGAGTTCTCACGTATTCGGACGAGACCTTCAATGTATTATCTTATCATAGGTATAAGTATTTCTTCCTGCAAGAGACTGTACCTGGGGATCGTGCGGAGTATGGCTCTATACGGGGCTCCCGTATAGGCGGATAGGTTGGCGGTCAAGGTGAACGTGACACTGTTAAACAGACCACTTCGAACCTTGGCCGTCAAAATCATACGGGGGTACCGCACGATCTCCGGAGAGGCTGCATATCTCCTAGCTGGGACCCCTCCATGGGACCTGGAAGCGAGAGCCCTTGCGTCATTGTTCCAATGGCGCTGGAGCGGGACCACAGGCCTGCGTCTCGAGAAATCGAGGACCAGCGGTCTCGTCCGCCAGGATCTCATGTAGTTATGGAGGGTGCGACTTGAGCAACCCATGTGGGGTACCACCATCATCGCAGTGGTGAGACTAATCATGGACGATTGGCTGCAGAGGTAACCTCACGTATCGTGCGACGCAGATCGTTACCGGTCATGGATGCTTCGGTAGCTATCTGTTTCGCATCCATCGTGAGGTCACACCCCGGTGTCAACACTGCGAGGTTTCCGACGACGACACCGCACTCCACACGTTGGTGGAGTGCTCAGCGTGGGCGAGTCAGCGCCGAGACCTGGTAGTGGGTCTGGGCGTGGATACCCTCTCTCTGGAGACCATGCTTCAAGCCATGGTCTCCAGCGGGAGTAGGTGGAACACGGCTGTGTCCTTCTGCGAGCAAGTCATGCTCGCGAAGGAGGCGGCCGAGAGGGAGAGGAAACGTACCCTCCCCGCCAAGTTCCGTAGTCAGCGGCGAGGGCGCCGCAGACTCATCTACGCCCAAGACCATCGACCTCCATGATCGGGGCCTGAGGACGGCCGGATCACCACCCGCCGTCCTTACAGAAGCAGGCTAGAAGGGTTGCGTGCTGCAGGGCCTTTGCCCCAAAGCTCGCAACCAGATTCACTTACTGACGCGGGATAAAACCCTACCCCAACAACGCGGGATAAAACCCTACCCCAACGACGCGGGATACTCATCCCGACCTAACCCCCGCAGAGACCACAGAGGTGATCAAATTCCGCCGGGCGCCACTGGAAATACGTTCTGCTTGTAACCAGAAACGCCCGGCAACGGACGTTAGAGGGGCCCCGGCAGAGGGCCGCGGAATTAAAAAAAAAAGGCATAAGTATTTTCCAAAAAAGTATGTTATATCGGTCATCTAGTTCATAGCAAAGGCTATGCCTAATTTGAGGTTTGACGACGTGCGTAGTTGTTGTGACACGTGACGTCGAGCAAAGGTTTAAGAAGTAGGAGAGCCGTCGCCAATATTTCGCGTATAAGAAGAACCTTTTCCAATTTTACTATTAGATCTATTTAAAATATATAAATATTTAAGGTAAGATATTCTGAAGAAACCAACAACAAAGAAATTACAGTCGAATTGATCCTTGCATCATTAATTTTTATACTGTTGCCTACGAATAAAAATAAGACAATAAGAAAATGCGATGAGTCCAACAGGAAACCGTCATTAAGTTTATTACGCACGTTACTGAATTTTCATCTACTTTATTTTCTTATTTGACGACTAAAATGCGAGAAAATATCCAGACGGTTAGAATATAAATATTCCTTTGAAACGAGAAAAGGCAATTATATTCTCATACCGCTTGGAGCTTATAACGGTAAAGAAAATTTTGTTACATTTAATTTTCTTATTTACTATTTTTGCGATTCTGGTTCTCCTCCTGCATCCTCCTGCATCCTCCTGCATCTCCAAAGAGGTAGGCAGATTTCCAGATTTTCGCCGACATTTCGCTAGTAAGCAAGCCTTTAACAAAGAATCAAAGAATCAATTTCATTTATTCAGTTTAGGCACATAAAGAGCACATATGAATGTCAAAATTTTACAATTTTGTCAAGTAATATTATAAAAATACTAAATTAAGTAAGTACATAAATAACCATTAGAAAATGATTCTTTCGCTGGTTCGGTAAGTTGGTTCTCCTGAGAAGAACTCAGGTAGATTATCCATTTTCTTTTTTAATATTGTTTTGTTTACATTGTTAAAATTAGTTTATATTGTATTATACGCGTGGCCAACAACAGAAGATTAGGGTGACCATGCATTTTTATCATTAAGATATTCGTCTACATTATAGTAGCCTTTCATCATCAAACATTTTTTAACTACTATTTTAAACTTAATAAGAGGCATGTCAACCAAATCCTGAGGAATTTTATTATAAATTTTTATACATTTGCCTACAAACGAATTACCAACTTTATGAAGTCTAATTTTTGTCATTGCCAGTTTATTTTTATTTCTTGTATTAAAATTATGGTTATCGGAATTTTTTTTGAAGAGATCTATGTTCTTCCGTACATATAAGATGTTGTCGTAAACATATTGAGAAGCAACTGTTAAAATATTAATTTCTTTAAATAGTTCTTTCAGCGAGTCACGGGGTCCGAGTCTATAGATTGCTCGTATAGCTCGTTTCTGTAATATGAATATTGTCTCAATATCGGCAGCTGAGCCCCACAGCAGCAGACCATATGACATAACGCTATGAAAGTAGCTAAAATAAACTAATCGTGCCGTTTTTTCGTCAGTCAGTGACCTTATCTTTCTAACCGCATAGGCAGCTGAGCTAAGTCTTCCTGCCAAGGCCTTTACAATAGAATATTTAACTAATATATACAACACATAGTCGTATTATAAATATTATAAAAGTAAAGTTAATTTGGAAAAACACGCAAAACTGGCTGCACAGTTTTTTTTTCGTTTAGGTTCATAATGTCCAAATCCCAAAATGTCCCGAGGTTGCAAAACGTCCATATCCCAGAATGTCCATATCCCAGAATGTCCATATCCAAAAATGTCCATATCCCAGAATGTCCATGTCCCAAATTGTCCATATCCCAATATGTCAAAATTTATTCAAACATAATTGTATGGTGGATGAAAAAAAACAACTGTTGTCAATCATATTATAGAATTTCTCTTTCATTTCGGTACTTAAATATAGATAGCTTATATAAGCTTATATTAAGTGTAAACGTTATACAAAGAGAGAGATATAATACGATAAGTTTGTGAAATATATATTTTCGCCCGTCACTGAAATCAGAACGGGCACTTAAAAAGTGTTGACATCAACACTCCCTTGGGGAAATATTTACACAGTGAACGCCAGCGTATATCTATGGATAAACACCTTACACAAATAGAGTGAAGCTTGAATCAAAGTAACGAGGTAAGATGCAAACAGAGACTGTTGAATTTCTGAAAAGAGACATTATATAACACATACCTACATACGTAGCTCCTTCACATTTTAAATATTTTTTCATGCGATCGAACCATTTTTTAAAACAGGAGGACCACAGATCTGAAGGCATGTTTTCTACGTGCTGATTGAACGCTATCACTGCCTCTTCGGAGTTGGTAAAAGTGAAACCTCTCATCAAATCTTTGATTTTGGGGAAAATACAGAAATCACAGGGTGCTAGGTCGGGGCTATGCGCAGGATAGGTGACGAGTTGTACTTTTTCGGAAGCTAAAAATGACTTTGTTTTGTTGGCCGTGTGTGAAGAAGCGTTGTCATGATGTAGGAGAACGCGGCTTTTAGGTCGTCTTTCGCGAACTTTTTCTAACACCCTGGGTAAACAAATGGTATAATACCACTCGGCATTAACACTCTTTTGATTTTCAAGTGGAATAGTACAGATGGGACCCGTAGCTGAGAAAAAAAACGCGATCATTTTTTTACCAACGTTTCTCGCCTGCCTCACTTTTGTTGGCTTGTTCTCATTTTCAAACACCCATTCACAAGATTGCTGATTTTTTTCGGGTTCAAAACAATAAATCCACGTTTCGTCTCCTGTGACAATGTCATAAACAGCATTAGAATGTCCGTGGTCGTACTTCAGTAGCATCTGTGAGCACCATTCCACGCGAGCCCGCTTCTGCTCCGCTGTCAGTTCATGAGGGATCCAACGACAACAAAGTTTCCGAACTTTCAATTCTTCGTGTAAAATTTTCTGGATTTGACTCATACCAATCCCAGTAGTCCTCGAATTGTCTCATAGGTAATCCGCGGGTTTTCTTCAATTAACCGCTTAACAGTAGCCACATTATTTTCGTTAACGGCAGTTGAAGGCCGCCCTTCACGAAATTCGTCATGTAAAGAAACTCGACCTCTCTCAAATTCAGCAAACCATCACCTCACGGTGCTCAAACAAGGTGCTTCTCTCCCAAAAGTATTTTGAAGACGAGCGGCACAGTCTTGCGGAGAGAGAGAACTTTTCAAATCATAAAAAATCATCGCTCTAAAATCTTTTCGACTTAATTCCATTTTCGTTGCATACGTAGAACTTTGATGTGTGATAAAAAACAATTGACAAATGATTTCCCGCCAATTGTTTTTTTTTATTACTAAGAAGTTTGCAACGTTAAAAAAATATAACATTCGTTCAAAATATTAAATTCAAATAGTTCTGATTAGCTAGAAGTGCAAAACTTTTAGTGTGCCCCATGTATAATGAATTTTGACTTCCACAACTTTATGTACAATCAGAAAGTGTCTGCTAAAGGCCAGGCAACCAGTGCTTGACTGTGCTTGTCCCTACACTTATGTACGGCAGTGAATGTTTGGTTAGACTATGAGTGGGATAACCTTCAATCAAATAGTATATGTGACTGAAGTGGGTAACCTTAATGTAAACCCGCGCCGCATATGGGCAATCAAAGAATGGACTATGTCTGCCGCCATCATCGTCGTACACTTTCGTAATACACTACATCCTCAGCGATCATGGGCCATTGCAGAAAATAAAAACTCAGTATGTCAAGATACTTTTACCGAACAAACATTCAGTTTTCTTTCTGACTTGTTCATTTCACAGGCTCAGTTCTTTGTCTCCAGTTACACAGTGGTCTGGAGTCGTCTTGTGCTAATTGGCACAATTACACTCGACTTGTCTTACACGCTGGAGATAAGACACTAATGACGAGAGGTAACGAGTCGCATCTAACAACACTAGTACTGCAACGTAGCAAAGGATAAAAGTATCAAATAAAACCTAACATGTTACTTGATCATAATGATCACGTTTGCGAGATCAGAATTTGTATTCTGAAATGTTACTTTATGTTTGTCTGTATTGGCTGTCCGTCCGTCCGTCTGTCTTGGGCTGTAAGTATCTCATGAAACATAATAGTAGACAGTGAAATTCTCACAGATGATGTATTTCTGTTGCCGCTATAACAAGAAATAATAAAAACAGAATATAATAATTATTTAAGGGACCTCCCATACAACGGAACTCTTTGTGCGCGAGTCCGACTCGCACCTGGCCGAAAAAGCCCCTTCAATTAATTGAACGAAGCCACGGGTGTACGCTTGTGTATGCATATAAAGGATGATCCGACAAAATTTCATATTCGTCGTCCCGCTATATCATTTCGTCTCCAAAATTAAACTGGCGATATAACCTAGCTGTTTGCATATTTTACGTAGCAACGTAGAGTACTATTACAAGTCGTACAAAACGTGTATTTTCGTTCAATTAGCCCGCGGTTAAAATATAATGGATAGCGCTTTTAATGTGCCTTTGTTATTTAATGATTGTGCCGGGCTAGTCCAATATCCATTATTGCGCTGAGTAATAATATATAGTACGAGTATACAAGTTTTCAGGTATATTATAGTGATTTATTAGGTTCATTCTAAGTGATAAATGTTTTGGTAAATCAAGGTAAAATAGTGTAGTAGCAGGTACCTTTTTATGACATTGGACGTACTTATGAGTGTGGTCAAGTGGTTAGTGACACTGCCTGAAGCTAACAATTGAACTCAGTGGTCGTGGGTTCAAATCCCACCCAGGTCTATTGTGCGGTCGGGGGACCCCCGTCTGGAACGAAATTCTTTACGCAACTGCAATGCAACTCAACCTGTGTTTGGGTTACTTTTCGTTTTACTAACGACGCCGACGCCAAATTAAAAAAAAAGAAACATAAAAAGCGGACCATATTTTGGCTTCTGAGGACCACCAGTCGGACAAGTTGACAAGCGCAACGTGACGATTTCTACTAAATAGCTACTTCCCGTAAGCCGCGTTAGAGAACTCGTTCCAAAAAATCACCGACACACGTGTGTATTTACTGCTCAAGTACATTAGGAAAAAACCTTCTTCTCTCGAAACTGGTTTCGAACACGGATAATTTTTTCTTCGTTCTCAACTGGTTACGAACCTGTAGTTACGATGGCGGCCGAAGCGCATTTAATATTATTAAATAGGTACAACCATAAAATAAATTTACAAAACCATCAATTTTCTTAACTTGTTGGAGGTTTTGACACATTGTTTTAAGAGAATTTCCGTTCATCAAAAGTCTTTAAGCCAAGGAATATTTGAGATTGGCCTACGAGTATAATCAGTTTCGAGTCGACACCGCGAACAAACCTCGCTTTTGGTTCAAAGTTTAATCACTCACTAAATCCGTCAGATCCCACTTTAAATTCTTTTTAAACTTCACAAAGTTCAACTACTTAATAACTTTACCATTCAATTCAAATTGTGTGGTCGAATTTCATCTTAAATCTTACTAGCATTTACACTGATACATTTACAGGGGAAATTAAAGCCACAGGAGAACTCGCGCCTGGGGCGCTCGGCAATGGACGTCGCTGGATGGATGGCCGCGGAATGAAATTTAAAAAAGAATGGTCAAGTTGAAGTCATGAGCATTACATTAACTATAGTGGTCGCATAATTTATTAAACAGTAGATCTCGAGAACATGAAATTGAAAATGAATTTTCTAAATTAACGCATAACGCGTGGTGTATTAGTTGCAGCATCTTTCTGGATACGTTGTGTGTATTATACTATGAATGTACTGATACTGATGATTGAAAAAGAGTGGCCTGGAGTTTTTATTGCCAGGTTCTTTTCACTTTGGCTCCACCCGTTGCTTTGCGAATCTGGCTATAAATGTAAATTATTATGTGCTGACGATAATAAGTGTTATTGTATAACCTATATTATATATATGTATATGAGCTATATTATATATATATATATATATATATATATATAAGTTTGAGTTTGAACGTTAAAAATATTATGTGGGCTTTTTCACCCCAATTTCCTCCCAAATTAAAAACAGGATTTAGATTAAAAAAAAAAATTATGTAAATGATGAAACCTTTGTGCAACTGTTTAAACGCTTGAGCAGCTCTTAAACTTAATTTTTTCATACACAAACGTCACTTTTGAGTAAGTATCTGAATATTTGAGTGACGCTTCAGTATTCGGTCGTTAATGTGTGTTCCGGGCTAGCTGCCACAGTTGCACAAAGGTTGCCACAGTTACACACACACACACACAATCAGACAGAGGTGGTAATTACACCCATAATTCGTCAGTCACTGTTGGTCCTTCGTAATTGTGGCGAACCTATTGCCGTTTCCAAGCACTTTAAATATATATGCCGTCTGTCGGTCAGCAGGTGCACCCAGACGACGATGACTAGGGCCCTGAAGATATTAATAGGAGCCCATAACACCTTAAACTAAGATACCTACTATCAGACAATAACTAAAACTATAACTTACTTGATAATTGAAAGTAAAGCTTAAATATTGCAACAAGCTAAGTTAGAGCTTAGACCTACGTCTTTAGTCGGTGCTTTAGTCTTTAAGCTTATCTATCTGTGAAAACACCAGGGCAATCTGTTCAGTAGTTTTGGAGATTAGCATTTACCTACATACACAGGATTTTTACCAGTTTATCTAAATATTCTAAAGAAGAAAGATTCCATTGTTCGCGTTGAATAAGCTCCGTAACTGCTATTTACGGACGTACTACGATTTGATAAATATTCAGAATTGTATAAAATATCACGGAGAAACCAAACCAACCATTTATATAAACTTGAACATATAATTGAAATTCTGTCAATTCCACGATTGGTACTGTAACATTCAATGACGTCATGAATGGTGTTGAAAAATGGTGACCTACTTCGTATTAAAACCTTAATATTATATTAACTAGCCGACTCCCACGACTTCACCCTAAATAATAATCGGACTGTAAAATCACATAATTTAAACTGTGACAGAATGTCAAAACTGTAAAAACCAGCCAATAACAGTAGGTACTACAGTACTACGATATTTTTCCCAGTATGTGCAACATTATTCATTACAGCTCTGCTCTTATTGGTCGCAACGTTATGTTATATAGCCTACAACCTACCTCGATATATTATGGACCTTTAAACAAAAACACTTTTTTAATTCTAACCAGTACTTCGTAAATAAAAAAGGCATTTATTTCCCCATTGCGTTACAAGATCAGAGAAACGTCAAGATTGCTTCTAAGGTTACATTAACTGTCAGATTCGCAAGGCAATAGGTGTAGGTACCTGTAAGAAAGAACCTGGCAATAGAACTCGCTCAGCTCCTGAGATAAGTGCGTTCAAGCCCATCAACCTCAAGGACCGCGAGCTAGCGTGATAAAACCCAACCCAATACAGAGGCCACATAATATGTGGTCAAATTCCGCCGGTGCCACAGAAAATACATCCCAAATAATCCGCACGATTAAAAAAAGTGCCTTCAACCAAACAAACACACTGTACCCACTCACTGGAAATCGTACATACTGCTGCGCTGTACGTAAAGAGCCTTAAGGCGGTACAAGGGTTGAAACGGACTGAAAAGCCTTTGAGACCGCATCTACAGTATAAAACTAAAACTCTATTTAAACTGCTTTTAGCGCCGAAGTTTTCTACAATGTGGACATGAATTTGTTATACATGGGGCACACTAAAAAGTTTTGCACTTCTAGCTAATCGGAACTATTTGAATTTCGAATGTCATATTTTTTTAAACGTTGCATCCTACTTAGTAATAAAAAAAATAATTGGCGGGAAATCATTTGTCAGTTGTTTTTTATCACACATCAAAGTTCGACGTATGCAACGAAAATGGAATTAAGTCTAAAAGATTTTAGAGCGATGATTTTTTATGATTTTAAAAGTTCTTTCTCTCCGCAAGACCGTACCGCTCGTTTTCAAAATGCTTTTGGGAGAGAAGCACCTTGTTTGAGCACCGTGAGGCGATGGTTTGCTGAATTTGAGAGAGGTCGAGTTTCTTTACATGACGAATTTCGTGAAGGGCAGCCTTCAACTGCCATCAACGAAAATAATGTGGCTACTGTTAAGCGGTTAATTGAAGAAAACCCGCGGATTACCTATGAGACAATTCGAGGACTATTGGGGATTGGTACGAGGCAAATCCTGAAAATTTTACACGAAGAATTGAAAGTTCGTAAACTTTGTTGTCGTTGGATCCCTCATGAACTGACAGCGGAGCAGAAGCGGGCTCGCGTGGAATGGTGCTCACAGATGCTACTGAAGTACGACCACGGACATTCTAATGCTGTTTATGACATTGTCACAGGAGACGAAACGTGGATTTATTGTTTTGAACCCGAAAAAAAACAGCAATCTTGTGAATGGGTGTTTGAAAATGAGAACAAGGCAACAAAAGTGAGGCAGGCGAGAAACGTTGGTAAAAAAATGATAGCGTTTTTTTCTCAGCTACGGGTCCCATCTGTACAATTCCACTTGAAGATCAAAAGAGTGTTAATGCCGAGTGGTATTCTACCATTTGTTTACCCAGGGTGTTAGAAAAAGTTCGCGAAAGACGACCCAAAAGCCGCGTTCTTCTACATCATGACAACGCTTCTTCACACACGGCCAACAAAACAAAGTCATTTTTAGCTTCCGAAAAAGTACAACTCGACACCCATCCTGCGCATAGCCCCGACCTAGCACCCTGTGATTTCTGTATTTTCCCCAAAATCAAAGATTTGATGAGAGGTTTCACTTTTACCAACTCCGAAGAGGCAGTGATAGCGAAAGGTCGTGGGTTCGAGTCCTGCTGATGACATCAGTTTTTGTGATCTGTTTATAATTTATATCTTAATATTTTAAGTTTGTATATACTCGTAATCAAGTGCGTTAACACGAATATTCGCCGTAGCCCAGCATCAAGACAAGAACTTTGTTTATGCCTGAACACGAAGTTTTGGCGCGCCATCACAAGACGTATCTTCGCTCGCTTAATGGAGCCACAACATTAGAAGATTTAAGCTCGATTCAGACATATCAGTGAAGCCCTTTCACAGTTGCATGGCAGGCATCAGAGATTTAGAGGTACAATTTTTTTTTTAATTTTCTATAAACGCGTCCCCACATGTCAGTGTCAAATTCGACTCGGACATCACTGACACTGACATGTTCTAAGAAAATGTTTTTTGAAAGAATATTTTTGCACTGATACTGAACTGTTTCGGACGGAACTGAGGTTTCACGGATATGTCTGAATCGACCTTAAAAGTAATCTATGTACTTTGGCATCAAGCCAGTATCTGTTTGTCAACAATCTATGCGACTTCTAAAATTATAATATAAGTATCCGTCAACATACAATAAAACAGATAGGTAGATGACGAAATGTGGGCGTTAATATGCTCGTTTAGGAATCCTACTATCATTCTTACGTTAAGTAACTAGTCAATCTGGTTCTTCATAACTACAACTGCAACGCGAAAGCTTGCTTGATGGATGTGTGCAGGGTCAGACTTCCATAAAGCGGATTAGGCAACTGCCTGGGTGCCCCGCATTTTAAAACGTTTTTATTATTTGTATACTTCTCAAAACTCTTTGTTTCGACGCATATTTTCACTTGATGAAATACTTCATACATAGTAGAACTAATAAGGCAGCCAAAGAATCCGACTAGTCTAACTATAGAACTTCGATATCGCCAATGAATTGTGTAGGTCAGATGGCAGTCACTTCACTGATAATATTGAAGTTCTGACTGGGCAGCCGAACCCAACTGGGTTGCGAGAAAATGCTCAATGGGTGATGATCCCATCTCTGCTTAGGTTACCATGGTACCACGTAGAGTCCCAAATAAGTCCACGACCTGTTGCCGTTACTTGATACTGTATACAACAGAAAATCAATAACCATATTGTTCCAAAAAAATTGCCAGAACCGAGCGAAGTTACGTACTTACTTTCTGCAGACCGTATAATTTTATGAGTTTATATTATGTCATGGTTCGTCGCATAATACACATCAAAATCATATCACTGCTAAACACCTCATGTTGAGTATTAAACCGGTATTACGGTGCGTTTACGACATGTGACACCAGAACGAGCATGCAAGTATTATTGATTATCATTTTACGAGTATTGCACATAAAAGCGTTCCATTTCACGGGAAAATTAATCAAAGCTATTGGAGCAGAACGGGAAGTATAGTCAATTTGTTTTACCACACAAAAAAAGACGGAGGCATTTATTACACGCAAATGTTGCCAGTCACTTTAATGGTCCCAAGGTATAGGTAGTATAGGGGGAAATCTAGTTGTAAGTAGTTTTGCCTCTTGATATCGCCTGACGATCACTTGTGCCACTTAGACCGTAGAGATTTTGGCCACATACCACCCTTGTTACTTTATATTAAAGATCCTACAGTCAAGTATAATAAATAAGTGGAATAAGTACACCTAAAGGGGTGCAAAGGGGCCTTACTAACATCTTTAGGGCCCCAGCGACTTCACCTGCTAGTGGCGCACCTGCTGATCAACGGACGAGGCTCGTTAATTTACGGTACATATGGAGTGGCTTCGGCCCCTACGTGGGTACCAGGTGGTTCAACAGTGTTGGGGGTACCACCGTGCAGCTGTGCTAAAGCCCCCCAAGTATCCCAGCCCAGGCTGGGTTGCGATGTATGGTGCAGCAGGCATGGGACCAGTGGGGGCGAAACGGAGTCTAGTGGTGTGGGTCGATTCGCCGGCCAGGGAGACCCTTGGCAACAGCGTTGCCGCGGCCGCCCGCAACACAGTCATGGGGCCCGCCTGGGACAAACCACCCCAGGAGGCTGCCCCACATGTTGCGCATGATCCTGATGTGGGATCACCGCTCCGGGTGGTAACCGCTGTGGGGTAGCGGCGGGCTTGCAACAGGGGGGTTTGGGAGCCCTTCCGTCCGGCGAGTCGGCTCCGACCTAACCACACGGTTCTAGACAATGCTAGCTCCTGCGCTTTGTCACTTACTGCTGCGCCAAATATCGCCCTATCTTCACGCTTCTTCTTCTTCAAATCTACAATGGCAGTGCAACACAACAAAAAAAAACGTTTCACAGCGGCCCCAGGAAACCCCACAACTTCACTTTTCGAGGTGGAGATCACTAACATCCGTGGACTCCATGCGAACCTCGATGCCGTCCACCATCACCTTTAGACGGCACAGCCCGCTGTGATGTTACTCACGGAGACACAAATACGCCGCCCTGACGACACGTCTTACCTGTGTTACCCCGGCTATGTCATCGAGGAACAATTTCGAGACAAAGCCGGGGTGTGCGGGTTCGTTAGGACGGATATCTGCTGCCACCGGTTGCGCTGCCTAGAAAACCCATCCAACTCCGACCTTTGGCTGCACGTAGACCATGGCTCTATGAGCCAGATCTACGTGTGCGTCTACCGTTCCCACACAGGGGATTCTGAGACAACAAAACTCTTCCAGTACCTCAGCGAGACGGCTGATGAAGCGCAGGTGCGGTTCCCGAACGCTGACCTAGTATTTCTGGGGGACTTCAATGGCCATCACATTGAATGGCTGGGGTCCCTCAGGACTGATCATGCAGGTAGGGCCGCCCATGC